>CP106730.1:67866778-67912272 GCA_025506655.1 Gossypium rotundifolium | reverse complement strand
TTCAAGAAGGTTACGAAAGATAGAAAATAGGCTCAAACAAAGGCTCAAAAGGGATTAAGATGGATGATGGGGAAAATTCGGCTAAGGGCTAAGATAGAACCAACAATTTTCTTGAACAGCTTTTAGGTTATTTCGGTTTAGGGAATTATCAAAGGAAACATTGACCCACTATCTAACAAGATAGGAACCACGGTATAAACGAACACCACATTTAGACAAGTGATAAGTTCAAAGCAAAGGAAGGAATGACGCCACAAGACAAAGCTTGATAAGTCAGTTCAATCCCAAAGAGAACAAGGAGAATTGAATTCTCACAAGAACAAAACAGTTCATAAAATTAGCAAAAATGTCCTTACATCTAGCAACTAATAAAGTATTTATAGCAACCCGATTTTGGGGTTAGTCGGAACAGTGGTTTCGAGACCACTAAACCGAGGATAAGAAAAATTAATTGATATTATTTTATGTGTTTTATGTGTTATAGCGTTTAAAATATGGCTATGTAGATATTTTTGGTGCTTTAATTTTAGCAATAGCATGCTTAATTGTGAAAAAGGACTAAATAGCATAAGATGCGAAAGTTCTATTTTGCAAGGTAGAGGTACCTCATAGGTATAGGGTGTAATTTGGAGGATTTTAAAATGCAATTGGGCCATTTTGGAGTGTGATGGTCGGCCATAGGGTGCATAGGGAACAAAAACATTAATTTTAGTCAAATTAGGTGATAGCTGGTGACTAATTGACTAAAATATGATAAAACAAGATGACTAAAAGAAGCTATCATCTTTCACTATTTATCTCCCCCTTTACTACCGAAAATTTCAGCAATTTTAAGGGTTTGAAAGCTTGAAAAATTCAGCTACATCTCATCCTTGCAAGTAAGTCCTTTTGATAATTATTTTTGATGATTTTTGTACTTTTTGAGTCCCCAAAGCTTAAGCTAGCTAATGAGTGGACTAATTTGTGATATGGTTGAAAGTTTAGGAACTTTCCATGAGAATGGTTATGTTGTTAGCTGGGTTTTTTTGGGAAGAAAATGAATGTTAGGTGGATGAGAAACAACTTTTGTGAAAGGTGTTAGCAAGAAAACACCTAAGTAGGACTTAAATGCAATAAATGAATTTGTGTCATAAATGCATGAAACGGTGAAAATGGTGAGTAGTTGTAAGAGAAATAAATGTTTAGCTAGACTTATTTATTGAGAAAATGTGTTGAAAAATAATTTACGAGCCTAGGGGCAAAACAATAATTTTGCCATAATACAAGGGCAAAATGGTCATTTTTGCCCAAGTGTAGATTTTGATGTATTGTGCTTATAGGATGATCTAAATGAATGAATTTTATTGTTATAGATCAAGAAGAGCGTGGAATCGACCTTGACCGTGGAAAAGGCAAGGTGACAGATTAAACCGTTAGTTAACACGTTTTGCACCGATGTAAGTTTATGTGTAAATAAAACATTTTCCTTATATACATTATGTTGCTAATTGGTGTATGGTATGATTGAAAACATGTGTGATTCAAGTGGATCTAATGTGGTAGTCATTGAATAATTATTGTGTGAATGACAAAATAGTCATATGAACATGTAAGATAGCATTTGATGGTGGGCTAAGTGCGATACCACCTTGTGGCTTAATTACGATGGGCTATGTGCGATACCATCTTTTATTTATCATTTGGTGGGCTATGTGCGATACCACCGTAACTAACCTTTTTGGTGGGCTATGTGCGATACCACCCTAATAAAGACGAATGGTGGGCTAAGTGCGGAGCCACCGAGTAATTTGACTACTAGTAATTGATTAAGAGGTTGTGATGTGTTGTTATGTGACATTGTGATGCTAAGTGCAAGGGAACAAGCTAATGAATGTATGTACTAAGCTTGTGTTATGGTTGGAATATGGAAATGGATGAAATGAGTAAGTGCGATTATGAATGTAGATTGTTTCTTGCTTAGTATGTATTGCTATATAAATGATTAGTACATGCTATAATGTTATATTGTTTGCATGTAAAATTACTAAGCTTAAAGCTTACTCCCCTTTCTTTTCCTTATTTTATAGAGTTTAAGAGTCGAGACGGGATACGCCGATAACCAGGAGACCACCTACACTATATGCTCTCCTCGGTATATTTAGACTTAGTGATTTTGTATATGGCATGTATAAGGGCTAGACTAGTTAGATCATTTTGTTATTTTGGCCAAAAGTGTATTGGTCCTTTGTTAAGATAACTATTTTGTGTATTGCCATGGTTGATGGCTTACCTTATCATTTATGAAATTATAAAGTTATCTATGAAAGTTCATATTGAAATTATGAGTTGTTTATTAGTATGTTGAATGGGTTCATGCGGTGTGAGCTAGAAGGGTGCAAAGAGCTTGGCAAACCACCTTGTTCTTGTCCACATGGGTAGGCACACGGGCGTGTGTCTAGGCTGTATCTGACACACAGTCAAGCCATGGGCGTGTGCCCAGGCCGTGTGAAGTCTGCACCTCGAATTTGGAATTTGAATTGTCACATGGTTGAAGCACACGGGCGTGCCCAGGCCGTGTGGATTAATCAGAGGCAACCACGGACTAGCCATATGGGTATGTGTTCAGGTCGTATGACTCAAGTCAGTGTCGACCACGGGCGTCGAACACAGGCGTGTAAGATGATACACGGGCGTGTCATCTACCCCACGAACGTGTGGCCCCTATTTAGGTAAATTTTTTTAATTGTGTCAAAGTTTCCAATTTATGTCTGAAACCTTTCGGTAGTATGTTTAAGGCCCTGTAGACCCATTATAAGGAAGTTAGAAATGATAATGGTAAAGTGTCATATTTGGAATAGATTTTATAACCCAAGGTTGTATGACCAAGTGAGTGGAGTCCGGTAATGCCTCGTGCCCAATTTCTGCGTAAAATACGGGTAAGAGGTGTTACATTTAATGGTATCAGAGCTATGGTTTAGTCGGTTTTCGGACTACCTAGCATGTGTGAGAGTCTTGCTATACATGCCATAAGAGTATAATGATAGTGTGGTGGCTTCTGATGATTCTAAACTTTGTTTTTATGCAGTATATGGATCCTAATCAATCAGCTGTTGATGACGCAACTAGTAATGCACCTGCTTCCACGCAAGGGACCACACCTGTGCAGAGTGGACCTGAGACTAGGGGTCAATGAGAAGAAGCTCGGAAAGCCTTTCTCCAAATGATGAGTAACTGGTACACTAAGTATGTACGGGCAAACCCCAATGCTCAACCTCGTCCACCTCCTCCTATGCCTCAGTCAGTTTCTATGGCTCCCCAAGGTATAGAATTGGTGAGGACAACTAAGCCCCCTGTAGACAAAATTCAGAAGCATGGGGCTAAGGACTTTCGAGCTAAAATAGAAGATGACCCTGAAAGGGCAGAGTTCTGGCTTGAGAACTCGATGAGAGTATTTGATGAACTCTCCTGTACACTTGAGGAGAGCTTAAAATGTGTCGTGTCCTTGCTGAGGGGCTCGGCATACTATTGGTGGAAAACATTGATATCAGTGGTCCTGAAGGAGAGAGTGACGTGGGACTTCTTTTTGGAAGAGTTTCGAAAGAAGTATATAATTTAAAGGTTTGTGGACCAGAAACGGAAGGAATTCCTTGAGTTAAAGCAAGGAAAAATGACTGTGGCAGAATATGAGTGCGGACTTGTTAGGCTCAGCAAGTATGCGCAAGAGTGCGTGTCTACAGAAGCCATTTTATGCAAGCGATTTGAAGATGGGTTGAATGAAGACATTAGACTTTTAGTCGAGATTTTAGAGTTAAAGGAATTTGTAGTATTGGTGGATAGGGCCAGTAAGGCCGAAGAATTAAGTAAGGAGAAAAGGAAAGCCATGAGTGAGGCCCGAAATGCAAGAAAAAGGTTGATGAGCAAATCTTACCAAGCTCAATCGAAGAGGTCCAAGGAAGTGAACCCTCGGACGACTACATCAGTCAGGTATTCGTAAAGAGAGCGAGGAAACACGTACTCGGGTTCAAGAGTTCAGACCACCTCAATGGTAAGTGTGGGCACTCCAAAGTCCAAACCAGAGTGCCCAAGTTGTGGCAAACATCTCAATGGGGAGTGTTGGGGAAACAATTGAAATTATTATAAGAGTGGGTCCCCCGACTATCGCATCCGAAACTGCCCTGAAGGATGACAAGGGGAGGAAGCAAGAGTTAAGATCAGGCAGTGCATCCTCTAGAGGTAGGCCACAAAAGAATCTGTGAGGTGGGACTTGTGGTAGAGGTGTATCACGAGACTCTACTTTGAGGCCAAAGGGCCGGGCGCCAGCAAAGACTTATGCTATTCGAGCTCGAGAAGAGGCATCATCGCTAGATATAATAACGGGTACATTTTCTCTTCATGACACCTCTGTTATTGCTTTGATTGACCCGGGGTCAACCTATTCTTATATTTGTATGAGATTGGCATCTAGTTTGAGTATGACTGTTGAGTCTACTAAATTTGTGGTAAAGGTGTCAAACCCATTAGGTAAACATATGTTAGTTGATAGGGTGTGTAGGAACTGTCCTTTGACAAATAGGGGTCATTATTTTCCGGCAAACCTTATGTTGTTACCGTTTGATGAATTTGATTTGATTCTTGGTATGGATTTGTTGACTACCCATAATGTTCTAGTGAATTGTGGTAGTAAATTTATTGAATTGAAATGTGAAAATGGAGATGTTATTCGGGTTGAATCAGGTGAGTCAAATAGTTTACCGGTGATGATTTCTTTCATGGTAGCTAAGAAATATCTGAGAAAAGAGTACGAGTCTTATCTCGCTTTCGTGTTAAATACTCAAGAGTCTGAAGTAAAGATTGAAACAGTGCCGGTTGTATGTGAGTATCTGGATATATTCCCGGAAGAATTACCCAGATTGCCCTCAGTTAGAGAGGTCGAGTTTGGAATTGAGTTAATTCCGAGAACGGCACCTATTTCAGTTACTCCGTATAGGATTGCCCCACTAGAGTTGAAAGAACTGAAGGTTCAGTTGCAAGAGTTAACGGATAAAGGTTTTGCGAGACTGAGCTATTCACCGTGAGGCACTCCGATACTTTTTGTAAAGAAGAAGGATGGGTCGATGAGATTGTGTATAGACTATAGACAGCTTAACAAAGTAACTGTGAAAAACAAGTATCCTGTACCAAGGATAGATGATCTATTTGATCAACTAAAAGGAGCTATGGTGTTCTCCAAGATTGACCTGAGGTTCGGTTATTACCAGTTGAGGGTTAAGGAGCAGGATGTACTGAAAACAGCATTCCATACGAGGTATGGCCATTATGAGTTTTTGGTCATGTTGTTCGGTTTAACGAATGCTCCTGTGATTTTTATAGACTTAATGAACCGTGTCTTCTGACCGTATTTGGACAAGTTTGTGGTTGTCTTTATTGACGACATATTGATTTATTCTCAATATGAGAGTGATCATGCAGAACATCTGATAGCTGTCTTATAGACTTTAAGAGACAAGCTGTTTATATGCTAAATTTAGTATGAGCGAATTTTGCCTTCGAGAGGTCGGATTTCTAGGATACATTGTGTCGGGCGAGGGTATTAGAGTTGATACGGGAAAGATCTCGGCTATTGTGGAGTGGAAATTGCCGAGGAACGTGACGAATGTAACACCCCTAACCTGAGACCGTCATCAGAATAGGGTTTAGAGGCATTACCGAACAATAGGATCATTTCACATCACATTCACGACACAAAGTCAATCATCATCAAACACATTCATATACAATCATAGTGTCCCTTAAATGAGTCATCGAGACTCTAAGCATGCTTATAAATCAGTCCTGACTAAACCAAAACACATAAAATTTTCATGAAAATTTGAAACTTTTCTAAATTACAAGGAGATACGCCCGTGTGGGTAGGCCATGCCTCTTCCACAGCTAAATGACACACCCATGTGACCTCCCCGTGGTTATATACTACCAAAATCAGCACGGTTAACAAGCACGCCCGTGTGCTAAAGTCATGTAACACCCCTGACCCATATCCATCGCCGGACTTGGGTTACGAGGCATTACCGACCAAAACACATCTCAGACAATCATAATTCACATGTTTAAAAAAAACTTCACCAGTCAATCATATATAACATTCGAATAATCAAAGTTTCAGACGACTTCAAAATTTATATGCGCATACATATTCACATGCAAACATATTTTAATACATTTCATATATCTATATGTTCTGTCAAATATCAATGTACCATTTCTTACTTAGTCCATGCTCATTCAAAACTATATGAGCCATATTACACAACTTAAATATTTCTTACCCATGCAACCTTGATATTAGTCAATATGAGCGAATATAATTGGTACATTAATTTAAGTTGAAACATACCCCGTTCATAATTATAAGACCATTAGTATATGACCATATCAATTTAAATCATTTTGATGCACAATCATAATTAAAAGTACGCTCAAATCACATACTAACTTATCCTACTCAAATTACAAATGCATAACCAAAACATCAACCGAGTTTTAACCACAATCATGCTCATCATTAACCATTTACTATATACTAAAGTAACCATCAACTTAACCGTTAATTCACATCCATTTGACTAATATACCAACCGCCATTTTCGGTCCCAATAGATAAGTTCATAATATACCTAGTTTACTAACATTTTTCTTACACATACACTAGCATACAAGACATATACACTTATTCCTATATAACACACATACAAGTGACTTTAAGACTAAATCAATTATACATCTTTTCTTATTACATATTTTATGTATATAAGACCATATTCATTTGTGTTATTTTGAACATTTATATTAAACCATACATGCCTAATTAGCATACTATGATCATGTATATATGATTAAGCATAGTTGAATATACTCATACATTAAACCACCTACTAGTTATCCCACAATAACCGAAGTCAATTACATGAACATATACATAAACACCACTTAATCAATTTATATGTCATTTGTCATAAATCATCAAGCATTAATCATCTACCATATAGTCTAAGTTAAAATCATAAATCCTCAATCACATAAACGAATACAAATCATATTGTCTAATCAAAACACCATTCATGCACGCTATATAGCATATTTACCAAAATGAGTCTAAACCATAATTAACCACTATAAAACTCAAGCATAAAAATCTAGCCATTTTCGCATGGCTATAATTATAGAAGTTAGGAAATCATTCAACCATTAATCTAGCTTATACATGCCTTCAATTCAAAATCAACTAACTGGATTGTACCAAAAAGGGATGATAGTGTGGTTGACTTCACTAACGATCCTTCGAGCCACGTAGCTTGACCAAGATCTATAAAACAAACAAATAAAACACACAAAGTAAGCTCACGGCTTAGTAAGTCTTAAGCACATATAATATTTTATATAAATATTTCTATACATATATATATAATACACTTAGCCAAATACTAATGTCACATTTGTATTAATTATTGTTTCTATGTCATCATGTACATATACACTATCAACTTCACATATAAACAATGTATATACATATTAATAAAAGGATTCAACATTATAAAATATAGTACTTGTGCAATTGACCATTTCAACACATCGAATTTGATTCAAAACAATAAGAACTTTACTCACTTCAATCCTTATAAACATAATATGCCAACTCTTACCCGAGCTTTTAACACCAAACATTAAATATAACTTACCTTATTCGATTCTCAAATTTCCCATTTATATCAATTCACCGGCATTAAGCCTACTAGGCACGAAGCTCGAATATGTCACCTACCAAGCTCGCTAGGCACGAAGCCCGAATATGTCATAAGCACTAAGCTTCGCTAGCACGAAGTTCGAATATGTCACCAAGACTAAGCTCGCTAGGCACGAAGCTTTCAATATGTCACCCAAGACTAAGCTCGCTAGGCATCAAAGCTCGATAGTAACACCCAAGACAAGGCCCGCTAGGCATCAAAGCTCGATAAGTAACAAAGACAAGGCACCTTAGGCTAATAGCCCAAATATCAACATTTTCAACATTCCAATGCATATTTCAATAATACCATATCCAATTTAATCACTTAAATTTCATAATTCTGTCACATTTCAAACTCATCTAACTTGTTCACATTTTCTAAATAAAATCATTACATCATTGTATACTCCGCATATCATATCGATTATACACCTTTACAAGGTATTAACAAAACATATCCAATTCGATATACTAACTTTACATTCGGCTATCACATAAAAACATGCCCAAATTTATCAAACATTGTCATTAAACACATTCATAATTCATTCTTTAATATAATCTAGCTTAAGGACTTACCTCGACTTTCGACGGACAACGTTAACCGACTAGTCGACAACTTTCGTTTTTCCCCGATCCAAGCTCGTTTTTCTTTGTTCTTGATCTAGAACACATTAAATTCAGCTCATTCAAGTACATTTCAACTCAATTTAGTCCCAAAACACATAAACATGCAAATTACCATTTTTCCCTAAGATTTCACATTTTTACTATTTAGTCCTAATTGTACAAAACATAAAATACACAAAATTTGCTAAGACTATGTAAGGGCCGAATATTCACAAGGGCCTTAGGAGTCCATTTCTTTCACTTATTTTGCAAATAAGCCCCTCTAAAAATTTACTTTTACAATTTAGCCCTAAATACTAAAATTTACTAAAATTTCTAATACAAAACATATCAATCCTTAACATATCTTTAATTTAAAATCATCAAACATCAAAACTCAAGAATTCATCCATGGCGAACCTCATGAACACATGATTTTCAAAATTCAAGCATGGGTCTGTAATATTCAAGCAACGATCTTAAAAACATAAAAATTATCTAAAACCGACTAAGGACTCACCTTCAATTTTTAGCTTCAAGGTGCCGAATTTTCAAGAACTTTGAACCCTTCTTCTCATGCAAACATTCGCCAAACAAAGATGAATGAAAAAATGTCTTTTGTTTTGTTTTACTTTAACATATATTAAATTATTATTAAATTACTTAACTAACCTTTATAATAAAATAACCAAACATTATATCTTAAGGACAAACTTGTCCATGACCAGCCACTAACTCATAAAAGGGTTATTTACCCTTTTAATACTTCATATTATAAAGCCATGCTCAAATTAGCACATTTCACTTTAGTATGCCACTTTTACCTTTTACGCGATTAAGTCTTTTTATCAAATTCAACACTTAAACAATAAAATCTTTCTACTGAAACTTTCACACACATAAATTCATATATAATAAACACTAAATATAATATTTAAATATTTCTGCTCGATTCGTGGTCCCAAACCACCGTTCGATTAGGGTCAAATTCATCTGTTACAAGTCATGTCCTATAAGGTCATATATCGCCATTTCTCAGACGACACTGTAAGGCACTTGAGTGTCATGGCCGTGTGCCATTTAAGCCACATTCCTTAATTTACCCATGGTCCGAGAGCACGGTGTGCCCCAACCGTGTGACATTATAGGCCATTTTTGCAAGGCCAACATGCCACCCACTTAGGGTCAAACCTACAAGCCAATCAACCAAACATCTCATGCACATATTGCCATCTAAAAGCATACCAATTTAGCAATTTAAAATATGCAATCAATACCAACTCTAATCATACTCAATTCAATACCAATACTTATTCTATCACAAGCATAATTCATTCCCAAATCTCACTACCCCTACTAGCATTTATCAACACAAAGTTACCACTCAATAGAAAATTTATCAATCTACAAATCATGCCAAAAGATGCATCATATATATACCACATTCATTCATGCCAAACCTATCACATATCTAGCCACATCTCATGGCTACTTACAAATCTCAAACTTGATTTAATTAACTAGCCTATACATGCCATATTCTAGCTATATACATCTTTCCAAAAGTACCAAAATAGAATGCTGATAGTGTGATTGAGAAGCTGACGATCCCGGATCCGAGCTAGCTTTACTGACACTGCAAGGCAGAGAAACAAATCATACAGTAAGCTTTCCAAAGCTTAGTAAGTTCGATATGCAATACAATTATCATATCAAATTAATTCAATGCATAAATAAACAATCACTTAGATCTATTATTTCATATTCACGCCTTCTCATCCATGGCTACAATGCTCACTTCCTCAATCAAAGCTTGATTTTATTCATCAACCACAAAGGTTCAATACGTACCTTAACCACACATAGTTATTAAATCTCCAAGCCATTCAATGCTCGATATTATTCGCCGATCATTCTTTAATTTAATCGCACATCGAAAGTGCTTGGTTTCATAATCAAACATAATCATCACCGCACACTTAGTGCCAATACATTAATCGAACTTATATTGATATCGCACACACAGTGCCAAGTCGATAAGCCGAAGCTTCTATCTTTTCGTATACACAGTGCTAGTCATCTCTTTCTCATTTATAACTTCGCACACTTAGTGCCCATTTATCTCAATTCAGCACATAGCATTTCTAATCTCATAGATACATATACATCCATTCCATTTTATATTACATAGGTATAGTTTACAACTAGTAATATATTCGAACTTACCTCAGACGTCGAGCTATCGATACGGTCGATTAATCGAGCACTTTATCTTTGCCTCGGTCTCAATCTGAACCTCTCCCCTCTTGGTCTATACAAATTCAAATTCAATCCATTCAATCATCAACTCATTCATTTTAATCCAAACACACATATTTAGGGCATTTTACAAAATAGCCCTCACATTTTCACATTTTGACACTTTAGTCCTTATCTCACAAAATCATCAAATACTCAATTTCACCAAAATTTCAAATACAAACTATGTTAACCCAACATTAAAATTTTATATTCCACCAACTATCATCACAAAGCTCATATATTCAACAATGGCATATCTCAAAATCACCATCATTTTCTAAAATTTAAGCATGGGTTAGCTAGAGCACAAATCAACGATCACAAAAACATAGAAATTATGAAAAACCGAGCATAAAGCACTTACTAATTGAAGCTTGAAGTGGTTGAATGTTTCAACACCTTAAACCCTTTATTTTCTTTCTTTTGCAAACGGTGGAAGAAGATGAACACACCCACTTATTCATCATCTTTGTTTTATTATAACATATATATTATAATTATGCCATTTACTAATTTAACCTTCAAATAAATAAATATAACATTTTAACATTAAGGTCATTCTAGTCCATTGCCACCCACTATCACTTAATATGGCCTAATTGCATCATAAGGTCTTCACTTTATAAAGACAATCACACTTAGGTACTTATAAATCAACACATAGCTTTTACCATTTACGTAATTAAGTCCTTTCTCTTAATCCGGCACTAAAACGATCAAATCATCACACAGAATTTTCACACAGACTATGTCACATATCATTCAAATAGAAAATATCATTATAATATTTTTACGACCTCGATTTTATGGTCTCGAACAATTATTCCGACTAGGGTCTAAATCGTCAGTTACAACTCTCTCTTAGGGATTTTCGTCCCAGAAAATCTTACCAAATGAATAGTTGTAGATGTTACTCTCTCATAACGTTCTCAGGCTCCCACGTAGCCTCTTCAATTCCGTGTTTGTGCCACAATACCTTCACTAAGGAAATTCTTTTGTTTCTCAACTCTTTAGTCTCTCGTGCAAAAATTTGGATCGGTTCTTCACTATACGATAAGTCTGACTGAATCTCAACCTCAGTAGGAGCAATCACATGAGATGGATCTGATCTGTACCGTCGAAGCATTGACACATGAACCACATTATGGATCTTTTCTAATTCTGATGGCAATCTCAATCTATAAGCAACTGGTCCAGCTCCTTCAACGATCTCATACGGTCTAATGAACCTCGGACTCAACTTGCCCTTTCTGCCAAATCGAAGTATCTTCTTCTACGGAGATACTTTCAAAAACACTTTATCGCCAACCTCGAATTCAATATCCTTTCGTTTCAAATCTGCATAAGACTTTTGACGATCTGAGGCTACTTTTAAACTGTCACGAATTACTTTCACTTTCTGCTCAGTCTCTTTTATAAGATCAACCCCGTGAATCTTATTCTCACTCAGCTCGGTCCAATACAATGGGGTTTGACATTTTCGACCGTAAAGAGCCTCATATGGTGCCATTTTGATACTAGACTGAAAAATATTGTTATACACAAACTCAATCAATGATAGATGCCTTTCCCACATGCTTTCAAATTCAAGTATGCAACATCTCAGCATGTATTCAAGAATCTGAATGATTCACTCGGATTGACCATCTGTTTGCGGATGAAAAGCAGTACGAAATGCAATTTTGTGCCTAAAGCATTTTGTAATTTCTTCCAAAATCGTGAGGTAAATCTCGGATCTCTGTCAGACACTATAGATAATGGTACTCCGTACAATCTCACAATCTCATCGATATACAATTCAGCCAACTTATCTAAAGAATAATCAGTTCTCACAGGAGCGAAATGAGCTACTTTCGTCAATCTGTCCACTATCACCCAGGTCGCATCTTTCTTACTCGGAGATAAGGGTAAACCCGGCACAAAGTCCATTGTGATCCTCTCCCATTTCCACTCAAGAATCATAATCGGCTGTAATAAACCGGAAGGAACTTGATGTTCAGCCTTAACTTGCTGACAAATTAAACATTTCGACACAAAGTCAGAAATATCTCTCTTCATACCATGCCACCAGTAAAAAAATTTCAAATCATTATACATTTTCTTACTCCCCGGATGTGCAGTCAAATGACTATTGTGAGCTTCGGTCAAAATCATTTGAATCAACTCTAACTTTCTCGGAATGCAAATTCGATCTCTGAATCTCAAACAATCATTACTATCAACTCGAAATTCTGATTCCGCATTCGAATTACATTGAACTCTTTTTGCTAACAACTCATTATCAATCTTTCGAGTCTCACATATCCGCTGTATAAACAACGGTTTTACTTTCAATTCAGCTACAACCGCATCATCATCACACAGATCTATCTGATTACTCATAACTCGTAAGGTATATAACGATTTCTGACTCAAAGCATCAGCCACAACATTAGCTTTACCCAGGTGGTAATCTATCACAAGTTCATAGTCTTTCAACAATTCTAACCATCTTCTCTGTCACAAGTTCAAATCTTTCTGAGTCATCAAATACTTTAAACTCTTATGATTAGTATAAATATGACATTTTTCACCGAATAAATAGTGACACCAAATCTTCAATGCAAATACAATCGCAGCCAATTCAAGATCATGCGTTGGATAATTATTTTCATGCGGTTTTAACTATCTCAAAGCATAAGCATTGACTTTTCCTTCTTGCATCAGCACACAGCCCAAACCATTCAACGATGCATCACTATAAACTATAAACTCTTTGCCTGATTTAGGTTGAATCAATACTGGTGCTTCTGTTAACAACACTTTCAACTGTTCAAAACTCTGTTGACACTTTTCTAACCACTCGAATCTAACATCCTTTTGTAACAACTTTGTCAATGGAGTTGAAATCGTCGAGAAGCCTTTCACAAATCGTCTATAATATCCAGCTAGTCCTAGAAAACTACGGACTTTAGACACATTTCTCGGAGGCTTCCATTCCAAAATAGCAGAGATTTCATGCGGATCGACTCGTATCCCAGTAACGGATACAATATGCCCCAGAAAACTGACCTCAGGCAACCAAAGTTCACACTTGCTAAACTTTGCATACAACTGTTTCTCACGCAGAGTTTGTAGCACGATTCTCAAATGCTCGGCATGTTCCGTCTCATCACTCGAATAAATCAAAATATTATCAATGAACACCACCATGAAGCGATCCAAATACGGATGCGAATATTTGATTCATCAAATCCATAAATACCGAGGGCATTTGTTAGTCCAAAAGGCATCACTAAGAATTCATAATGTCCATACCTCATTCTGAATGCAGTTTTTGGCACATCGAATTCTTTAACTCTCAACTGATAGTAGCTCGATCTCAAATCTATCATAGAAAATACTGTAGCTCCTCTCAACTGATCAAACAAATCATCGATCCGAGGTAACGGATATTTGTTCTTTATCGTCACTTTGTTCAATTGTCGATAATCAATACACATTCTCATAGTTCCATCTTTCTTTTTCACAAATAATACAGGAGCTCCCCAGGGTGAAAAATTAGGTCGTGCAAATCCTCTGTCGGTCAATTCTTGCAATTGAGATTTTAACTCTTTCAATTCGGTTGGGGCCATTCTATATGGAGCTATCGAAATAGGAGCAGTTCCCGACACTAACTCAATACCAAATTCAACTTCTCTAATCGGAGGTAATCCTGGTAACTCATCTAGAAACACATCTGGAAACTCACATATCACAGGCACAAATTCAAATTTCTTTTTCGACACCTTTGTATCAATCACGTACGCAAAATAAGCTCCACAGCCCTTTTTCACATAATTCATGGCTTTCACCATAGATACAATAGCTGGTAATCCTTTCATATCACTAGACTCAATTTGAACTATCTCACCATTCTAACTCTTCAATTCAACATTCTTTCTCTTACAATGCACAATGGCATTATGCAAAGTAAGCCAGTCCATTCCCAGAATTATGTCAAATTTATCAAATGGTAGCAATATCAAATTGACTGGGAAACATAAATCACGAAACATCAACGGGCAATTCTTACACACCTTATCCACCAAAACACACTTGCCTAAGGGGTTCGATACTCTAATCACAAATTCAGTAGACTCAACAGGTAGAGTCTTATTCAATACTAAATTCATACACACATAGGAATGAGTTGATCCGGGATCTATCAATGCAATGACATCAAGATCAAATAAAGTGGTGATTACCGGTGATCACATCCGGGATGATGCTTCCTCTCGTGCACGTATAGCATAGGCTCGGGCAGGTGCTCTCGCTTCTGACCTCACAGCTGTATCAATTGTTCCTCTCTAGCTTTCGCTCATATTTTTGATGTTTCTGGGTGGTCTACCCCTTGTTGTCACATTACTCGGTCTTTCATTCTGAATATTTTCTTCTTCAACTATCTTTGGGCAATCTCGAATGAAATGATCTCAGGATCCACACTTATAGCATGTTCTATTGTTATACTTGCCCCAACACTCTCCCACATGTCGTCTCCCACATTGTCTACATTCAGGCTTGTTACTCTTAACACTGCCAACACTTGTTTCATTCAGAGTTTGAATTCGTAAACCAGTACTTTGTCTCGAACGATCTCTATTTGGATGTCCAAACGAGGTATTTGAACGATTGTTTGCATCTTTATATCTCTTTGCTGAAGATTGAGAGAACTTATTCATCAATCTGTTTCTTTCATCACGAGCCTAAGAATTAGCTTTCTTCTTTTCTTTACCGAGCTCCTCATCTTTGCATGCTCTCTCCACAAGTACAACAAATTCATTTATATCCAATATCCCAACCAACAACTTAATGTCTTCATTCAATCCCTCTACGAAACGTTTGCACATAGTAGCTTCAGAGAAACACACTCTCAGCATATTGACTCAATCGTACAAATTCTCGCTCAGACTCAAGAATGCATAAATGACCTGTTCAACTCTAAAAACTCTTTACGTTTCTGATCAATGAAGCGCTGACTGATATACTTCTTTCTAAACTCGACTTGAAAGAAATCCTAGGTTATTCTCTCTTCGGAACTACATATATCAATATTTTCTACCAATTGTAAGCCGTATCTCTCAATAAGAAAACTGTACACTTAATGCACTCTTTAGGGTTCAGCGACATCTCATCAAATACTCTGATTGTATTTTCAAGCCAAAACTTGGCTCGCTTAGCATCGTCATTAGATGTGGCCCTAAACTCTTCGGCCCCATACTTGCGAATCTTATCCACAGGAGGTTTATTCAATTTGATCGGATCTACAACTTGTGGCACAACAGGTACTTGTAGGGGTGGAGGTTGCGAGCGAATGATTTGTTCTAACAAATTTCAAAACCATTCACTCATCATATGGAAGAAGGCTTGCTTAGCCTCACCTTCATCACCACTATCATTTGGCCTTAATGTGGTTAAGACCGTCCCTTGAGCGGGAGTAGGCGACATCTCTACACATCACAAGAATCGCTCAATCGGATCCATTACTATATTAAAACACATTTCAACTGTCAGATTTCATCACACTATCGCAATTTTACAATATGGCATGTATAGCTAGACTCACACACGCTACGTTAGCCTAAAAATCGACTAAACCGTAGCTCTGATACCAATAAAATTGTAACACCCCTAACCCGAGACTGTCACTGGAATAGGGTTTAGAGACATTACCGAACAATAGGATCATTTCACATCACATTCACGACACAAAGTCAATCATCATCAAACACATTCATATACAATCATAGTGTCCCTTAAATGAGTCATCGAGACTCTAAGCATGCTTATAAACCGAGTCGGGACTAAATCGAAACACATATAAAATTTTCATGAAAATTTGAAACTTTTCTAAATTATAGGGCAGACACGCCCGTGGAGGTAAGCCGTGCCTCTTCCACGGCTACATGACACACCCATGTGACCTCCCCGTGGTTATACACTGCCAAAATCAACACGGCTGATAAGCACGCCTGTGTGCTAAAGCCATGTCCTATAAGGTCATATACTGCCATTTCTCGCACGACCTGTAGGCACGCCCGTGTCATGGCCGTGTGCCTTTTAAGCCACATTCTGCCAATTTACCCACGGTCTGAGGCACGCCCGTGTGCCCTAACCGTGTGACATTATAGGCCATTTTTTGTAAGGCCAACATGCCACCCACTTAGGGTCAAACCTACAAGCCAATCAACTAAACATCTCATGCACATATTGCCATCTAAAAGCATACCAATTTAGCAATTTAAAACATGCAATCAATACTAACTCTAATCATACTCAATTCAATACCAATACTTATTCTATCACAAGCATAATTCATTCCCAAATCTCACTACCCCTACTAGCATTTATCAACACAAAGTTACCACTCAATAGCAAATTTATCAATCTAGAAATCATGCCAAAAGATGCATCATATATATACCACATTCATTCATGCCAAACCTATCACATATCTAGCCACATCTCATGGCTACTTACAAATCTCAAACTTGATTCAATTAACTAGCCTATACATGCCATATTCTAGCTATATACATCTTTCCAAAAGTACCAAAATAGAATGCTGATAGTGTGATTGAGAAGCTGACGATCCCAGATCCGAGCTAGTTTTACTGACACTGCAAGGCAGAGAAACAAATCACACAGTAAGCTTTCCAAAGCTTAGTAAGTTCGATAAACAATACAATTATCGTATCAAATTAATTCAATGCATAAATAAACAATCACTTAGATCTATTATTTCATATTCACGCCTTCTCATCCATGGCTACAATGCTCACTTCCTCAATCAAAGCTTGATTTTACTCATCAACCACAAAGGTTCAATACGTACCTTAACCACACATAGTTATTAAATCTCCAAGCCATTCAATGCTCGATATTATTCACCGATCATTCTTTAATTTAATCACACATCGAGTGCCGCTTCATAACTCGAAACATAATCATCACCGCACACTTAGTGCCAATACATTAACCGAACTTATATCGAGATCGCATACACGATTGCCAAGTCGATGCTCAGAACCAAGCTTCTATCTTTTCGCATATACTGATTGCTAGTCATCTCTTTCTCATTTATAACTTCACACACTTAGTGCCCGTTTATCTCAATTCAGCACATAGTATTTCTAATCTCATAGATACATATACATCCATTCCATTTTATATTACATAGATATAGTTTACAACTAGTAATATATTCGAACTTACCTCAGACGTCGAACTATCGATACGGTCGATTAATCGAGCACTTTATCTTTGCCTCGATCTCGATCCGAACCTCTCCCCTCTTGGTCTATACACATTCAAATTCAATCCATTCAATCATCAACTCATTCATTTTAATCCAAACACACATATTTAGGGCATTTTACAAAATAGCCCTCACATTTTCACATTTCGACACTTTAGTCCCTATCTCACAAAATCATTAAATACTCAATTTCACCAAAATTTCAAATACAAACTATGTTAACCCAACATTAAACTTTTATATTCCACCAACTATCATCACAAAGCTCATATATTCAACAATGGCATATCTCAAAATCACCATCATTTTCTAAAATTTAAGCATGGGTTAGCTAGAGCATAAAGCAACGATTACAAAAACGTAGAAATTATCAAAAATCGAGCATAAAGCACTTACTAATTGAAGCTTGAAGTGGCCGAATGTTTCAACACCTTAAACCCTTTATTTTCTTTCTTTTGCAAACGGTGGAAGAAGATGAACACACCCACTTACTCATCATCTTTGTTTTATTATAACATATATATTATAATTATGCCATTTACTAATTTAACCTTCAAATAAATAAATAAAACATTTTAACATTAAGGTCATTCTAGTCCATTGCCACCCACTATCACTTAATATGGCCTAATTGCATCATAAGGTCTTCACTTTATAAAGACAATCACACTTAGGTACTTATAAATCAGCACATAGCTTTTACCATTTACGCAATTAAGTCCTTTCTCTTAATCCGACACTAAAACGATCAAATCATCACGCAAAATTTTCACACAAACTATGTCACATATCATTCACATAGAAAATATCATTATAATATTTTTTACGACCTCAGATTTGTAGTCTCGAACCACTGTTTTGACTAGGGTCTAAACTGGGCTATTACAATGAAAGTCAGAAGCTTTTTGGGTTTAGCGGGGTACTATAGGCGATTGTGAAGGGATTCTCCATGATTGCTACCCTGATGACGAAACTATTGCATAAGGATGTTAAGTTTGAATGGACTGAAAAGTGCCAATAGAGTTTCGAGAGATTGAAAACGTTGTTGATAGAGGCACCGATTTTAGTGCAACCTGAGTCGGGCAAAGAGTTTGTAGTCTATAGTGATGCGTCGTTAAATGGTCTCGATTGTGTGTTGATGCAAGAGGGTAAGGTAGTCGCTTACCCCTTGAGATAGTTAAAACCAGATCAGAAGAATTATCTGACTCATCATTTGGAGTTGGCCGTGATTATTTTTACGTTAAAAATTTGGCGACATTATTTGTATGGAGAGAAATGCCAAATTTTCACAGACCATAAGAGTTTGAAGTATTTGATGGATCAAAAGGACTTGAATTTGTGACAACGGCAGTGGCTTGAGTTATTGAAGGACGATGAGTTAGCTATTGATTACCATCCGGGGAACGCGGATGTAGTTGCGGATGCTCTAAGTGGAAAATCTTTGTATGCTTTGAGAGCTATGAGCACGGGTTTGTCATTGTCTAATGATGGTGCTATACTGGCTGAGTTGAGAGCTAGGCCACCTTTTGTTAAACAAATATGTGAGGCTCAAAAGAATGATAAAGAGATCCAAGCTAAGAAAACTAAGTGCGAATTGAAGAATGATTCTAAATTCCGGGTGAGTTCGGATGGTTGTTTAATGTTCCATGATAGAATTTGTGTACCCATAGATGACGAGTTGATCCGAGAAATTTTACAAGAAGCACATAGTAGTTATTTGTCGGTACACTCAGGCAGTACAAAAATGTACAATGATCTGAGGAAATTTTATTGGTGGCTGGGAATGAAAAGAGACATCTCGGAGTATGTAACAAGATGTCTGATTTGTCAACAAGTGAAAGCTGAGCATCAAGTGCCTTCGGGATTGCTTCAACCGGTGATGGTTCCCGAGTGGAAGTGGGATCGGATCACCATGAATTTTGTTACGGGCTTACCTATGACTCCGAAAAAGAAAGATGCTGTGTGGGTTATCGTTGATAGATTAACGAAGTCGGCTCACTTTATACTGGTGTGTGTCGATTATTCGCTGGATAAGTTAGCTGAGTTGTATATTACAGAAGTGGTAAGATTAAATAGAGTGCTTGTATCCATTATCTCGGATACAGATCCAAGATTTACTTCGAGGTTTTGGAAGAAGTTACAAGAGGCCTTAGGTACAAGGTTGAATTTTAGTACTGCATTCTATCCTCAAACTAACGGTCAGTCTGAGAGAGTAATCCAAGTTCTTGAGGATATGCTCCGATGTTGTGTGTTAGAGTTCGAAGGTAGTTGGGAAGGATATCTAACCTTGGTCGAATTTGCTTAAAATAATAGTTATCAGTCGAGTATACAGATGGCACCATATGAAGTCTTGTATGGTCATAAGTGTCAGACTCCTTTGTAGTGGACCAAGTTGAGTGAGAAGCAAATTCATGAGGTTGATCTGGTTAAAGAGACCAAGGAAAAAGTGAAAGTTATCCGGGATAGTCTGAAAGTTGCTTCAGACCGACAAAAATTGTACACGGATTTGAAAAGGAAAGAAATCGAGTTTAAAGTGGGAGATAGGGTATTTCTGAAAGTGTCCCCGTGGAAGAAAATATTGAGATTTGGTCGAAAAGGGAAATTGAGTCTACGGTTTATAGGGCCGTATGAGATTACCGAAAGAATTGGGCCAGTGGCATATTGGTTGGCTTTACTGGTAGAGTTAAAGAAAATTCACAATGTGTTTCATGTATCGATGTTAAGGTGTTATTGCTCCTATCCTTCACATGTGATCTCTCTAATAGAAATTGAGGTGCGACCGGATATGACATGTGAGGAGGACCCGATTAAATTCTTCGCTCGAGAGGTGAAACAGTTGAGGAACAAGGATATAGCCTTAGTAAAAGTGTTATGGAAAAAACACGGTGTGGAAGAAGCTACGTGGGAACTGGAAGAAACCATGAGAGAGCAATATCCAAACCTCTTTACCGGTAAGATTTTCGAGGGCGAAAATCTCTAAAAGGGGGAGAGTTGTAACAGTCTGATTTTGAGGCTAGTCAGAATAGTGGTTTTGAGACCACTAAACCGAGGATAAGGAAAATTATTTGATATTATTTTATGTGTTTTATGTTTTATAGCATTTAAAATATGGCTATGTAGAAATTTTGGTGCTTTAATTTTAGCAATAGCATGCTTAATTGTGAAAAAGGACTAAATCGCATAAGATGCAAAAGTTCTATTTTGCAAGGTAAAGGTACCTAATAGGTATGGGGTGTAATTTGGAGGATTTTAAAATGAAATTGGGCCATTTTGGAGTGTGATGGCTGGCCATAGGGTGCATAGGGAACAAAACATTAATTTTAGTCAAATTAGGTGATAGTTGGTGACTAATTGACTAAAATATGATAAAACAATATGACTAAAAGAAGCTATCATCTTTCACTATTCATCTCCCCCTTTACTGCCAAAAATTTTAGCAAGTTTAAGGGTTTGAAAGGTTGAAAAATTCAGCTACATCTCATCCTTGCAAGTAAGTCCTTTTGATAATTATTTTTGATGATTTTTATACTTTTGGAGTCCCTAAAGTTTAAGCTAGCTAATGAAGGGACTAATTTGTGATATGGTTGAAAGTTTAGGAACTTTCCATGAGAATGGTTATGTTGTTAGCTGGGTTTTTATGGAATAAAATGAATGTTAGGAGGATGGGAAACAACTTTTGTGAAATGTGTTAGCAAGAAAACACCTAAGTAGGACTTAAATGCAATGAATGAATTTGTGTCATAAATGCATGAAACAGTGAAAATGGTGAGTAGTTGTAAGAGAAATAAATGTTCAGCTAGGCTTATTTATTGGGAACATGTGTTGAAAAATAATTTACGAGCCCAAGGGTAAAATCGTAATTTTGCCATAATACAAGGGCAAAATGGTCATTTTTGCCCAAGTGTAGATTTTGATGTATTGTGCTTATAGGACGATCTAAATGAATGAATTTCATTGTTATAGATCAAGAAGAGCGCGGAATCGACCTTGACCATGGAAAAGCCAAGGTGACAGATTAAACCGTTAGTTAACACGTTTTGTACCGAGGTAAGTTTATATGTAAACAATACGTTTTCCTTATATACATTATGTTGCTAATTGGTGTATGGTATAATTGAAAACATGTGTGATTCAAGTGGATCTAATGTGGTAGTCATTGAATAATTATTGTGTGAATGACGAAATAGTCATATGAACATGTAATGATAGCATTTGATGGTGGGCTAAGTCCGATACCACCTTGTGGCTTAATTACGATGGGCTATGTGCGATACCATCATTTATTTATCATTAGGTGGGCTATGTGCGATACCACCGTAACTAACCTTTTTGGTGGGCTATGTGCGATACCACCCTAATAAAGACGGATGGTGGGCTAATTGCGGAACCACTGAGTAATTTGACTACGAGTAATTGATTAAGAGGTTGTGATGTGTTGTTATGTGACATTGTGATGCTAAGTGCAGGGGAACAAGCTAAGGAATATATGTACTAAGCTTTTGTTATGGTTGGAATATGGAAATGGAGGAAATGAGTAAGAGTGATTATGAATGTAGATTGTTTCTTGCTTAGTATGTATTGCTATATAAATGATTAGTACATGCTATAATGTTATATTGTTTGCTTGTAAACTTACTAAGCTTAAAGCTTACTGCTATAATGTTATATTGTTTGCATGTAAACTTAAGCTTAAAGCTTCTCCCCTTTTTTTCCCTTGTTTTATAGAGTTTAAGAGTCGAGCTGGGTACGCCGATAACCAGGAGACCGCCCACACTATCTTGTAACACCCCTAACCCGTAACCGTCACTGGATTAGGGTTAAAGGCGTTGCCAGATAGATAAAAAACTTCCATAATATTTCATTCATTTCATTCATCAATCCAACACACAATGTCCCTTAAGTGAGTCATCTAGACCCTAAGCATGCCTATAAACCGAGTCGGGACTAAAATGAAACACATACAAAGGTTCTCGAAAACTTAAAAACTTTTCTAAAATATAGGGGATACACGCCCGTGGAAGCCAACCGTGTGCCCTTTACGACTGCTAGACACACCTGTGTGTCTTTCCAGTGGTCGAACCTGATTACACACCATGGCCACAAAGCACGCCCATGTACCCTGACCATGGTCAATCCTGCCAAAACAACACGGCTATCAAGCACCCCTGTGTGCTAAGGCCATGTCCTACTAAGCGATATACTGACTTTCTCACACGGCCTCTAGGCACGCCCGTGTGCCATGGTCGTGTACTCTTAAGCTAGCTACTGACTTTACCCCACGGTCACTAGGCATGCCCGTGTGCCATGGCCGTGTGACATTATAGGTCATTTGCAAGACCAAAATGCCACCCCATTGGGTCATACCTACAAGCAACATTTACCAAATCATATCATGCATATATGGCAACCAAAAACATACCAAAAATATGTATCATATAACTCATTCATTCAAGCATTTTATCAACTCAAAACTAGCCAAAACCATGGCTAAGTTCACTTCATAAACATATACACATATCTAGCCTATACATGCCATATCTAGCTATATACATTTTTCAAAGAGTACCAAATAGAGTTTAGTAGTGTGATGATGATCCTTGCTGGTCCCGAGCCCTCAGTAGCTTTGACGACCTATAAAACAGAGAAAACGCATACACGGAGTAAGCATTCCAAAAGCTTAGTAAGTCATAATACAGATAAACTTAGCATAACAGGCGTATATGCATAAGGTACATTGGCGCATATCATTTACTTAGCAAACTATCACATCTATGCTTTGGTTAATACACTTGGCCACATTTCCACATTCATCAATTCAAGAATCATACATATATACTTAGCTCTTTTATAACCATTCTTGTATCTCACTTACATTCTCATATTCAATCATGCTTTCCTTCAAATCCAAGTCATATAAGTACTTACCTTTTATATACACTTAGTGTATATACCAAACATACCTGAAACGAATAAACATTCACGTAATTATTCATAGCTCAGATTTGCTCGTTGAACCAATAGGAGCTTAACAGGATACTCAGAAAGCTCGAAATAGTAGTACAATGCCAACATCCGAGACGAGGTCTTACGTGTACTCAGATAACGATGCCGATGTCCCAGACATGGTCTTACGCGTAAAGCTCATATCAATGCCAACGTCCCAGACGTGGTCTTACACGTAAAGCTCATATCGATGCCAACGTCCCAGACGTGGTCTTACACATAAAGCTCATATCGATGCCAACATCCCAGACGTGGTCTTATATGATAAAATAGAACAGATACCTATGTATTCTTAGGTTCGTACAGAACTTTTTGGACATTGTCGCTAAATTGGTCTTATCTCGGGATTCATTTGCATAACACTTCATAAGCATTCATTATCAACGATAGGCATATGAATATGCTCAACTTAATACAATTACATTTATTTGTAATATGACTTACTTGATTGGTTAAGCGAAATGGAACCCGCTACTCGGTTACTTTTCGCTTTCTCATGATCTAAGTCCGTTTTCCTCGGTTCTTGATATATACATATTCAAAATTAAATCTTTTATTTTCTAACTCATTCAATTTAATCAAAGGACACATATTTTAGGCTATTTCCAAATTAACCCTCATACTTACACAATTTATCAATTTAGCCCATTTTTCTCAAAACATCAAATATACAAAATTTGTTCACACACATGCATAGCCGAATCTCCATAGGGACCATACAAGTCTATATTTTCCATCAAATTTTTAATTTAGCCCCTCAAATTACTATTTTCTCAATTTGGCCCTAATTAGCCAAATTCATCAAAAGTTCAAGAAAAAAGTATGTTTATCTAGCTCAAATCTTTCATTTATCATTATCAAACATCACAAAGCTCAACATAACATCAATGGAATTTCTCATGAACAACATCAATTCATCAAATTGAAAAATGGGCTTGATAGCACTCGAAGCAACAATTGCAAAAACGTAAAAATTATCGAAAACCGACTCAAAATCATACCTTGAATTTGACCACAATAGTGCCGAAACCTAGCTTGGCTTAATCCTTTCTTTTCCTTGATATTTTCGGTTCAAAAATAAGATGATAACTATCATCTTTCAATTGTTTCTTTTACTAATTTATACTAATAACCCAGTTACTAAATTCCCATCCATTAAACATATAAGACAATTTATTACCAAGGTTATTATGACATTCTACCATCCACTAATTCAGTAATGCCTTAATTGCCATATAAGGCCTCCAACTTTACAAAGCCACAACATATTGGTACTTTAACAAATAGCATACAACTTTCACATTTAATGCAATTCAATCCTTTTGTCAAATTAAACACACAAACGGAAAAATTAACTTACGAAAATTTAGCACATGCTTAATCACTCATCAAAGACACAGAAAATAATATTAAAATATTATACGAACTCAGATTTGTGGTCCAAAACCACTATTCCAACTAGGTATAAACCGGTATATAATTCTCCCCTCGTGGATTTTCATCCCCAAAATGTTACTGCTAAAAGAGTCGATATTCTTGTCTCATTGAGTCCTCGTTCTCCCGTAGCCTCTTCTATTCCGTGTCGATTCCATAGTACTTTTACTAACGAAATTTTCTTATTTCTCAACTTTTTCACTTCACGAGCTAAGATACAAATCAGTTCCTTTTCATACGTCATATCAGATCAGATTTCAATTTCAGATGGAGCAATCACATGTGACGGATCAGATCGATATCTACGTAGCATCGAAACATGAAATACATTATGAATCTTTTCTAGCTTAGAGGGAAACTTTAATCTATAAGCAACAGGCCCAACACGTTCAATGATCTCATACAGGCCCAACAGGCCTTACGTCCAAATCGAAGCACTTTTTCCACGGTGACACTTTCAAAAATACTTTACCGTCGATCTCAAATTTATATCTTTTCATTTCAAGTCCGCATAAGACTTCTGACGATCAGATGCTGCTTTTAAACAATCTCGAATCAATTTTACATTCTGTTCTGAATCTTTTATCAAATCGACCCTGTGGAGCTTATTTTCACTGAGCTCGGTCCAATACAGAGGTGTACGACATTTACGTCCGTACAAAGCTCCATATGGTGCCATTTTGATGTTCAACTGAAAACTATTATTATATGCAAATTCAATCAAAGGCAGGTACTGTTCTCACGTACCGTTAAACTCAAGTATAGAACATCATAACATATCTTCTAGAATTTGAATGATCCGCTCAGATTGACCATCTGATTGCGGATGAGAAGCTGTACTGAGATACAATTTTGTGCCTAACGCTTCTTGCAATTTCTTCTAGAATCGTGATGTAAACCTCGTATCTCTGTCTGACACAATAGACAATGGCACTCCATGCAATCTCACAATCTCAGAAATGTAAAGCTCGGCTAATCTATCAAATGAATAATCAGGTCTTACCGAAATAAAACGGGCAGATTTTGTCAATCGGTCCACTACAACCCAAATGGCATCTTTCTTTCTCGAAGTCAAGGGTAAACCAGAAACAAAGTCTATTGTTACTCTATCCCATTTCCACTCAAGAATCAGAATCGGTTATAGCAACCCAAACATAACTTGATGTTCAGCTTTGACTTCCAGACAGATTAAGCATTTCAAAACAAAGTCAGAAATGTCTCGTTTCATACCAGGCCACCAATAGTGTTACTTCAGATCATGGTATAGCTTTGTACTTCCCGGATGAATAGATAGACGACTGTTATGTGCTTCACTTAAAATCAGCTGAATCAACTCCAAATTTTTTGGAACACAGATGGGACCTCGAAAACTCAAGCAATCATCAACAACCCGAAATTCAAATTCAGAATTCGAATCACACAGAACTCGTTTCACTAATAACTCATTATCAGATTTCTGAGCATCACATATCTGCTGTACAAACAATGGTTTCACTTTTAATTCTGAACTACCATCAAACAAATCTAACTGATCAAATAAATCATTTATTCAGGGCAACGAATATTTATTCTTTATTGTCACCTTATTCAACTGACGATAATCGATACTCATCCTCATCATGCCATCTTTCTTTTTCACAAACAGAACAGGAGCATCCCAAGGTGAGAGATTCGGTCTAGCGAACCCTCTATCAATCAACTCTTGCAACTGTGACTTTAACTCTTTCAATTTCATTGGTGCCATCTTATACGGAGCTATCGAAATAGGTGTCATACTAGGCATCAATTCAATACCAAAATCAACTTCACGAATTGGAGGCAAACCCAAGAACTCTTCAGGAGCACATCGAAAACTTCGAGACAATAGTAATCGACTCAATTTTCCTTTCGGACATTTCCGAATCAATTACATAAGCAAAATATGCTTCATATCCCTTTTCACATAACTCGAGCTTTCAATCACGATACAAACGCAGTAATCCATTCAAATCATTAGACTCAACCCGCACAATTTTGTTATTCAGACATCTCAGATCTATAGTCTTTCTTTTACAGTTCACAACAGCATCAATACAAAGACAACCAGTTCATACCCAGAATAATATCGAACTCATCAAATGGCAGAAGCATCAAATCAGCAGGGAAACAGATATCTCTAAACATTAACGGACAATTCTTGCATACTTTATCAAACAAAACACTTTTACCTAAGGGGTTCGATACTTTTATAGCAAACTCAGTAGACTCTACAGGCAAGGTCTTACTGTATACTAAATTCATGCATATATATGAATGCGTAGAACCAGAGTCTGTCAATGTAATCACAAAAGTATCATAAAGTGTAAAAGTACCCGTTACAACATCTGGTGATGAAGCTTCCTCACGAGTTCGAATAGCATACGCTCTAGCTGGCGCTCTAGCTTCAGATCTCGCGATAGTGTCTCTCGTAGTTCTCTAACTACCACTGCGTTTCTTACATTCTTCGAAGGTCTTCTTCTCACAGGTACATTATCCGATCTCAGATTCTGAACAATTTCTGGCTCAATAGACTCAGGGCAATCACGGATAAAATGATCAAGTGATCCACATTTGAAGCAAGCTTGATTATTCAATCTACAATTCCCCGGATGTCTTTTACCATAATGCTTACACCTGAGTCACTCAGATCTGACATATCCAACACTCGCCATCTTTTGGCAGTCTCGAATGAAGTGATTTCATGATCCACATTTATAACAAACTCTATTATTATACTTGCTCCAACATTTTCCCATATGTTGTCTTCCACACTGTCTACACTTAGGTTTGTTGCTTTTAGTACTTCCATCATCTGGTTCAATTGGGGTTTGAGTTCTCAGACCAACACGTGGTCTCACACGGTCTCTACTCGTATGTCCAAATAAAACATTTGATCGATTGCTTGCATTTCTATGTTTCTTCGTCAAAGGTTGAGAAAACTTACTCATTGATCTTTTTATTTCATTATGAGCTTCAGAATCGGCTTTCTTAACATTGTCATCATTAGTAATCCTAAACTCTCCAGCTCTATACTTACGTATTTTGTCCACCGAAGGCTTATTCAACAAATTCATATTCATAGTCGGAGGCACAACTAAAGTTTGAGGGGGAATATTCAGGGGCGGGGGTTGCGAAACAGTCGGGTTATTATTTACAAACTAAGTGAACCACTCATCATCATCTGGAAGAAAGCTTATTTAGGTTCTCCTTCTTAACCGCTCGTAGTCGGTCCCGGATCAAAGGGCACTGTCCCTTGCGCGGGGGCAGGCGCATTACTTTCTATGTCATCAGCTACGACTCTTTTGGGATCCATTACTATACCAAAATCACATTTTATACGTCATGATTGATCACACTATCACAATTCAAATTTATGGCATTTATAGCTAGACTCTGACTCGCTACGTTAGTCTGAGAATCGACTAAACCGTAGCTTTGATACCAACCAAATTATAACACCCCTAACCCGTAACCATCACCAGATTAGGGTTAAAGACATTACCAAACAGATCAAAAACTTCCATAATATTTCATTCATTTCATTCATCAATCAAACACACAATGTCCCTTAAGTGAATCATCTAGACCTTAAGCATGCTTATAAACTGAGTCGGGACTAAAACGAAACACATATAAAGGTTCTCAGAAACTTAAAAACTTTTCTAAAATACAGGGGATACATGCCCGTGGAAGCCAACTGTGTGCCCTCCACGGCTGCTAGATACACCCGTGTGTCCTCTCCGTGGTGAACCTGATTACACACCACGGCCACGAAGCACGCCCGTGTACCATGACCGTGGTCGATCCTGCCAAAACAACACGACTATCAAGCACCCCTATGTGTTAAGGCTGTGTCTTACTAAGTTATATACTGACTTTCTCACACGGCCTCTAGGCATGCGCGTGTACCATGGTCATGTACTCTTAAGCTAGCTATTGACTTTACCCCACGGTCACTAGGTGCGCCCGTGTGCCTTGGCCGTGTGACATTATAGGTCATTTGGAAGACCAAAATGCGACCCAATCGGGTCATACCTACAAGCAACATCTACCAAATCATATCATGCATACATGGCAACCAAAAACATACCAAAAATATGCATTATATAACTCATTCATTTAAGCATTTTATCAACTCAAAACTAGCCAAAACCATGGCTAAGTTCACTTCATAAACATATACACATATCTAGCCTATATATGCCATATCTAGCTATATGCATTTTTCAAAGAGTACCAAATAGAGTTTAGTAGTGTGATGACGATCCTTGACGGTCCCGAGCCCTCAGTATCTTTGACGACTTATAAAACAGAGAAAACACACACACAGAGTAAGCATTCCAAAAGCTTAGTAAGTTATAATACAAATAAACTTAGGATAAAATACGTATATGCATAAGGTACATTGGCACATATCATTTACTTAGCAAACTATCACATATATGCTTTGGTTAATACACTTGACCACATTTCCACATTCATCAAGTCAAGAATCATACATATATACTTAGCTCTTTCATAATCATTCTTGTATCTCGTTCACATTCTCATATTCAATCATGCTTTCCTTCAAATCCAAGTCATATAGGTAGTTACCTTTTATATACACTTAGTGTATATACCAAACATACTTGAAACAAATATACATTCACATAATTATTCATAGCTCAAATTTTCTCATTGAACCAATAGGAGCTTAACATGATACTCAGAAAGCTCGAATAGTAGTACAATGCCAACATCCGAGATGAGGTCTTACGTGTACTCAGATAACGATGTTGATGTCCCAGACGTGCTCTTACACGTAAAGCTCATATCGATGCCAACGTCCCAAACATGGTCTTACACATAAAGCTCATATTGATGCCAATGTCCCAGACGTGGTCTTAGATGATAAAACAGAACAGATACCTATGTATTCCAAGGTTCGTACAGAACTTTTTGGACATTGTCGCTAAATTGATCTTATCTCGGGATTCATTTGCATAACACTTCATAAGCATTCATTATCAATGATAGGCATATGAATATGCTCAACTTAATACAATTACATTTTTTTTGCAATATGACTTACCTCGGATTCGGTTTAACTGAAATGGAAATAGCTACTCGATTACTTTCGCTTTCCTGCGGTCTAAGTCAGTTTTCCTCGGTTCTTGATCTATACATATTCAGAATTAAATCTTTTATTCACTAACTTATTCAATTTAATCCAAGGACACACATTTTGGGCTATTTTCAAATTAACCCTCATACTTGCACAATTTATCAATTTAGTCTATTTTTCTTAAAATATCAAATATATAAAATTTGTTCACATACATGTATAGTCGAGTCTCCTTAGGGACCATACGAGTCTATATTTTCCATCAAATTTGCAATTTAGTCCCTCAAATTATTATTTTCTCAATTTAGCCTTAATTAGCTAAATTCATCAAAAGTTCAAAAACAAAGTATGTTCATCTAGCTCAAATCTTTCATTTATCATTATCAAACATCACAAAGCTCAACATAACATCAATGGAATTTCTCATGAACAACATTAATTCATCAAATTGAGACATGGGTTTGATAGCACTCGAAGCAACGATTGCAAAAATATAGAAATTATCTAAAACCGACTCAAAATTATACTTTAAATTTGACCACAATAGTGCCAAAACCTAGCTTGGCTTAATTCTTTCTTTTCCTAACTATTTTTGGTTCAAAAATAAGATGACAACTATCATCTTTCAATTGTTTCTTTTACTAATTTATCCTAATAATCCAATTACTAAATTGCCCATCCATTAAACATATAAGATAATTTAATACCAAGGTTATTATGACATTCTACCATCCACTAAATCAATAATGGCTTAATTGCTATATAAGGCCTCCAACTTTACAAAACCACAACATATTGGTAATTTAACAAATAGCATACAACTTTCACATTTAATGCAATTCAATCCTTTTGTCAAATTAAATACACAGACGGACAAATTAACTTACGAAAATTTAGCACATGCTTAATCACTCATCAAAGACACAAAAAATAGTATTAAAAACATTATACGGACTCAGATTTGTGGTCCCAAAACCACTATTTTGACTAGGGTATAAATCGGACTATTACATATCTGCTCACCTCAGTATATTTAGACTTAGTGATTTTATATATGGCATGTATATAGGCTAGACTAGTTAGATTATTTTGTTATTTTGGCCAAAAGTTCATTGATCCCTTGTTAAGATAACTATTTTGTGTATTGCCATAGTTGATGGCTTACCTTATCATTTATGAAATTATAAAGTTATCCATGGAAGTTCATATTGAAATTATGAGTTGTTTATTAGTATGTTGAATGGGTTCATGCGGTGTGAGCTAGAGGGGTGCAAAGAGCTTGGCAAACAGCCTTGTTCTTGTCCACATGGGTAGGCACACGGTCAAGCCGTGGGTGTGTGCCCAAGCCGTGTGAAGTCTGCACCTCGAATTTAGAATTTGAATTGTCACACGATTGAAGCACACGGGTGTGCCCAGGCCATGTGGATTAATCAGAGGTGACCACGGACCAGCCATATGGGTGTGTGTTCAGGTCGTGCGACTCAAGTCAGTGTCGGCCACGGGCATCGAACACGGGCGTGTGAGATGATACACGAGCATGTCATCTACCCCACGGATGAGTGGCCCCTGTTTAGGTAAAATTTTTCTAAATGTGTCAAAGTTTTCGATTTATGTTCGAAACCTTCCGGTAGTATGTTTAGGGCCCTGTAGACTCATTATAAGGAAGTTAGATATGAGAATGGTAAAGTGTCATATTTGGAATAGATTTTATAACCTAAGGTTGTATGACCAAGTGAGTGGAGTCTGGTAATGCATCGTGCCCAATTCCTACGTAAAATACGGGTAAGGGGTGTTATAATAGTTCACTATATAAGCTAGCTGGATGGACACTAAGTAAACTGAATGGATAGCTTGTGTTCAGCTTAATGGAATTGAAATTACTTAGAAGCTTCCTTGAACGTCCCTTGTAGTTTCCTAGGTCACTTAGCTTAGCTTGGAAGGAATGATGAGTTGAATGGACACTTTAGGTTTGTCCAAGAGGGAAGAACTAGCTTTAATCTGCTGCTTTCATTAGCTGCACAATCTTAGGCTATGAAAATTCAGCTTGGACACCTCAATAGTCAAGAATGGTTCAGTCGAATGTGGTAAAAATAATTGTAACTGATGGTGTACATGATGGGTCAGCTTGGGAAGAGGAATCCAGCAACACTCTTGGCTCTTGATGTTTCACGAAAAGACACCTAAAGAAGTTTAAAACAATAGCTGGTCTTTAATTCGGCTTAATACACTTGCCAAATACATGCCCTTTCTTAAATGCCGTCCATGAACATGCAAGTGCATGTTTCTTCATTAAATGTCGTCCATTGCACTTGTTTGTTGATCAGCTAATGTAAACTTCCTATAGACATATTAAAATTCAGATTAAATTCAATAATAAAACACCATTTAGACACCGTTTAATTTGTCTAAACTTTAGACACATTATTTGATTCTGAACAAAGACATATTAAGATGCTGCACTAAATAAGACACATTTAATAACTTGAAACTTATTTAAAATGCCCAGATTAATGCATATTAAAACTCAATTTAATTATGCCTAACTAATGACAAATTAAAGACTCAAATTATAAAAACTAACATAACTAAATCAACTAATGAACTTATTCCAGCAATTAGAAAAAACTTAAATAGCAAACTGAAAATTAAAGTTCAGCTCGTAATTTGTATGGGACGCTTGTTGACTGGTCCATGTTCGATCAATAAGTCCACCACTTCCTCTCCCCATGCCCGACCAATGTAACTTGCAAGGGCTTCTTGGAACTTCTTAGAATGTGACCGAGTCATAGGTCCTTGGGGCAACTCTATGGGATCAAAAATAGCTTCCCTCGTTAGGATCGAATCATCCCCCCTCTTCGAGGCAATTTGTCCCCAAATCGTCATTTACATCAAAAGGGGATAAGTCAGCAACGTTAAATGTAGCAGTTATACCGTACTCACCAGGTAAGTCCAACTTGTAAGCGATTTCGTTGATCCTTTCCAAGACTTGAAAAGGACCATCGCCTCTTGGCAAAAGTTTGGATCTCCTTTGGGTAGGGAACCTTTCTTTGCGCATATGGATCCAAACCCAGTCACCGGGTTTGAATAGCACTTGTTTGCGTCCCTTGTTCATTTTATCAACATATTGCTCGATTCTCTTTTCAATGTTTTCCCTAACTCTTTGATGCAATTGATTCACAAATTTTGCCTTTTTCTTTCCATCTACATGCACCAATTGATTAGAAGGAAAAAGGTAATAAATCCAAAAGAGTTAAGCGATTAAAACCATATACCACTTCAAAAGGTGAATGCTTGGTAGATGAGTACACCGAACGGTTGTAAGCTAATTTAATGTGTGGTAGACACTCCTCCCAAGTCTTCAAATTCTTTCTAATGATGCCCACAATAAGGTTGATAAAACCTGATTAACGACCTCTATTTGGCCGTCTGTTTAGGGATGGAACGTTGTTGAGAACAAAAGCTCGGTGCCAAGCTTACCCCACAAAGTTCTCCAAAAGTGGCTAACGAAATAGCATTATGATCGAAAACGATAGTCCTCGAGACTCCATGCAACCGCACGATTTCCCTAAAAAACAAGTTAGCAATGTTTAAGGTGTCATCAGTTTTTTTGCATGCAATAAAATAGGCCATTTTAGAAAACCTATCTACTACAACAAATACAAAATCTTTGCCATTTTTTATTCTAGGAAGCCCTAGAACAAAATCCATGGAGATGTCCACCCATAGTGCTTCCAGAATCAGCAATGGAGTGTATATATTGTGTGGCTTGATCCTTGATTTAGCCTTCTTACAGGCTATGTAATGCTCCCATACTTTAGCCATATCTCGCTTCATCTTCGACCAATAAAAGTGCTTTTAAAGTGTAACCAAGTTTTTGGCTATGCCAAAGTGACCCATTAGACCCCCGCTATGTGCTTTATTGACTAGCACATCTCTAATCGATCCTTGGGGTATACAAAGCTTGTTTTCTCAGAAAAGAAATCCATATTGCCGAAAGTATCTATCATCAGAACCTTGCACACATAACTTTTATACTTCACCAAAGTCAGAATCATTTTCATACAAATCTTTCAAATAAGCAAATACAAGCAACTTAGCATCCAAATGGTTAATTAAAGCATACCTACGTGATAGAGCATCCTTAGCTATATTTTCTTTACCTTGTTTATACTTAATCACGTAAGGGAAAGACTCCAAGAACTCCACTCACTTGGCAAGGCATTTGTTCAACTTTGTTTGACCCTTTAACTACTTCAAGGCCTCGTGGTCCGTATGTACGACAAATTCTTTTGGCCATAGGTAGTGCTGCCATGTCTCCAATGCATGTATCAAGGCATACATCTCCTTATCATAAGTAGGATAGTTGAATTTAGCCCCGTTGAGTTTCTCGGTGAAGTAGGCAACTAGACGACCATCTTGCGTCAAAACCGCCCGATTCCTATCCCTGAAGCATCACACTCCACTTCGAAAGTCTTGTTAAAATCAGGTAAACATAACAATGGAGCGTTAGTCAAACTTTCTTTAATTTTATTAAACATAATTTGTTGTTCATCAGTCCAAAGAAAATTAGAGTTTTTCTTGATAATACCCATCAAGGGAGTAGCTAAGGTGCTAAAATTCGACACAAACCTCCTATAGAAGCTTGCAAGTCCTTGAAAGCTTGTAACTTGACTGATGTTAGTGGGACGTGACCATTCTTGAATCATTTTAACCTTCTCTTGATCCACTTCAAGGCCACCCGCACTCACAATAAACCCTAAGAACACAACTTTGTCAGTACAAAAAAGAACATTTCTTAAGGTTAGCATAAAGTACTTCCTTTCGTAAAACTTCCAAAACAGCTCGCAAATGTTCAATATGATCAGCCAATTGTTTGCTATAAATTAAAATATCATCAAAGTATACTACAAAAAACCTGCCAATAAAAGAACGCAAACTGTGATTCATCAAGCGCATTAATGTGCTCGGGGCATTTGTGAGGCCGAATGGCATGACTAGCCACTCATACAAATTGTATTTTACTTTGAACACCGTATTCCACTCGTCCCCTCTCGCATGTATATTTGATGATATCCGCTCTTCAAGTCTATCTTGGAGAAGAGTTTGGCACCACTAAGTTCATCTAACATTTCATCAAGCCTAGGTATAGGGTGCCTATACTTGATGGTGATTTTGTTAATTCCTCGACAATCCATACACATTCTCTACGAGCCATCCTTTTTGGGTACTAACAGAACGGGCACCGCATATGGACTTAGACTTTCCGTATATAGCCCTTCTTCATCAAATTAGCCACTTGGCATTGCAACTTCTTAGCCTCCTCGGGGTTGCTTCGATAGGCTGGACGATTCAGAATTGTAGCTCTAGGCACAAAATCTATTTGGTGTTCTATGCCTCGAAGGGGAGGCAATCTGCTACGTCCTCGAATTCCTAAAGCAAAGAAACAACAGAAGAAGGTAAAGTTTTGTCAAGAGCGTTGGATTTAAAAAGACATTCTTTGTACATAAGTACAAGAATAGGCTGGCGCATCAACAATAACTTCCTCACTTCTTTTTTTCTTGCAAAAACACTCATTTTACCACTCTCATTTTCTTTTTGCTTTTCTTTTTCCACTCATGTTTCTGCCTCATTTTTCTCCCTCTTTCCTTTCTTTTTCTCAACTTTCTTTTCTTTTTCTTTTGCATTTTCATTCTTTTTTTCTTGTTCTTTTTCTATAGACTCTTTATATTTGAGCTGGTCTTGGTACACTTGTTTTGGGGTGAAGGTGCTAGAGTTACATTCTTGCCTGAGTGTTTGAATGTGTAATGATTTGTATATCCGTCGTGGATTACATGTCTATCAAACTGCCATGGACACCCCAAAAGGAGATGTCCGGCGTGTATTGGCACCATGTCGCACACCACCTCATCTTGACACTTCCCGATGGAAAATGCTACAATGGCTTGTTTTGTCACTTTGAGCTCACCTTCGTCATTTAGCCATTGTAACTTGTACGGATTCGGATGCTTCGTCGTGGCTAAACCAAGCTTTTCCACCAGCATGCTACTTGTGACGTTGGTACAACTCCCTCCATCGATGATCATGTTACACACCTTGATTTGGATGTGGCATCGGGTGTGGAAAATATTCTCCCTTTGTTGCTCGATTTTAGCACCCTGGATGTTGAGACTTCTTTTCACCATAAGGATTTCTCCTTCAACTGGGTACTCCAAATCTTCTTCTTCATCGGTTGGAATTTTGGGCTCGTTTTCATTTTCCTCTTCGGATTCAATCTCGCCATTGGCCCTTACCACCATGATTCATCTATTGGGACATTGGTTGGCTATGTGTCCCCGTCCTTGACACTTGAAACATTTGATATCTCTTGTACGATTTGGAGCAGGTTCATTTTGTTCTTACTCTCTCACCAATGATTTGATTGGACTGGGTCGATACAACAGGCTCCTTGGTTCGAATGGGGGTTTGTTGGCTCCTTGGCTCCATTTAGTGGTTGAAGGATTAGAGTAGGACCGGTTGAATCCCTTCCGCTTTAATTGCTTGGCGACTTTGATGGCCATGTGAACCATGTCCATCACTTCGACATAGTGTTGCAATTCCATTATGTTAGCGATGTCACGGTTTAAACCCGCAAGAAACCTGGCCATGGTTGCCTCACGATCCTCCTCGATATCAGCTTGGATTATCGCGATTTCCATCTCCTTGTAATAGTGTGAGATCTGGTTTAAACCCTAGTCAAAATAGTGGTTTCAAGACCACAAATCTAAGTTATAAAAATATTTTAATATTATTTTCTATGTTTATTATATGTGATTTAGCTTGTGTGAAAGTTTCGTGAATTAATTTTATCATTTGTGTGTTTAAATTGAGAAAAGAACTAAATCAAGAAAAGGGTAAAAGTGGCCATACATTTGTTAAAGTGTTTATTTGAGTTGGCTATTAAATGTGAAGGCCTTAAAGTGAAATTAGGCCATGGAAATATGGGATGGACGGTTAAGGCTATTATATTATATGGTTTTATGATTAAACTATAAAGGTTCATTTTGTCATTTGTATATTAATATGTAATCTAATAAAACAACCATTAAAAAAGATGATTATTATCATTTTATATTGTCGAAAAACAAAGAAAAGAAAAAGAAAGAAGAACATCTAGGTTTCGACTAGCTTTTGGCTTAATTCAAGGTATGTTTTGCTTCGATTTTGATAATTTCTATGTTTTTGTAATCGTTGCTTAGTGTACTTCAAAACCCATGTTTCAATTTTGTGAATTGATGAATATTTCAAAATGTTCCATTGATGAACACATGAATTTTATGATATTTGAAGATGAATTATGAAAGATATGTGCTAGATTAACATAGTTTGTCTTTGAATTTTTGACGAATTTGAGTCATTTGGATTTAATTGAGAAAATAATATTTTGATGGACTAAATTGTGAAATAAATGAAATATATGAACTTAGATGATCATGAGTAAAATTTGGCTATGCATGGGTATCATGAGATTTTGTATATTTTGTGATTTTGTGAAATAAGGACTAAAATGTCAAAATGTAAAAATATGAGTGCTAATTTGCAAATTGCCCTAGACATGTGTTTTTGGATATAATTGAATGAATTAGTGAATAAATGAGTTAAATTTTAATATGTATAGATCAAGAACCAAAGAAAACAGACCTAAATTGCGGGAAATCAAAAGTAATTGAGTAGCCGAGTCCGTTTCCGATATCAGAATCCGAGGTAAGTCGATATAAAAATAAATGTATTTATATTGATATATGTATATTCATATGAAAAATTATGATGATGAATGTATATGAGATGATGAGTACATGAAATTCGAGATAGTATTGACATGTTGTCAATATTTGAAAAAGTCCCGTACGAACCTAGGAATAGATAGGATTGCATATGCCATGACATAGGTGTTCGATATGTGATATCGTGTAAGACCACGTCTGGGACATTGGCATCGATTTGAGATTTACGTGTAAGACCATGTCTGGGACATTGGCATCGTATTTGATTCATGTAAGACCCTGTCTAGGATAGTGGTATCGATATTTGAGTACATGTAAGACCTCGCGGGACGTTGCCATTGTATAACTATTTTGAGCACTCTGAGTATCCTATTATATTTTGAACGGTTCAACGGGTAATTTCGAGAAATGATGACTACGTGAAATGTAATAACGAGTTAGGTACGTCTGAAAGATACACTATGTATGTGTATGAAAGGTAAGTATATATATGAGCTTACCAAAGTGAATATATGTATGGATGTGATGAGCTAATATGTGATATTTGTTGGAATGTGTTGTGAGCATAAGTGAAGCTTTGAGATGTGAAATGTTGGTATTCTATGGATAAAGAAATGAGCTAAAGAACATATTATGTGATTGCAAATGAGAAATATTAATGTCATTGTATAAATGTGATTATATGCATTTTATGTTAAGTTTATTTATATATGGCTTACTAAGCTTTTGAAAGCTTACTTTGTGTGTGTTTGCTCTATTTTATAGATCGTCAAAGCTACTGAAGGCTTGGGGAAATCGTCAAGGATCATTATCACACTACTCAACCATACTTTGGTACTTTTGAAAATGTGTATATAGCTAAATATGGCATGTATAGGCTATGTGTATAGCCATGTGATTTGGCTAGATAAATGGTTGTGTATTGAATGAAGAGTCATACTATATGATGTTTGGTTTTGGTATGATTCCATGGTTTTGAAATGGTAAAGGTAATGGTAAGATTTTTGATGCAAAATGAGTATAAGTTGTGTATGAATTATGCTTAGTTTATTTGTGAATTTGTTGTGTTATTTGGAATATAAGTTTGCATGCTTAGAAATGAGATTGAATGGGTTGAAATGATGATTATTTGGTGTATTTTGGTTGCCAAATGTATTTAGAAATATGCTTGTATGTGCTTGTAGGGATGACCCAAGTGTGGGTGGCATTTTGGCCTTGCAAATTGAAACACCCCGAACCCGGCCCACAAGCCCTGACCGGATCTAGCATGCTTATAGGGAAAAATCTTTCAAAACTTATTTGAAGTTTCGCCAAAATTTTTGTGTGTTTTTGAAGAACAGTTGATTTGTGTTGATTAGGTGTCAAAACATTTAATCTTTGATCTTAAGAAAAATTACTTGAACTTTAAAATTGATAAAAATCAGATCGTACCATACTAAAATAATTAAAATGCATGCATAATCAGTTTAATACTTATAGCCTTATTACATCAAAACAAATCCCAAAATAGTCCAAAATACTTAAGTATTGAAAGTCCAAAACAAAATAATTTCTGAGCTGAGCATGGCCACCATAAAGCTCCTGCCGACCCAGTCCATTACTGAGTGTCACTTGAAAAAGATCCCACAACGGGGTGAGTCAAACAGACTCAATGTGTAACGACCAAACACAAACTCTCAATTAATTTAGGCATGTCAAACCACACATATAAAACACATATAATCAATGATGCAAACCTGAACCCAAACCTAGATAACCATCCGCTACACATCACACGTACCAACCATCACACCGTAGGGACTACTAAGTCGACCCTCCATCCGCTACACATCATCGAAGGCGATCATCGAGAGCGGCATGCTCATCACCCTTATATATATTATGGCATAGCCACAGATAATTATTTGTGACATAAGTCACCACATTTGGATTTTGTGACATGAGTCACCACATTCGAGATATTGTGGTATAAACCACCGATCACTTCCCTTTAAACAATTCCCCATATGCCCCATGTCATACAAATCATGCAACATCATGCCTTATGCCTTATTTCACATTCTTGTCAATATTCACATATGTGCCATATTCCAAATATTCCTATCATTTATTAACATAATGTTAAGGTTACGTGCACTGAGTACTTTGTACCATTGCATGGTACCTTTGGCCACATTTCACATCATTATAAACACATATATTAAATTGATGTCAGTAAATCTATTAAAAGTTAGTGGGTACACACCGGTTTACTTAATGCTTTCTTTGAAATCCGAAAGTCCCGATCTAACGCTTTAGATCCTTAGTTCCTACATTCGGTCAACACTTAGTATTTTAGAAAAGCCTATTCGCCAAATGATCGATCCAGAAGGATTATCGCAACCAAAATCTTACCTTGTTGCCGATTTGATTACTAATCAAATCCCGAAACTTTGTAGTGTTTCCTCCTTTCAATCGGCTAGCACTAAATCACTTCACAGATTCGTTCTCGGCTTTTGAATAAATAAGAACTAGATCTAAGTCACTAAATAGGCCTTGGCCGAATATCACATGTACTTACCTTGTGAATCCAAATCTCGAAATATCACTTGTCCTTGGTCTCTGTCGAAATCCCTACAAGTACTATGTTAGATCCAATTCCAACATTTGAATACATGGCCTTCGGCCTAATCTCTCACCTTAGATCTGAAATCCCGAATGATCTCCCTAGTAGTCGGCTACTATGGAAATCCTCGAAAGATCTTTCAAAGTTTTGGTCAAGAACAATAATGGATTAGTCCTTAAGTTTTGGCTAAAAGAGAAAGAATTGAAAATCGAATATCAACTAATCTTACCCTTAATCGTAGTCATCGCATCTTCACTTGAATCCACAGAGAAATTCGGCTATGGCTAGATGTTAATTAACAGATTTCACTTTTGGAACTTACTAAGAAATCAGCTTCAACGAGAGTGAAAAGGAAGGGTATGGGACTCAGGAAGAATCGGCAATGGTGATCTTTAGAGAGGGTTTCGGCTAGAACAAGAAAAAGAAGATAATAGTGATAGCTTTGGAGAGAAAAGAGAAAACAAAAGAGAGACTAACTCTTTTAATGAAATTCGGCTATCCCCCTTACAATACTTGGCCGAAAATCACCTTAAAGGAGTCCCTAGGCCGGCCACACTCTTCTTCCCCTATCTAATCCCTTATTTCCCTCTTTATCACTTTATTTAAAATAATAGAAATAAATCCACATTTATCTCTTATCTTAGCTGAATTTTTAAAAAGGATTTAATCACAACTAAAGCTCATCCCTTTAGTGCCTTAGTGCCGTCCACTACTGCTCATTTTGGCAGCAAAATAAAATTCTTATTTGCTTCCCTTGTGACTCGAACCCAAGCCTTTTCCCCTTGCTTGTGACGTCACACTCTAAGGCCCTAAGTGGCGCCTTCATGCCACTTAATCAAGCCCATTTCTATGTCATCTTTCCCCCAACTTATTTTCTTACGGCCTAACAAGCTTAGCCCCCTCTTTGGAATTTAAAATCAAATAATTCTTAAGGCATTCACCTACACACTAAGGTTCACAAAATTCATAATACACTTTCCACATACACACAGACCTGCTTCCATATATATATATAAGCAAAATGCACCAGCCCCAAAATCCTGGATATTACAGTTCTACCCCCTTAAAATAATTTCGACCTCGAAATTACCTGGTTAAAATAGGTGGGGGTATTGCAGTCTCATCGCTTCTTCCGGCTCTCATGAAGCTTCTTCCGATCCATGATTACACCATAGCACTTTGACCAGGGGGACTGATATCCTCCGTAGCACTTTCACATCTCGTTCTAAAATCTGAATCGACTCTTCCTCGTAGGACAAATCTGGCCTTAGCTCCACCTCTTCAACCGGAACTATATGAGATGGATCCGATCGATATCGACGTAGCATCGAAACATGGAATACGTCGTGGATCTGCTTTAACTCCAGTGGCAACTCTAACTGGTATGCCACTGGTCCAACTCGCTTCAATACCCGATACGGTCCTATAAACCTTGGATTTAACTTTCCTTTGCGGCCAAATCTCATCACCTTCTTCCAAGGCGAAACTTTAAAAAACACTTGATCTCCCACATTAAATTCTATTTCCTTCCGTTTAAGATCTGTGTATGACTTTTACCGGTCAGATGCCTCCTTCAACCGTGTCCAAATTACCTTAACCTTTTCTTTCGATTCTGCCACAATTTTCGGACCCAAAATCTGACGTTCCCCTAATTCCGTCCAACACGTAGGAGTGCAACACTTCCGTCCATACAATGCCTCGTACGGTGCCATTTTAATACTGGCCTGATAGCTATTATTGTACGCAAATTCCGCTAAAGGCAAATACTCTTCCCAACTTCCTCTGAAGTCTATCACACATCCCCTCAGCATATCCTCCAACACTTGGATCACTCGCTCAGACTGGCCGTCTAACTGTGGATGAAAAGCCGTACTAAAGTCTAATCTGGTGCCTAAAGCCTAATGTAGAGCTTTCTAAAATCGAGACGTAAACCTTGGATCCCTATCCAAGATAATCGACATCGGTACTCCGTGCAGCCTCACAATCTCCGCCACATACAACTTTGCTAGCTTCTGGAGAGAATAGTCAAACCGTACTAGAATGAAATGCACGGACTTTGTCAGCCGATCCACTATCGCCCATACCGAGTCCTTCTTAGTAGGCGTAAGGGGAAGCCCACTAACGAAGTCCATGGTAATTCTCTCCCACTTCCACTGTGGTATCTTAATCGGCTGAAGCAACCCTGACGGAACTTGGTGTTCAGCCTTGACTTGCTGACACGTTAGGCACTTCCCTACAAATTCTACAACTTCCCACTTAAGACCAGGCCACGAAAACTGTTCCCTTAGATCTCTATACATCTTACTGCCTACAGGATGCATAGCACAAGGACTACTATACGATTCCTGAAGAATTTTCTGCCTTAGCTCTTTATTCTTAGGCATACAAACCTTTCCCTTGAAACACAATACTTCATCGTCATTAATACCATAATCCTCCAACTCCCCACTCTGCACTTGCCGAAACTTAGCATTTAAATCATCATTAGCCAATTGTCCCTCTTTCACCTCATTCAGCCATGACGGCTTGACCTGCAACTCTGCCAGCAAACTTCCATCATCATCGAGGCTTAAATGTGCGAACATTTCCCTCAGATCCGTTACTACCTTCCGACTTAGGGCATATGCCACCACATTCGCCTTACCTGGGTGATACTCTATAGAACAATTATAATCCTTTAATAATTCCACCCACCTTCACTGTCTCAGGTTCAACTCTTTCTGAGTCAGCAGATACTTCAGGCTCTTGTGGTCCGTGTAGATCACTGACTTTTCTCCATATAAGTAGTGCCTCCACACTTTAAGAGCAAAGACCACTGCTGCCAATTCCAAGTCGTGCGTCGGGTAGTTAACCTCATGTGGCCTTAATTGTCAAGATGCATAAGCAACTACCTTCCCATCTTACATAAGGACACCTCCCAATCCTGTATGGGAAGCATCACAGTACACCACAAAATCCTTCCTACCTCGAAATTTGAATCAAAGCAGAGCTTCATCAAGACTCTCTTAAGCTTCTCAAAGCCCTCTTGTTGCTTATTTGTCCATACGAAAAGTACTTCCTTTTTGAACAACTTTGTCAAAGGTGCGGCTATCGATGAAAACCCTTCTACAAACCTTCTGTAGTAGCCTGCCAAACCCAAGAAACTATGAACCTTAGCCACAGACTTAGGTGGCTTCCAATCTAGCACTGCTTCAATCTTCCGAGGGTCCACCCTTATTCCTTCAGCAGATACCACATGTCCTAAAAACGTAACATCCTTTAGCTAAAATTCACACTTGCTGAACTTGGCATATAGCTTTTTCTCCCTTAACACTTGCAACACAACTCAGAGGTGATCATCATGTTCTTCCTCCGACTTCGAATACACCAAAATATCGTCTATGAACACAATAACAAATCGGTCCAGATAGGGTTGGAAAACCCGGTTCATCATGTCTATGAACGCGGCTGGGGCATTTGTCAATCCGAACGACATTACCAAGAACTCATAATGCCCGTACCTTGTTCGAAAAGCTGTCTTATGGATGTCAGCCTCCTTCACTTTAAGCTGATGATATCCAGACCTTAGACCTATCTTTGAGAATACTGCCGCCCCCTTAAGCTGATCGAACAAGTCGTCAATCCTTGGCAAAGGGTACTTGTTCTTGATGGTCAGCTTATTCAACTGACGATAATCTATGCACATGCGCATAGTTCCATCCCTCTTCTTCACAAACAAGACTGGTGCTCCCCATAGAGACACACTGGGTCGAATAAACCCACGATCAAGCAACTCTTGGATCTGAGCCTTGAGCTCAACCAACTTCTTGGGTGCCATTCTGTACGGGGCAATTGACACAGGAGCTGTACCCAAAAGTAAATCAATTCCGAATTCTACTTCCCTATCCGGGGGTATTTCAAGTAACTCCTCCGGAAAGACATCCACAAACTCCCTTACGGTTCTAACTCCACTAACTCCCCCTTCTTTCGCATCTAAAGCACTAACGAAAGCCAAAAATGCCTTGCACCCTTTCCGAACCATCTTATCAGCCTTTAATGTCGAAACTACGTTAGACAAGTAGTTTCTTCTTTCTCCTATCATAATTACCGCCTTATCCTCCGACGATCTTAACTCCATTCGCTTAGCCGCGCAATCCAATACAGCCTGATGTTCCACTAGCTAGTCTATACCAAGTATGAGATCAAATTCTCCGAAGGGTAATTCCATTAAGTCGGCTGGAAATACCACTCCCTGAAGCTCCAAAGGTACACTCCAAAACATCTTATTCACCACTACAGTTTGACCTAATGGGCTTACTACAGTCATCTCCCTACTAGAAAGTTCAGAGGCTATTCCTAGAGTTTTAACTACTCTACATGCAACATAAGAGTGGGTAGAGCCAACATCAATCAAAGCAAAGCAAGGCTTGCCAAATATAAGGAACGTACCGATTATGACGTCCGGTGCGTCTCCGTCCTCCCTCCGACGAACTGTATACACTAAACCCGATTATCTTACCTCTGCATTATTAGTACCTCCGCCGGTGTTCCTCATCCCCTTCTAGCACTTGTTACCTCGCCATTCAAACCACGACCTGCCGAGGCTACTATTCACCTCTTTCACTGATTAGAACCACGAC
>CP106730.1:67807590-67866678 GCA_025506655.1 Gossypium rotundifolium | reverse complement strand
CTGTCTTGCAGCGAGATGGTACTAAGAACTTGGAGGATAAAGAAGTGATGATGATAGGTGAAAGAAGAAACTATCATCTAATGTGGTATCGCTTTGAAGGCGTAAAAGTTAGTCTGAAAAGGGTTGTGGGCGTTCATAGCCTTTATCGATTGCTCTGGATGCCAAAGAGTTGTCGGTAGAGAGTGTTAGAATAGTGAAAGAGTTTTCAGACATCTTTCCCGAGGAGCTTCCAAGATTGCCTCTGGATCGAGAGGTGGAGTTTGGCATTGAGCTATTGCCGGGAACGGCACCGGTGTCCATTGCTCCTTACAGAATGGCACTGAAGGAGCTGTCGGAGCTTAAAGCTCAAATTCAGGAGTTGTTGGATCGTGGATTTATTCAACCAAGTGTGTCACCGTGGGGAGCGCCGGTTTTATTCGTTAAGAAAAAGGATGGGTCAATGCGTATGTGCATCGATTATAGACAATTGAATAAGTTGACGATCAAGAATAAGTATCCGTTACTGAGGATCGATGATCTGTTCAATTAGTTGCGAGGAGCTTCGATTTTCTCGAAGATAGATTTGAGATCGGGTTATCACCAGTTGAAGGTCAAGGAGGCAGATATTCATAAGACTGCATTTCAAACTCGTTATGGGCATTACAAGTTCTTGGTGATGCCGTTCGGGTTGACTAATGCACTAGCTGCATTTATGGACATGATGAACCGGGTCTTCCAACCCTATCTAGACCGATTTGTGGTGGTGTTCATAGATGACATCTTAGTGTACTCAAAGACTGAAGAAGATCATGATTCGCATCTACGAATTATATTGCAGATATTAAGAGAGAAGCAATTGTATGCCAAATTCAATAAGTGTGAATTTTGGCTAAAGGAAGTGACCTTTTTGGGGCATGCTGTGTCTGCCGAGGGAATTAGAGTGGATCTACGGAAGGTCGAGGATGTATTGGATTGGAAGCCACCGAAGTCAGTGGCTAAAATTCAAAGTTTTCTAGGGTTGGTTGGATATTACAAGCGATTAGTTGAGGGTTTTAGTTGATTCTTTGCACCTAACTAAGCTATTAAGTAAGGAGTACCGTTTGTGTGGTCGGATAAGCGATAAGAGAGCTTTGAGAAATTAAAGAAGATTCTGGCTGAAGCGCCAGTATTGATTCAACCTGAAACTGGTAAGGAGTTTATTGTTTATTGTGATGCGACATACGGGGGCTTGGGATGTGTGTTGAGCAAGGGGGAAAAGTGGTGGATTATGCATCTCGTCAATTAAGGCCGCATGAGGTGAACTATCCCACTCATGATTTGGAGTTAGCTGCAGTGGTGTTTACTCTGAAGATTTGGAGACACTACCTGTATGGTGAGAAGTCGGTTATCTATACGGATCATAAGAGCCTAAAGTACCTTATTACCCAGAAGGAGTTGAACTTAAGACAACGGAAGTGGATATAACTATTGAAGGATTATTACTTCTCAATCGAGTATCATCCAGGAAAAGCTAACGTAGTGGCTGATGCGTTGAGTCGTAAGGTGACATCAAATTTGAGAGCGATGTTCGCTCATCTCAAACTTTTATGAAGATGGTAGCACATTAGCGAACTTGGTGAAGCACCTTGGGTATGTCAAATTAAGGAAGCGGTTGTTAGATGAAAGGTTGGGTTATCGGCTTTAACATGTGGAAAGTGGTGAAATAGGAGACTTTGGATTAAATAGTGATGGAGTATTGTGTTTCTGCGGAAAAGTTTGTATACCCAGGGATCCGAAATTTAGACAAATGATTCTGCGTGAGGAGCATAGTAGCCCATGTGTTATGTACCGGGGAAATAAAATGTATCGAGACCTCCGTGAAGCGATATTGGTGGCGGGGTTGAAAAGGGAAGTTCTGAGCTTTGTGGGCAAGTGCTTGACATGTCGGCGGTGAAAGCGGACCATCAACTACTGTCAGGGTTGCTACAATCGGTGAAAATTCAACTATGGAAATGGGAAAGGATAACGGCGGACTTTGTTAGTGGGTTACCTTTAACGCCTACTTAGAAAGATTTTGTATGGGTGATAGTGGATCGGTTAACGAAGACTTCTCATTTCCTACCTGTTCGTACGGATTATTAATTGCAGAAGTTGGCCAAGTTATTTGTAGCAGAGATCGTGAGGTTACATGGGGTACCAGTTTCTATTATATCGGACAGGGACCCTAGGTTTACATCATGGTTTTGGAAGGCTTTACATAAAGCTTTGGGTACAAGGTTAAATTTTAGCACGGCGTTTTATCCGCAGACAGATGGTCAGTCGGAGAGAGTAATCCAGATTTTGAATGACATGTTAAGGGGCTGTGTGATCGACTTCAAGGGTAGTTGGGAAGATTTTCTACCATTGGCAGAGTTTGCATGTAATATCCGGGATTTAGGGGTTATACATTTTCACTTAAATGTATGTGATTGCATGCTTGAGTATGACTTGAATGTGTTTTGGGGGCTTCAAGAACCTTGGGATATAGGTAGAAGCGTTAGAAAAATATTTTATTTTAAGCCTAAAAGGAGGAACTAAGGAGCTAGGCCTTAAGGAGTTTATTGTGTGGCTTAGGACACAAGAATTAAGCTGGTAAGGTGGCAAGGAGGCGCCACTTAGGGCCTTGTAAGGTGGCGCCACAGGGAGTGAGAAGGGGCCTAGGTTTAGCGACAAGGAAACATTTTGGAGCTTTTATTTTTCAAATGAGAGAGGCGGTGATGGGCTGACACAGGGACACTTCATGGATAAAGTATAGATTGGGTCAAAAGCTTAAAGATTCGGCTAAGTAGAAGTGAAAAGGGGGATTGAGTGGAGAGAAGGAGAGTTGGCCGGCCAAGGGACTTTCATGATGATAAATTCGGTCACCTAGTAGCCAAAACTCTCTAAGCCGAATTGTAACCTCACTATCACTTTCTTTTTCTTTTCTACTCACCATTCTTTCTTCCTCTTTCTCACCTTAGCCAAACCATAAACTGAGTTTCAACATCACTCTTTCTCTTCTGTCATCAAAAGCTGAAATCTTCTTGCCGAAACTCCCTTAACCTTTTCTCTTTAAACCAAAGCCGAATCTCTGTGTTTCCAAACAAAGGTGCAATCGATTTCAACATTGTGGTAAGGGATCCTGTCATTCGATTTCTTTCTTTTCCTTTTTCCTTTGATTGCCGAAATCTAGGAATCTAATTCCTCTCATTTTTTGGCGAAACCATGAAGGAGAATTCGGGATCCACTTGTAGCCGACAGTTTAAGAGATCTTAGGATTTCGGATATCTAAGGTAAGTAAGACATACTATTGGCCAAAGGCCATACTACCTATTGAAGGTTGCCGATTCTAACTATGGTGTCTTAGGGAGTTTTCGACAGATCTTCGGGATTTGGCTAAGCAATCTAGGTAAAGGTTCTAGTGTTTCAGATCTATTCCTTATTCATTCAAAAGCAGAAAACTAACCGTTTGAGTGTACTAGTGCTTAGCCGATTGCAAGGGGGGATCATCACGAAGTTTCGGGATTTGGTTGGTAACCAAATCGGCAGCAAGGTAAGGATTTTGGTTGCGTTAACCCTTCGGGATTTGCTATATAGCCGAATGGCCTCTTTGCTAATGTTTTTAGTGTTGGCCGAATGTAGGAAAGGGGATCTAGTGCGTTAGATCAGGATTTTCGGGATTTCGATTAGATCTACGAATAGTCAGGTGTGTAACCCACCCTAAATTCTCGGTTAATAATAATGCTATGAATGTGTTAATAAGGCTATGAATGAATATGGCTAAGGGTACCATTTAATGGTACAAAGAATTCAGGTACGTTACCCCTTAATACTCGTTAATAATGTTTAATAACATTGATATGAAAATATGTGGAATTCCGTTATGATTTTGGGGGTAAGGTAAATTGCATGATAATTGTATGTTTTGAATGTTGCATGGGCATATGGGTGATTATGTTAAAGGGGAAGTGATCGGTGGTTTCTACCACATTATCGGTGACTTATGTCACATATTATGAATCTGGTGACTCTGTCACATTATCCGTGGCTATGCCACAATTAAAAGGCGATTTGCGATTGATTGCTATGACGGCGCCTTCGATGGTGTGTAGCGGATGGAGGGTCGATTTAGTAATCCCACGGTGTGATTGGTAGATACGGTGATGTGTAGAGGTTGGATATCTAGGTGGGTTTGGGTTGCATCATTGTCCATATTTGTTTTATGTGATTTAATATGCCATGATTATTTGGGAGTCTGTGATGGTTGTTACACTGAGTCTATTGACTCACACCTCGTGGGCTAACATTTTGCGAGATGGCACTTTCGATAAATGGACCGGTCGGCGGGAACTTAGTGGTGGCCATGCTGATTCGATTTTTTCAATTTTCTTATTAAGTTATTTTGAATTATTTTGGGTCATGTTTTGATGTAATAAGGCCATTATCACTTAAGCTGTTGTATTTATGCGTTTTAAATTTTTATTATGATCTGAACAACATCGTACAAGACGATTAAATATTTTAAGTAAAACAACATCAATTGTTTTGAAACCCAAACACCTACGGTTTTCAAGTTAATAATAATAAACTCTAAAATCGGCATTTCTTTTAACTTGTAACTTTTGAAATATGAAAATATCGTTTTAGCACAAATTTAAAATTACAACACGGTTTTAACTTGAGAACAATCAAGCTATTTTCTTCAAAACCACCAAGATTTCCAAATGTCATTTGAGACTTAACTACATTTTACTCAAGGAGCATGCGAGATCGATCGGGCTTGAAACACCCACACCGGCCCACGAGAATGGATAGAATGGTATGTTCCTCAAGTAACCGGTTCAATTTCATTTGATTACTTTGAAAACACTTTGAAAGCTGTGTGTTTTGGAAGATAGTTTGTTGTGGGTTGAGATCGAGTTGAAAACAAATTTATTTTATATCAAAACCCATTTGTTTGGTGACTAAATGTTTAAACCTATTTTAAATTAAATGGGCTTAATCTTTATAAAGCCCTAAATTCATAACATAGTAATTAAAGCGAAATAAGAATCATCACGATGGCCTTATTACATGAAACAAAACCCAAAATAAAATTGTATAGTACTTAAAATAAAATAAAGATTCAAATCAAATTAAACTTCAAGTGAACATGGCAACCACAAGTTCTGTCAGTCGTCCATCCATTCTGCTCATCACCAAACATGTTCCCTAGCGGGTGAGTCGATAGACTCAATGTGTAACCAACACCAAAACATAATAGAAATAGGCACACCATACATAACATATTCATATAAAAATTCAAGAAAATGATGCAAACCCGAACCCAAACCTATATGCCATCTGCTACACTCCACCGTCTGACGCACCTGCACCGTGGGGACTACTAAGTCAACCCTCCATCCGCTACACACCATCGAAGGCGATCATTGCAATCGACATGCTCATCGCCCACTTAAGATATTGTGGCATAGCCACCTGATATTTGTGTCATGAGACACCACATTTAGATAATGTAACCAAGTTACCACATTCACTTAGTAAGACCGAAGTCATCACATATTCTTAGTGAGATCAAGTCGTCACATATTCTTAGTGAGACCGAAGTCGTCACATATTCTTAGTGAGACCAAGAAGTCATCACGTTTCACTTAGTGAGACCGAAGTCATCACATTCACTTCCCTTTCTCAAATAACTTGAATGCCCCAAATTATACATATCATGCATATCATATTTAATTTCACTTTCACATCACTTTTCACATGTTAAATATAACATATTTCGTAATCCTAGTAGGAGTAGGAAAGCGTGCACAGTACTTTGTACCATAGTATGCTACTTTAGCCACATTCTTACACTTTCATATTAACATATATATCATATTTAAGCCATAAATCTATTAAGATTAGTGTGGGAATTACACGGTACCTTAGCCATATTCTTACACTTTCATATTAACACATATAATGAATTAAAGCCATAAATCTATCAAGATTTAGTGTAGGTACACACGATTTGTAACAGTTTCCTTGAGATCGAAAAGCTTGATCTAATGCTTAGATCCTTAATCCCTACATTTGTTTTATCATTTATTACTTTAATAAAAAGCCATTCGACCATAAATCCAAATCCTAATATGATTAGTACACTAAGACTTACCTTGTTGCGGTTTCCTATTATTCAAATCCAGAAATTGATCTCTTGCTTTCTTTAAGGATGTCGAAATTCCTATAACCATATGTTAGATTTAATCTAACATTAAAACATAAACATGGCCTTTGGTAGAATATACATATATCTTACCTTAAATCTTTTAAATCCGAAACTCTCTTCTTGATTAATGGAGATGCCAAAATACCTTAGATCGAAATCCCAAATTCACCTTCCATATTTCGATCAATAAGATATAGGAAGGATTAGACTAACTTTGGCTTAAAAGAAAGGAATACAATTATAACTATAGATCCTTACCCTTTATATTGAAATCGATGGATCCTCCCGACACCACTTCGAGATTGAGGCTTAGAGTCTTGATGAACAATCGGCTATGATCCCTTTATGTATTCGATTTCAAAGATGAAAGAAGAGAGGAATAATGGGCTTAGAAGGAATCGGCTAGGATGCTAAAAAGAAGAGGAAAAGAATGGATGCTCAAGAAGAATTTCGAGCAGAGGAGAGGAGAAAGAATATTTGGCAAAAAAAAGAGAGGAGAATGAATAATGAATAGCCCTAGTCTCATCCTTTTATAGTAGAAATTAGGCCAAGAATCCTTTGCTTGGCCACTACTCTTCCTTATGTGATAACTTTATCTCTTTAATTTTAAAATAAAATAAAGTATAATCCTTATTATCTTCTAATTAGAATTTAAAAGAGAGTGAAACTCCTCTTTGCAAGCCTTGTCAGATCCACCTCTTGGGCTTCTAGAAGCAAAAATAAAACTTATTTTATTTGCTTCCCATGTGACTTGAACTTAGGCCCAACACCCTTGTATGCGGGCCATTTCACGAGGCCTTAAGTGGCATCTTCAGGCCACTTTTCCAAGTCCGTTTGTGGGTCAAATTTCACATACTTTTTATTTTAGGGTCACTGCCCTAAGTTCCCCTTTGAACTTGAAAATTTGACATTTCGGGTTCATTTTTAAGTTTCCAAAAATTTTCGCGCGGCTCTGTAACTTGACATTTCCTAGGTTTCCAAAATGTTCACTTTCTTCTTTTAACTTAAGTTTCCAAAATGTTCACTTTCCTCTTTTAACTTAAGTTTCCAAAATGTTTACTTTCCTCTTTTAGCTAATCATTTCCAAGTTTCCAAAATATTTACTTTCCTCTTTTTGAAACTTAACATTTCTAAATCATTTCTTACATTTCCAAGACATTTCCCTACATTTCCTTACATTTCCCTGCATTTCCTTACATTTCCATACATTTCCTTACATTTCCATACATTTCCTTACATTTCCATACATTTCCATACATTTCCATGCATTTCCATGCATTTCCTTACATTTCCATACATTTCCATACATTTCCATACATTTTCTTACATTTCCATACATTTTCTTACATTTCCATACATTTCCATACATTTCCATACATTTCCATGCATTTCCATACATTTCCTTACATTTCCAAGGTTCTAAAAATGCACACCACATATCACAGTAAACATGCTATTAAGAAAAAATGCACACAATGCGATTCGAACCTCTTCCCTCAAAGTACTTCACTTGTTTCCATAACCCTTGCACCTTAGGTGGCGTCCTTGCCACTTTTCCACATCACTTCTTATTTTAACTTAAAACCAATAATTGTCCAAAGCTTTCTCTTCCATCCTAGGATTTTAAAACCTTTAATTCACTTCCAAACACCGCCAAAACCTACTACTCATGAATTATGCACAGACGCATAACCCTAATCTAGGATGTTCAGTTCTACCCTCCTTAAAATAATTTAGTCCTCAAATTACTTACTAACAATCGTACAATCCTTCTCACCGCACTATGCTTACTTTGCACAAGACTCGATCTTAATAGAACCATCATACTTTCCAGCACACTCTCTAAGTTCCGTCCCTAGAACTCATTTCTAACGTCGGGATTTAATCGATTAAGAAGTTTTTATGAATTAGTACTTTTGTTTCACTTGATCACCATGAAGAAATTTTATGAAAAGGAATTTAGGAGTGGTTCTTTCGTATTCATACATGCACAGTCTTTTCATTCATTCATACATCCATCAAACAATTATGAACCTTAGTTCATTCAGAGAAACGTTGTAGTTTTCATTTGTTCTTTGTTTTTCCACTACACGGGGTATTTTCGTAATTTGTCCCTCTGGGTATTTTCATAATTTTTCAAAATAAGGTTCTTTGGTGATTTTGTCACAAAGTATTTTTGGTATTTTTAAGTTCCCAGGGTATTTTGGAAAATTTTTGAAATCCGAGGGTATTTCAAAAATTTTTGGACCTTGGGGGTATTTTGGTAATTTTCCCACAAACCGGGGTAAATTGTAAAATTTAATAAATCGGGGATATTTCAAAAGTTGTAAAATTTTGAGGGTTCTTTTGAGAAATTTTTTTTCCAAAGCGATGAAGTTGCAAAAATTTTAGAATTAGGGTCATTTTGGTAATTTTAGTAAGTTAGGAGCAATTTTGTAATTTTTGAAAAAATCAAGGTATTTTTCTAATAGTTTGCAATTTAGGGTTTTTGAACATTTATGAAATAATGAAATTTTGGCAAAATCGTTGAGTAGTTGGGCATTTTATAAACCAAGGGTATTTTTGTAATTTTACCACTAGGGGTATTTTTGTAATTTTATAAGTCGAAAATTTTTAGAAAATTGTGTATAAGAAATAGTTTTCGTGAATTAAGGAAAAAATTATTTAAGAATTTTAATATTAAGGTTCAAAATGGCTAGTTCCCTTTCGGGTTTTAGTTATTGGGTTTAGCTTATGACCAGAGCCTTCTTAGTCGGGGTGAACCAAAGCTACGCACTAGGCGAGGATTCGAGTGGAGAGGAGGTGAGTCACGCGGATCGCTTAAGTACCAAGCTCCCACTAAAACCATTCCTAGACATGCGTCTGAGGGGTTGCCATACCCACTAAGTCCTGCAGGTTAGGGTGAGCCAAAGCTACGCACAGGTAGGATTCTGTGAAGAGGAGGTGAGTCACTAGGACTGCTTAAATACCGTGCTCTTGGGATCCACTCCTAGACATGCGTACCATGGTTGCCACACCTAACTTGATTGACTTAGCCATAGGTTTGTTTAGTGTATTAAGTCTTATGTATCGTGTTTGAGTAGACTAATCTTAGGGTTCAAGTTCCTATCATGCTATTCTACGTTCCATTCCTTTTCTACCCTTCTATAATTCACATAATCACACAGATAGATAGGGTACTTACAGTGGATCATGGGTCGAGACTTAGGGACCATGTCATCATACCTATCCATTTTCAAAAATATTTTCATAAAACTCATTTAGGCTTGTTTTGAAAATGTTTTGGACCTTAGGCCACAGGCCGAGAGTTTAAAATTGGGCTCGATACCAAACTAAAACACACTTTTACCCACGAGAATGGACCGAATCTGGTATGTTCCTCGAAGTAACCCGGTTCAAATTCATTTGATTACTTTGAAAACTGTGTGTTTTGGAAGATAGTTTGTTGTGGGTTGAGATCGAGTTGAAAATAAATTTATTTTATATCAAAAACCCATTTGTTTCAGGTGAATAAATGTTTAAACCTATTTTAAATTAAATGGGCTTAATCTTTATAAAGCCCTAAATTCATAACATAGTAATTAAAGCGAAATAAGAATAAATCACGATGGCCTTATTACATGAAACAAAACCCAAAATAAAATTGTACAAGACTTAAAATAAAATAAAGATTCAAATCAAATTAAACTTCAAAGTGAACATGGCCACCACAAGTTCTGCCGTCACGATCCATTCTTGCTCATCACGAAACATGTTCCCACAGCGAGTGAGTCGATAGACTCAATGTGTAACCAACACCAAAACATAATAGAAATAGGCACACCATACATAACATATTCATATAAAAATTCAAGAAAATGATGCAAACCCGAACCTAAACCTATATGCCATCTGCTACACTCCACCGTCTTGATCGACACTGCAGTGGGGACTACTAAGTCAACCCTCCATCCGCTACACACCATCGGCGGCGCTCCACACAAATGACATGCTCATCGCCCACTTAAGATATTGTGGCATAGCCACGATATTTGTGTCATGAGACACCACATTTAGATAATGTAAGAAGTTACCACATTCACTTAGTAAGACCGAAGTCATCACATATTCTTAGTGAGACCGAAGTCGTCACATACTCTTAGTGAGACCGAAGTCATCACATTTCACTTAGTGAGACCGAAGTCATCACATATTCTTAGTGAGACCGAAGTCGTCACATATTCTTAGTGAGACCGAAGTCATCACGTTTCACTTAGTGAGACCGAAGTCATCACATTCACTTCCCCTTTCTCAAATAACACGAATGCCCCAAATTATACATATCATGCATATCATATTTAATTTCACTTTCACATCACTTTTCACATGTTAAATATAACATATTTCGTAATCCTAGTAGGAGTAGGAAAACGTACCTGAGTACTTTGTACCATAGTATGGTACTTTAGCCACATTTTACACTTTCATATTAACATATATATCATATTTAAGCCATAAATCTATTAAGATTAGTGTGGGTACACACGGTACCTTAGCCATATTCTTACACTTTCATATTAACACATATAATGAATTAAAGCCATAAATCTATCAAGATTTAGTGTAGGGTACACACTGATTTGTATGATTTTCTTGAGATCCGAAAAGCTTGATCTAATGCTTAGATCCTTAATCCCTACATTTGTTTTATCATTTATTACTTTAATAAAAAGCCATTCGCCATAAATCCAAATCCTAGTAGGATTAGTACACTAAGACTTACCTTGTTGCGGTTTCCTATTATTCAAATCCGAAATTGATCTCTTGCTTTCTTTAAGGATGTCGAAATTCCTATAACCATATGTTAGATTTAATCTAACATTAAAACATAAACATGGCCTTTGGTAGAATATACATATATCTTACCTTAAATCTTTTAAATCCAAACTCTCTTCTTGATTAATGGAGATGCCAAAATACCTTAGATCCGAAATCCAAATTCACCTTCCATATTTCGATCAATAAGATATAGGAGGATTAGACTAACTTTCGGCTTAAAAGAAAGGAATACAATTATAACTATAGATACTTACCCTTTATATTGAAATCGATGGATCCCTCCCGACACCACTTGATTAGATTCGGCTTAGAGACTTGATGAACAATCGGCTATGATCCCTTTATGTATTCGATTTCAAAGATGAAAGAAGAGAGGAATAATAGGCTTAGAAGGAATCGCTAGGATGCTAAAAGAGAAGAGGAAAAGAATGGATGCTCAAGAAGAATTTGGCAGAGGAGAGGAGAAAGAATATTTAGCAAAAGAAAAGAGAGGAGAATGAATAATGAATAGCCCTAGTCTCATCCTTTTATAGCCAAAATTAGGCCAAGAATCCTTTGCTTGGCCACTACTCTTCCTTATGTGATAACTTTATCTCTTTAATTTTAAAATAAAAATAAAGTATAATCCTTATTATCTTCTAATTAGCGAATTTAAAAGAGCGAAACTCCTCTTTGCAAGCCTTGTGCCGTCCACCTCTTGGGCTTCTAGAAGCAAAAATAAAACTTATTTTATTTGCTTCCCATGTGACTTGAACTCAGGCCCAACACCCTTGTATGCAGGCCATTTCCTGAGGCCTTAAGTGGCATCTTTAGGCCACTTTTCCAAGTCCGTTTGTGGGTCAAATTTCACATACTTTTTATTTTAGGGTCACCTGGCCCTAAGTTCCCCTTTGAACTTTAAAATTCGACATTTCGGGGTCATTTTTAAGTTTCCAAAAATTTTCATGTGACTCTGTAACTTGACATTTCCTAGGTTTCCAAAATGTTCACTTTCTTCTTTTAACTTAAGTTTCCAAAATGTTTAATTTCCTCTTTTAGCTAATCATTTCCAAGTTTCCAAAATATTTACTTTCCTCTTTTGAAACTTAACATTTCTAAATCATTTCTTACATTTCCAAGACATTTCCCTACATTTCCTTACATTTCCCTGCATTTCCTTACATTTCCATACATTTCCTTACATTTCCATACATTTCCTTACATTTCCATACATTTCCATACATTTCCATACATTTCCATGCATTTCCATACATTTCCTTACATTTCTATACATTTCCATACATTTCCATACATTTTCTTACATTTCCATACATTTCCTTACATTTCCATACATTTCCATTCATTTCCATACATTTTCATGCATTTTCATACATTTCCTTACATTTCCAAGGTTCTAAAATGCACACCACATATCACAATAAACATGCTATTAAGCAAAATGCACACAATGGGATTGAACCTTTTCCTCAAAGTACTTCACTTGTTGCCATAACCCTTGCACCTTAGGTGGCGCCCTTGCCACTTTTCCACATCATTTCTTGTTTTTAACTTAAAAACCAATAATTGTCCAAAGCTTTCTCTTCCATCCTAGGATTTTAAAAATCTTTAATTCACTTCCAAACACTGCCAAAACCTACTACTCATGAATTATGCACAGACGCATAACCCCTAATCTAGGATGTTACAGGGCTTGTGGGTCGAGTTTGGGGTGTTTCATTACTTACAACAACAGCTATCAATCCAGTATCCAAATGGCACCCTACGAGGTGTTGTATGGTCATAGGTGTCGTACTCCTACTTGTTGGACTGAGCTGGGAGAGCGACAGTTGTTGGGTCCTGAGTTGGTCTCGGAGACGGAGGAAAAAGTTAAGGTAATTCTGGCACAGTTAAAAGAAGCTTCGGACAGACATAAATCATATGCGGACCTGAAGCGTAAGGATATAGAATTTGCGGTGGGTGATCAAGTCTTTTTGAAGGTCTCACCTTAGAAGAAGATCTTAAGATTTGGGCGAAAAGACAAGTTGAGCCCTAGGTTCATCGGACCTTACCAAGTATTAAAGCGTGTTAGGCCAGTGGCTTATCAGCTTGAGCTACCTCCGGAGTTAAATCAGATACATAGTGTATTCCATGTCTCTATGTTAAGGCGTTATCGTTCGGATCTGTCTCATGTTGTACCAGTGGAGGAAGTTGAGTTAAGACCTGACTTGTCTTTTGAAGAGGAGCCAGTGAAGATTTTGGATCGGGATGTTAAGGTGCTAAGAAGGAAGTCATTTTCGTTAGTCAAAGTATTATGGCGTAATCACGGGACAGAGGAAGCTACATGAGAGCCTAAGGACGCGATTCGACAGCAATATCCTCATCTCTTCTAATCAGGTAAATTTCGAGGCTGAAATTTTCTTTAAGGGGGTAGAATTGTAACATCCTGAAATTTAGAATTTTATGATTTTAAGAATATCATGCGATAGGCTAGTTAAAAATGTTAATTGTGTATGTTTAGGGGTCCTAAGAAGGCTCGGGGTTGAATTGGGCCTTAGCGAAATTTTTATGTTTAAGCACTTTAGGGAGAGATAGGTAAGTGACAAAATGACTTAAAGAAATAAGTGCGCATTTTGCTAGCATAAATGAGCATATGGCAAGGAGGTTATGGCGTCAAGTGGAGAGCATGGAGGGAAGGGGTTCGAATCCTATCTTTTACAAATCTTGGATTTCTTTTTGTATTCCTATCCCAAGTGTCGTCCATGGTCCTAATTAAGGCAAGGGAGACTTTTTTATTTATAAAAAGGAGGATAAGGAATATGGTAAGGAGGAAGATAAGGGAAAAGGAATGAAAGAAATGAAAGAAAAGGAAAGAGAAGGGAACATGTTGGCCTATAATGTGGAAGATGTTTTGGAAAGAGTTTTTGGTCAATTTTGATCCTTTTGGTAAAAGGATACACGGTTTTGGGAGGGGTCTTGGTAGCCGAATTTTGTATTATTCTTTTGGAAAATTTTGGGTGCTTGTATGGCTTGTTTCTTTTAGCATTTTTGGTGTTTTCTTTCTCTAATTTTTCCCTCATTGCCGAAACTTCAAAGCCAAAAAGTGAGCATCTCTTTTTCCTTGTTTTGCCAAAACCATCTAGCCATTGTGTCCATTTTATTTTTTCTCATTTCCCCTTTAATAGCCGAAACTATTAAGCACTCTTTCTCCATCCTTTCTTTTCTTTTTCACAAATTCTTCAACCTTTCTTTCTTCTTCTTTAATCCATATTCTCATAGTTGAATCTTCTTGTTCATTTTCTTTTCTTCATAGCCGAACCTTTCAACCCTTAATCTCTCATTCACAATTTCTTTCTCATTTGTGTTGACACCCTCTTCTTCGATCAGGTCGGTAAGTGGTTTCTTTTTTTTTCTCTTTTCATTTTTTCTTTTATTTCTAGCGGAATGAGTGTCTATCACTATTCGGTTGTGTATCTTGTTTCTAAACCGAAATGGTGTTTCCTCCTACTCCTTCACATCTTAATCATCCTCTTTTTCGTAATGTTCTAAGTGGGTGGCCGAATATCATCCTAGCCGATTCAATTCTAGCCTTAAGTCAATCGATGGAAATCGGATTCAATATCATTAAGGTAAGGAGTTTCTTTATGGATCATTTGATATCGCTCATTATTTGATTAGTTTGCTAAACGAAATAATAGTTTGGACTAAACGATTATTATAGGGTCTAAATCGCTCGTTCTTATTCACTCATGGATCTTTCAGAAATAGTGGCAAGTGGAACCGATTTGAAAGGAAAAGCGATTGGAGAACACAAAAGGAGTGAATTTGCTATTCCTACTCCTGAGTTCAAGCGTAGAGCGATTTTGACGGTTCGAGATTTCCTACCGAGTTGTGGACCATCATCTGGTGAGAATAAAAAAATCATGGTCGTTCACGATATTGAGAGTACCGACAATCAAGAGGGTTTAATACTTACCGCAATCAGGTGTGTAATCTCACACCGAAATCCGATAAATTTGTGATTTATCATCATATTAGAAAAATCGATCGAAGTTGCTTAGGAAACTTAATAATGGTAATATGGTATGAATAGAGTGATTTGCTGAAACATCGTTAATATTGAGATTTGTCAAAATCAGTGGTAATTGGTAAAATTACAAAAATACCCTTATGGGCCAAATTACGAAAATGCCCCTATAGGTTGATTCATTAAAAGTATTCAATAGATTAATGGTCGTTATTTATATGTGGATATTTTATGTTATTATGTATGTTGCATCTCTACATATTGCATGGGATGGGAAAATTGTATGAAGAGAAGTGTAGCCCGGTGGCATTGCCACAATTCGTTTATTACCGTGCTTAACTTTTGGTGGCTTAACCACAAAATATTATAAATGGCAGCTTGACTACAAATTAGAGAGATTGGCGGGGTGGGTTGACTTGATCCCCACAGGAGAGATTGTGCAGTCGGGGAGAGATTGGTTGGATGGGATGGGTTGCATTCATTTCATTTATTTATTACCTTGTAAATGGCCTTAGGCCCAAGATGTTGTTAAACAGGTTCAGCCCGATGAATGATGAAGGGATTATGCTTCGAGTTCTTGTAACTCACTCCATCTTCTTAATCCTTACGGTAATGCTCGATGCTTGAGGACTTGGTGCCATGGATGACTCGGTGGAGGCTATACTTTGGAAATAATATTATCAAACATTAGTAAACTTATTTTTGTTTATTTCATTACTTTTACTAGTTTGGGTTTTAAAAGTTGCAATAAAGGCTCGGAATATTTTATTTTGCTTTATGATTAGGCGTACTTAATATTTTTCTTGAATTGTTTAAAATGGGGATTTTCTAAAATCATAAATAACGGTTTTCCAAAATTGATTAACAAATAGATTTTTATAACATATAAATTTTTATAAATAATTTAACTTGAATTTTCTTTCGATTATCAACACTATTTTCAAAAGTTAAAATTTAAGATTCACTAGTTCGATTTTCGATTTATCAATCAACTTTGTCGAGATTTGAAGTATTTTAGTGAATATTTACAACCAAACTTGTTTTACTTATCTATAACTAAATAAATGTCAACTTTATAAAATACTTAAGTTCTTTATATGTTTTCTTCATGTGACATACCAGATTCGGTCGTAACGCATGGGCCTGGTTTGGGGTGTTACAGTTTATAAATGATATTCTGATCTACTCCTGAGATGAAACCAAGCATGCCGAGCATCTGAGACTTGTGCTACAGACTTTGCGAGATAAACATTTGTACATAAAGTTTAGTAAATGTGAGTTCTGGATACGTAAAGTCAATTTTCTGGGCCATGTTGTATCAGTATCAGATATCAGGGTTGATCCGAGCAAAATTTTAGCTATACTTGACTGGAAACCACCGAAAAATGTTTCTAAAGCTCGAAGCTTTCTGGGACTTACTAGTTACTACAGACGGCTCGTGAAAGATTTCTCTATGATCGCGACTCCTATGACGAAGCTGTTACAGAAAGATGTTAAGTTTGAGTGGTCAGAAAAGTGTCAGAAAAGTTTTGATCAGTTGAAAACTCTATTGACGGAAGCTCTAGGGTTAATTTAGCCAGAATCGGGTAAAGAATTTGTTATTTACAGTGATGCATCTTTGAGTGGTCTGGGATTTGTTTTGATGCAGGAAGGCAAGGTCATAGCTTATGCCTCGAGATAGCTGAAACCACATGAAAAGAATTACCCGACACACGATCTAGAATTAGCAACTATTGTGTTCGCATTGAAGATTTAGCGTAACTATCTGTTCGGTGAAAAATGTCATGTTTATTATGATCATAAAAGTCTGAAGTATTTGATGACTCGGAAAGATCTGAATTTGGGATTGCACCAATGGCTAGAGTTGTTAAAAGATTACGAGCTTGTGATTGACTGTCGTCTGGGAAAAGTTAATGTTGTTGCTGATACTTTAAGTTGAAATCGTTATTTGCTCTGTGTGCAATGAATGCTTATATGGGTATATCTGATGATGGTTAGATAATAGCTGAATTAAAAGCAAGGCCGTTATTTGTTCAACAAATTTGTTATGCTCCGAAAGTTGATAATGAATTGTTAGCAAAGTGAGCTCAGCGTGAAACGAATATTGAATCTGAATTCCGAGTTAATGAAAATGGTTGTTTGAAGTTCAAAAACCAAATATGTGTTCTGAGAAATTCAGAGTTGATTTAGATGATTTTAAACGAAGCTCACAACAGTCGGTTATTTGTTCATCTGGTAGTACAAAAATGTATAATGATCTGAAATAATTTTATTGGTGGTCTGGTATAAAACGAGACATATTTGAATTTGTTTTGAAATGCTTAGTTTGTCAGCAAGTAAAAGCCGAGCATCAGGTACCTTCTGGGTTATTTCAACCGGTTATGATACCCGAGTAGAGAGGGCACAGAGTCATGATGAATTTTGTATCTGGTTTATCGTTGACACAGAGTAAGAAAGATGCAATTTGGGTTATTGTGGATAGATTAACTAAATCTGGTTTACCTTTGATTGAATTTGCTCATAATAGTAGTTTTCAATTTAGTATCAAAATAGCACCCTATGAGGCTTTGTACAGTCGTGAATGTCGTACACCATTGTATTAGACCGAGCTCAGTGAAAGTAAGATACTTGATCAAAGAAACAAAAAGAAAGTGATAGTGATCCGTGATAGCTTGAAAGGTACATCAGATTGACAAAAGTCATATGCATATTTGAACTGTGAAGATATTGAATTTTAGATCAGAGATCAAGTGTTTTTGAAAGTTTCACTGTGGAAGGAAATACTCAGATTCGGTCGTAAAGGCAAATTGAGTCCGAGATTTATTGGGTTGTATAAGATCATAGAGCGTATCGGGCCAGTTGTTTATAGAATGCAGTTGCCACCTGAGTTAGAAAAGATCCATAATATATTCCATGTTTCGATGCTTCTAGATACTGATCAGATCCTTCACATGTGATTAGTTTGACAAAGGTTGAGATTTAGTCTGATATGACATACGAAGAGGAACCGATTTGTATTTTGGCTCGTGAGATAAAAGAATTGAGAAATAAGAAAATTTTGTTAATTAGTGGCAAAAGCACGAAGTTGAGGAAGCAACTTGGGAGTCAGAGGATACAATGAAAGAACGTTATCCAAACCCATTCATCGGTAAGATTTTCGGGGACGAAAATCCCTAAGGGGGGAGAGTTGTAACAGCCCGATTTTGACCCTAATCGGAAAAGTGGTTTCAATTCCACAAGTCCGAGTCCAAAAAATATTTTAAAATTATTTTTTGTGTTTATTATGTGTGAATTTGTTTGTGTTAAATTTTCGTGATTTAATTTTGTCATTTAGGTGTTCGATTAAATAAAAGGACTTAATCACGTAAAATGTAAAAGTTGCAAATTAAAGTGTAATGTGCTAATTTGATAGTGGCTTTTTAATATGGGGTCCTTAAAGGGAAATTTAGCCCATTTTAAAAGATAATGGATGGCATATGGTCTAAAGTGACCTTATTTTATATGTTATACTTATTAATTATAAAAGGTTAAATTAGTAAATTAATAAAATGTTAATATATATATATATATATATGTTATTTGAAATAAAACAAAGCCATGGTTATCATCTTTTTAAGCCTTAGCTGAAACTTAGCAAAAGAAAAAAAAATAAAACCTTGCAACATTCGGCCATGAATTGAGCTTGATTCAAGGTGAGTTTTAGCTCGATTTTTGATAATTTTTACGTTTTTGAGATAGTTGCTATGAGATGCACAAAACCCATGTTTCAATTTTTTATTTTGATGAATATTTTGAGTTGAGCCATTGATGATAGCTTGTTTTTTGTTTTTTTTTTATGATGAAATATGATATATATGTGTTAGATTAACAAGTTTTGTTTTTGAATTTTTGATGAAATTGAGTAATTTGGACTAAATTGCAAAAATAAATTTTTGAGGGACTAAAATGTAAAATAAATGAAATATATGGACTTGTATGGAGCTAGTGAACATTCGACCTAGGCATAGCATATGCAAATTTTGTGTATTTTGTGTTTTGTGCAATAGGGACTAAATTGTAAAAAGTGTGAAATGCTAAGGGTAAAATGGTAATTTTCCCATTTATGTGTTTTTAGGCTAAATTGAATAAAATGGTGTTTAAATAAGCTTAGTTTGAATATGTTTACATCAAGAATTAAAGAAATCAGATTTGGATCGGGGAAAGACAAAAGTGGTCGAATAGCCGATTTTACAGTCGACAACGTTCGAGGTAAGTCTATAAGCATATAAATGTTGTTAAATTGAAAATATTTATTTTTTTTTATGTGTCAAATTGAATTTTAAGAAAATATATGTGTATTGGCCGATTGTGATTAAGCTTGGAAGATAAGTTACGAGTTCGATTCGATCGAGATACGTCGTCCGAAAGTCCTGTATGAACCCTAGGAATAGTTAGGATACATATGTCATGACATAGGATTCTGATATGTGTTTTCGTGTAAGACCACATCTGGGACGTTGGCATCGACTTGTGTTTACGTGTAAGACCATGTTTGGGACATTGGCATCATATTTGATTCGTGTAAGACCCTGTCTGGGACAGTGGCATAGATATGTGATTACGTGTAAGACCACGTCTGGGACATTGGCATTGTACGAGTTTTCGACTATCCGTGTATGCTTTTTAATTCCGAACGGTTCAATGGGCAATGTGAAGTAAAGACCAAATGTGAAATTGAATTAAAAGGTTCAGGTATGTACTCATACTATGTTATGAAATTAAGGTAAACTATATACTTGAATTGATGATTTAAAGTTATGTGAAATATGAATTATATGTTAGCATATTTGAACATATAAGTGATTCAAACTTATTGATATAGTTGTGATATTTAAAAGTGATAATTATATATGTTTATGAGTATTTGTGCATTTAGCTATATGATGTTAAATGATAATGTATATTTGATAACATATAAACTTGTGAGTGTGATATATGTATATTTAATTAAGGTTTGGATTGACTTGGCTAATTGATTTAGTGTTAATGTTTATATGATTATTGTTTGCTTATGACTTACTAAGCTGCAAAAGCTTACTGTGTGTATGTTTACTCTTCGTTTTATAGATATTATAAGATGGGTTATGAGCTCCTGGATCGTCAGAGGAGTTTATCACACTATCGACTGCTTCGGTATTTACTAAGTTTGAATTTTGAATCTATGGCATGCATAGTCTAGTATTAGTTTGGTTGGTTTTGAAATTGTAATTATTATAGCCATGCGAAAATGGCTTAATTTCCATGCTTGAGATCGAGTTGGTTTAAAAATGGCTTGTCCATGATCATTTTGTTTAAGTTGGATTTTATGTGCTTTTGAATGAGTGCTTGGTGTGTTTAACTTTTATGCGTTATTTTGACTACATTTGATCATGATTTGAACTTGCATTCAAATGAGATATTCTTATTCTGGTATGTGATAAATTTGGTTATGTTAGGTATTAAAGTCTTGAAATATGAGGTTGATGAATAAAATTTATGTTATGTATAGTTAATGATTCAATATTGAGATGTCTAAATTGTAATATGAATCGGTTTGAATATTGTTTAAATAGTAAGTATGTATTTGATTTTGAAATGAAATATGTATGTGATGGTTTGAGGTATTATATATAATTTGGCTATGAAAATTTGATTAGGAAATGTGGTTTTGTATTGATTTGAAATGGCATGCTTTAATGAGTAAAAGTTGATATGTTTTGTTATTCTTTGGATTTGATCATGGTTTAGCAAATTGAGAAGAAATACCATGTTTTTATGAATATGAGGCATATGGTTATGTATTTTGGTAATAAGCTAAGTAATGAATGTTAGTTAGGTAATGAGTATGTTATATGAGTTTGAGGGGTATACGATAAATGTTTGATTCGCACATATGTGAGTAAGATTGATTTGGTTTATTAATTGTACAATGATATGAGTTGTGTGGATTTTCAGAAATGGCTCATTTGGTGTGCACATATACGAAATGTAAAGTCCTAAAATTTGGAATTTTATATGTTGCATTATTTTTGGTGCTAAGCTAGTTAAATTATTAATTTTGTATGTCTAAGGGAGGTCATGAGAAGGCTCGGGGTCTATTTGGACCTAGTAAAAATTTTGGCATTTAGCACTTTAAGGAGATAGAGTAAGTGACCTTAAAGCTTATGGAAATAAATGAGTAAATTGCTAGCATAAATGAGCAATTAGAAAAGAGGTTATGGCATCAAATGAAGTACCTTGAGGGAAGAGGCTCGAATCCCATTGTGTGCAATTTTTGACTTTTATTTTTGCATTCTTTCCTTAAGTGTCGGCCAAGCATGTAAATAAGGTAAGGTGGACTTTTTATTTTTGGCAAGATGGCTAAGGAGAATAGGAAAGAATGAAGATGAGGAAAGAAATCAAGAGAAAGGGGAAAGTAAGGGGAACAAGTGGCTTTTTTCACGGGAAGTGTTATGGAAAGTGTGGTTGGCCCATTTTGACCATTATGGCCATATATATGGACAGTTTTGTGGGTAAGAAAGGTAGCCGAAATTTTGTTGAAGTTTTGGTAAAGCTTTAGTGCTTGGTTGGTCAAATTCCTTTAGCATCAAGTGTGCCATTTTTTTCTCTAAAATACTATTCTCTTAGCCGAATTTTGTCTTTGGCAATTGGTAAAAGTTTTGGTGTTGTTTTGGCCAAATTCCTATTTTCAACTTTGGTGTCATTTTTCTTTTCTCTCCAAATTTTCCTTCTCCTCCTTGCCGAAATTACAAACTTTGAGGGTGCATATTCTCTTCCTTTCTTTCTTCTTGCCGAATGTACACAAACATTGAGACCAAAAATTTGTTCACTCATCTTTCTTGAAAATAGAAGCTAGTCAAACATTCTTCTTCTTCTTTCTTTTCTTTTTCACAAAATTCTTCAAGCATCTCTTCTTTTCTAATCCTTTTGACCATAGCCGAATATTTTGCCCATTATTCCTTCATAACCGAAACCTTTCATCTCTTCATTAATCTTTCTTTTTCATTCGAGTTGCCACTCACCCCTTGATCAATCGATAAGTGTTCTTTTCAACTTTTTATTTTCTTTCTCTTATTGTCGAATCTATGTTTTGGTTTGGGATGGTCATTTTGACCGAGACCAGCACCTTATTCTCTCCCAAACAAGATCTTTTTCTTTTCCGTAGTGATATAGTGGAAGGCTGAAACCTTGATTCTTTCGAAGTCATCGTATAATTGTTGGGAATCGATCTTAAAAATCTTCAAGGAAAGGAGTTATTAAAGGATTCTATAAATCGTTCTTTATTCGTTAAGATGCTATTGGAATGGTGATGATTAATCGATTATAATTATAGGGATTAAATTGCTTGATCTGTCCAACCGTTGATCACTTAAAATTAGTGGTAAGTCAATCTTTACCCTTTTGATAATCCATATTTTATCATAATATCGATCTATATAAGATATAACCGAATGGAGGCTTGGATAACCGATTCGAATGGGCTTGTGTCTTTGCCAGCGATGGTACTAAGAACTTCGGAGGATAAAGAAGTGATGATGATAGGTGAAAGAAGAAACTATCTATCTAATGTGGTATCTTCTTTGAAGGTAGAAAAGTTGGTACGAAAGGGTTGTGGAGCGTTCATAGCCTTTATCAGTGCTCTGGATGCCAAAGAGTTGTCGGTAGAGAGTGTTAGAACAGTGAAAGAGTTTTCAGACATCTTTCCCGAGGAGCTTCCAGGATTGCCTCCGGATCGAGAGGTGGAGTTTGGCATTGAGCTATTGCCGGGAACGGCACTGGTGTCCATTGCTCCTTATAGAATGGCACCGAAGGAGCTATCAGAGCTTAAAGCTCAAATTTAGGAGTTGTTGGATCGTGGATTTATTCAACCAAGTGTGTCACCGTGGGGAACACCGGTTTTATTTGTTAAGAAAAAGGATGGGTCGATGCATATGTGCATCGATTATAGACAATTGAATAAGTTAACGATCAAGAACAAGTATCCGTTACCGAGGATCGATGATCTGTTCAATTAGTTGCGAGGAGCTTCAGTTTTCTCGAAGATAGATTTGAAATCGAGTTATCACCAGTTGAAGGTCAAGGAGGCGGATATTCATAAGACTGCATTTCAAACTCGTTATGGGCATTACAAGTTCTTGGTGATGCCGTTCGGGTTGACTAATACACCAGCTGCATTTATGGACATGATGAACTGGGTCTTCCAACCATATCTAGACCGGTTTGTGGTGGTGTACATAGATGACATCTTAGTGTACTCAAAGACTGAAGAAGAGCATGATTCGCATCTACGAATTGTATTGTAGATATTAAGAGAGAAGCAATTGTATGCCAAATTCAATATGTGTGAATTTTGGCTGAAGGAAGTGACCTTTTTGGGGATGTTGTGTCTGCCGAGGGAATTAGAGTGGATCCACGAAAGGTCGAGGATGTATTGGATTGGAAGCCACCGAAGTTAGTGGCTAAAATTCATAGTTTTCTAGGGTTGGTTGGATATTACAAGCGATTCGTTGAGGGGTTTTCGTTGATTGCTGCACCCCTAACTAAGCTATTGCGTAAAGGAGTACCGTTTGTGTGGTCAGATAAGCAGTAAGAGAGCTTTGAGAAATTAAAGAAGATTCTGACTGAAGCGCCAGTATTGATTCAACCTGAGACTGGTAAGGAGTTTATTGTTTATTGTGATGCGACACACGGGGGCTTGGGATGTGTGTTGATGCAAGGGGGAAAAGTGGAGGATTATGCATCTCGTCAATTAAGGCCGCATGAGGTGAACTATCCCACTCATGATTTGGAGTTAGCTGCAGTGGTGTTTGCTCTGAAGATTTGGAGACACTACCTGTATGGTGAGAAGTCGGTTATCTATAGGATCATAAGAGTCTAAAGTACCTTATTACCCAGAAGGAGTTGAACTTAAGACAACGGAAGTGGACAGAACTATTGAAGGATTATGACTTCTCAATCGAGTATCATCCAGGAAAAGCTAACGTAGTGGCTGATGCGTTGAGTCGTAAGGTGATATCAGATTTGAGAGCGATGTTCGCTCATCTCAGCCTTTATGAGATGGTAGCCTGTTAGCCGAACTTCAGGTGAAGCCTACTTGGGTAAGTCAAATTAAGGAAAAGCAGTTGTTAGATGAAAGGTTGGGTTATCGGCTTCAACAAGTGGAAAATGGTGAAATAGGAGACTTTGGATTAAATGGTGATGGAGTATTGTGTTTCTGCGGAAGAGTTTGTATGCCCAGGGATCCGAAATTTAGACAAATGATTTTGCGTGAGGCACATGTAGCCCATGTGTTATGCACCCCGGGGGAAATAAAATGTATCGAGACCTCCGTGAGAAGTATTAGTGGCCAGGGTTGAAAAGGGAAGTTACCGACTTTGTGGGCAAGTGCTTGACATGTCAGCAGGTGAAGGCAGACCATCAACTACTGTCAGGGTTGCTACAATCGGTGAAAATTCAACTATGGAAATGGGAAAGGATAACGACGGACTTTGTTAGTGGGTTACCTTTAATGCCTACTTAGAAAGATTTTGTATGGGTGATAGTGGATCGATTAATGAAGGCTGCTCATTTCCTACCTGTTCGTACGGATTATTCATTGCAGAAGATGGCCAAGTTGTATGTAGTAGAGATCGTGAGGTTACATGGGGTACCAGTGTCTATTATATCGGACAAGGACCCTAGGTTTACATCATGGTTTTGGAAGGCTTTACATGAAGCTTTGGGTACAAGGTTAAATTTTAGCACGGCGTTTCATCCGCAGACAGATGGTCAGTCGGAGAGAGTAATCCAGATTCTGAATGACATGTTAAGGGGCTGTGTGATCGACTTCAAGGGTAGTTGGGAAGATTTTCTACCATTGGCAGAGTTTGCATGTAATATCCGGGATTTAGGGGTTATGCATTTTCACTTAAATGAATGTGATTGCATGCTTGAGTATGACTTGAATGTGTTTTGGGGGCTTCAAGAACCTTGGGATGTAGGTAGAAGCCTTAGAAAATATTTTATTTTAAGCCTAAAAGGGGAACTAAGGAGCTAGGCCTTAAGGAGTTTATTGTGTGGCTTAGGACACAAGAATTAAGCTGGTAAGGTGGCAAGGAGGTGCCACTTAGGGCCTTGTAAGGTGACACCACAGGGAGTGAGAAGGGTGCCTAGGTTCGAGCGTGAGGAAACATTTTGGAGCTTTTATTTTCAATGAGGAGAGGCGGTGATGGACGGCACAGGACACTTCATGGATAAAGTATAGATTGGGTCAAAAGCTTAAAGATTCACTAAGTAGGAGTGAAAAGGGGATTGAGTGGAGAGAAGGAGAGTTGGTAGCCAAGGGACTTTCATGATGACAAATTCGGTCACCTAGTAGCCAAAACTCCCTAAGTCAATTGTAACCTCACTATCACTTTCTTTTCTTTTCTACTCACCATTCTTTCTTCCTCTTTCTCACCTTAGGTAGAACCATAAACCGAAGTTTCAACATCATTCTTTCTCTTACGTCATCAAAAGTGAAATCTTCTTGCCGAAACTCCCTTAATCTTTTCTCTTTAAACCAAAGCCGAATCTCTGTGTTTCCAAACAAAGGTGCAATCGATTTCAACATTGTGGTAAGGGATCCTGTCATTCGATTTCTTTCTTTTCCTTTTTCCTTTGATTTCCAAAATCTAAGAATCTAATTCCTCTCATTTTCTTTGGCCGAAACCATGAAGGGAGAATTCGGGATCCACTTGTAGCCGACGGTTTAAGGGAGATCTTCCGGGATTTCAGATATCTAAGGTAAGTAAGACATACTATTCGGCCAAAGGCCATACTACCTATTGAAGGTTGCCGATTCTAACTATGGTGTCTTAGGGAGTTTTCAACAGATCTTCGGGATTTGGCTAAGCAATCTAGGTAAGGGTTCTAGTGTTTCATATCTGTTCCTTATTCGTTCAAAAGTCAAAAACTAACCGTTTGAGTGTACTAGTGCTTAGCCGATTGCAAGGGGGATCATCACAAAGTTTGAGATTTGGTTGGTAACCAAATCGGCAAAGAAATGAGATTTTGGCTGCGTTAACCCTTGGGATTTGTTTGTATAGCAGAATGGCCTCTTTGCTAATGTTCTTAGTGTTGGCGAATGTAGGAAAGGGATCTAGTCGTTAGATAATGATTTTTAGGATTTCGATTAGATCTACGAATAGTCGGTGTGTAACCCACCCTAAATTCGGTTAATAATAATAATGCTATGAATGTGTTAATAAGGCTATGAATGAATATGGCTAAGGGTACCATTTAATGGTACAAAGAATTCAGGTACGTTACCCCTTAATACTCGTTAATAATGTTTAATAACATTGATGTGAAAATATGTGGAATTCCGTTATGATTTTGGGGTAAGGTAAATTGCATGATAATTGTATGTTTTGAATGTTGCATGGGCATATGGGTGATTATGTTAAAGGGGAAGTGATCTGGTGGTTTCTACCACATTATCTGGTGACTTATGTCACATATTATGAATCCGTGACTCTGTCACATTATCTCGTGTCTATGCCACAATTATAAAGGCGATGTGCGGTTGATTGCAATGACTGCCTTCGATGGTGTGTAGCGGATGGAGGGTCGATTTAGTAATCCCCACGGTGTGATTGGTAGGTATGGGTGATGTGTAGAGGTTGGATATCTAGGTGGGTTTGGGTTGCATCATTGTCCATATTTGTTTTATGTGATTTAATATGCCATGATTATTTGGGAGTCTGTGATGGTTGTTACACACTGAGTCGTTGATTCACCCCTCGTGGGCTAACATTTTGCAGATGGCACTCAGTAAATGGACGAGGTCGACAGGAACTTAGTGATGGCCATGCACAGTTCATTTTTTTTTTTGGTTTTTCTTATTAAGTTATTTTGAATTATTTTGGGTCATATTTTGATGTTATAAGGCCATTATCACTTAACTGTTTTATTTATGTGTTTTAAATTTTATTATGATACGAACAACATCGAACAAGACGATTAAACATTTTTCGTAAAACAACATCAATTGTTTTAAAACCCAAACACCTACGATTTTCAAGTTAATAATAATAAACTATAAAATCCGGCATTTTTTTTAACTTGTAACTTTTGAAATATGAAAATATCGTTTTAGCACAAATTTAAAATTACAATGCGATTTTAACTTGAGAACAATCCAAGCTATTTTCTTCAAAACCACCAAGATTTCCAAAATGTCATTTCGAGACTTAACTACGTTTTACTCAAGGAGCATGCGGATCCTGGTCGTGGCTTGTGGGCCGGGTTTGGGGTGTTTCATTACATACAACAACAGCTATCAATCCAGTATCCAAATGGCACCCTACGAGGCGTTGTATGGTCGTAGGTGTCGTACTCTTACTTGTTGGACTGAGCTGGGAGAACGACAGTTGTTGGGTCCTGAGTTGGTCTCGGAGACGGAGGAAAAAAGTTAAGGTAATTCAGGCACAGTTAAAAGAAGCTTCGGACAAACATAAATCGTATGCGAACCTGAAGCGTAAGGATATAGAATTTGCGGTGGGTGATCAAGTCTTTTTGAAGGTCTCACCTTGGAAGAAGATCTTAAGATTTGGGCGGAAAGGCAAGTTGAGCCCTAGGTTCATCGGACCTTACCAAGTATTGAAGCGTGTTGGGCCAGTGGCTTATCAGCTTGAGCTACCTCTGGAGTTAAATCAGATACATAGTGTATTCCATGTCTCTATGTTAAGGCGTTATCGTTCGGATCTGTCTCATGTTGTACTAGTGGAGGAAGTTGAGTTAAGACCTGAATTTTCTTTTGAAGAGGAGCCAGTGAAGATTTTGGATCGGGATGTTAAGGTGCTAAGAAGGAAGTCGTTTTCGTTAGTCAAAGTATTATGGCGTAATCACGGGACAGAGGAAGCTACATGGGAGCCTAAGGACGCGATTCGACAGCAATATCCTCATCTCTTCTAATCAGGTAAATTTCGAGGCCAAAATTTTCTTTAAGGGGGTAGAATTGTAACATCCTGAAATTTAGAATTTTATGATTTTAAGAATATCATGCGATAGGCTAGTTAAAATGTTAATTGTGTATGTTTAGGGGTCCTAAGAAGGCTCGAGGTTGAATTGGGCCTTAGCAAAATTTTATGTTTAAGCACTTTAAGGAGAGCAGGTAAGTGACAAAATGACTTAAAGAAATAAGTGCGATTTTGCTAGCATAAATGAGCATATGGCAAGGAGGTTATGGCGTCAAGTGGAGAGCATGAAGGGAAGGGTTGAATCCTATCTTTTACAAATCTTGGATTTCTTTTGTATTCCTATCCCAAATGTCGGCCATGGTCTTAATTAAGGCAAGGGAGACTTTTTATTTATGGAAAGGAGGATAAGAAATAAGGTAAGGGGAAGATAAGGAAAAGGAAGGAAAGAAATGAAAGAAAAGGAAAGAGAAGGAACATGTTGGCCTATAATGTGGAAGATGTTTTGGAAAGAGTTTTTGGTTAATTTTGATCCTTTTGGTAAAAGGATACACGGTTTTGGGAGGGGTCTTGGTAGCCGAATTTTGCATTATTCTTTTGGTAAATTTTGGGTGCTTGTATGGCTTGTTTCTTTTAGCATTTTTGGTGTTTTCTTTCTCTAATTTTTCCCTCATTGCCGAAACTTTAAAGCCAAAAAGTGAGCATCTCTTTTTCTTTGTTTTGCCAAAACCATCTAGCCATTGTGTCCATTTTATTTTTGCTCATTTCCCCTTTGATAGCCGAAACTAGTTAAGCACTCTTTCTCCATCCTTTCTGTTCTTTTTCACAAATTCTTCAACCTTTCTTTCTTCTTCTTTAATCCATATTCTCATAGCTGAATCTTCTTGTTCATTTTCTTTTCTTCATAGCCGAACCTTTCAACCCTTAATCTCTCATTCACAATTTCTTTCTCATTTGTGTTGACACCCTCTTCTTCGATCAAATCGGTAAGTGGTTTCTTTTTTTTCTCTTTTCATTTTTTCTTTTATTTCTAGCCGAATGAGTGTCTATCACTATTCAATTGTGTATCTTGTTTCTAAACTGAAATGGTGTTTCCTCATACTCCTTCACATCTTAATCATCCTCTTTTTCGTAGTGTTCTAAGTGGGCGGCCGAATATCATCCTAGCCGATTCAATTCTAGCCTTAAGTCAATCGATGGAAATCGGATTCAATATCATCAAGGTAAGGAGTTTCTTTATGGATCATTTGATATCGCTCATTATTTGATTAGTTTGCTGAACGAAATAATAGTTTGGACTAAACGATTATTATAGGGTCTAAATCACTCGTTCTTATTCACTCATGGATCTTTCAAAAATAGTGGCAAGTGGAACCGATTTGAAAGGAAAAGCGATTGGAGAACACAAAAGGAGTGAATTTTCTATTCCTACTCCTGAGTTCAAGCGTAGAGCGATTTCGACGGTTCGAGATTTCCTACCGGGTTGTGGACCATCATCCGGTGAGAATAAACAAATCATGGTCGTTCACGATATTAAGAGTACCGACGATCAAGAGGGTTTAATACTTACCGCAATCAGGTGTGTAATCTCACACCGAAATCCCGTAAATTTGTGATTTATCATCATATTAGAAAAATCGATCGAAGTTGCTTAGGAAACTTAATAACGGTAATATGGTATGAATAGAGTGATTTGCTGAAACATCGTTAATATTGAGATTTGTCAAAATCGGTGGTAATTGGTAAAATTACAAAAATACCCCTATGGGCCAAATTACGAAAATGCCCCTATGGGTCGATTCATTAAAAGTATTCAATAGATTAATGGTCATTATTTATATGTGGATATTTTATGTTATTATGTATGTTGCATCTCTACATATTGCATGGGATGGGAAAATTGTATAAAGAGAAGTGTAGCCCGGTGGCATTGCCACAATTCATTTATTACCGTGCTTAACTTTTGGTGGCTTGACCACAAAATATTATAAATGGAAGCTTGACTACAAATTGGAGAGATTGGCGGGGTGGGTTGACTTGATCCCACAGGAGAGATTGGTGGTCAGGGGAGAGATTGGTTGGATGGGATGGGTTGCATTCATTTCATTTATTTATTACCTTGTAAATGTGCTTAGCCCAAGATGTTGTTAAGCAGGTTCGAGCCCAGTGAATGACGGTAAGGGATTATGCCTTTGAGTTCTTGTAACTCACTCCATCTTCTTAATCCTTACGGTAATGCTCGATGAACGGGACTTGGGGCCATGGATGACTCGGTGGAGGCTATACTTTCGAAATAATATTATCAAACATTAGTAAACTTATTTTTTGTTTATTTCATTACTTTTACTAGTTTGAGTTTTAAAAGTTGTAATAAGGCCTCGGAATATTTTTATTTTGCTTTATGATTAGGCGACTTAATATTTTTCTTGAATTGTTTAAAATGGGGATTTTCTAAAATCATAAATAACGGTTTTCCAAAATTGATTAACAAATAGATTTTTATAACATATATATTTTTATAAATAATTTAACTTGAATTTTCTTTCGAATTATCAACACTATTTTCAAAAGTTAAAATTTAAGATTCACTAGTTCGATTTTCGATTTATCAATCAACCTTTCGAGATTTGAAGTATTTTAGTGAATATTTACAACCAAAATTGTTTTACTTATCTATAACTAAATAAATGTCAACTTTATAAAATACATAAGTTCTTTATACGTTTTCTTCATGTGACATACCAGATTCGGTCGAAACGCATGGGCCGGGTTTGGGGTGTTACAGTTTATAAATGATATTATGATCTACTCCTGAAATGAAACCAAGCATGCCGAGCATCTGAGACTTGTGCTACAGACTTTGCAAGATAAACAGTTGTACATAGTTTAGTAAATGTGAGTTCTAGATACGTAAAGTCAATTTTCCGGGCCATGTTGTATTAGTATCGAGATATCGAGGTTGATCCGAGCAAAATTTCAGCTATACTTGACTAGAAACCACCGAAAAATGTTTCGAAGCTTGAAGCTTTAAGGACATACTAGTTACTGAGACGGTTCGTGAAAGATTTCTCTATGATTGCGACTCCTATGACGAAGTCATTACGAGAAAGATGTTAAGTTTGAATGGTCGGAAAAGTGTTAGAAAAGTTTTGATCGGTTGAAAACTCTATTGACTGAAGCTCCAGGTTAATTTAGCGAATCGGGTAAAGAATTTTTTATTCTGATGATGCATCTTTGAGTGGTGCAGGATTTGTTTTGATGGGAAGGCAAGGTCATAGCTTATGCCTCCGAGATAGTGAAAGCACATGAAAAGAATTACCCGACACATGATCTAGAATTAGCAACTATTGTGTTCGCATTGAAGATTTAGCGTCACTATCATGCGGTGAAAAATGTCATGTTTATTATGATCATAAAAGTTTGAAGTATTTGATGACTCGGAAAGATCTGAATTTGAGACTGCACCAATGGCTAGAGTTATTAAAAGATTACGAGCTTGTGATTGACTATCGTCCGGGAAAAGTTAATGTTGTTGCTGATACTTTAAGTTGAAATCATTATTTGCTCTGTGTGCAATGAATGCGTATATGGGTATATCTGATAATGGTTCGATAATAGCTGAATTAAAAGCAAGACCGTTATTTGTTCAACAAATTTGTTATGCTCCGAAATTTGATAATGAATTGTTAGCAAAGTGAGCTCAGTGTGAGACGAATATTGAATCTGAATTTCGAGTTAATGAAAATGGTTGTTTGAGGTTCAAAAACCAAATATGTGTTCTGAGAAATTCAGAGTTGATTTAGATGATTTTAAATGAAGCTCACAGCAGTCGGTTATTTGTTCATCTGGTAGTACAAAAATGTATAATGATATGAAACAATTTTATTGGTGGTCTGGTATAAAACGAGACATATTTGACTTTGTTTTGAAATGCTTAGTTTGCCAGCAAGTAAAAGCCGAGCATCAGGTACCTTCTAGGTTATTTCAACTGGTTATGATACCCGAATAGAGAGGGCACAGAGTCATGATGAATTTTGTATCTGGTTTATCGTTGACACCGAGCAAGAAAGATGCAATTTGGGTTATTGTGGATAGATTAACTAAATCTGGTTTACCTTTGATTGAATTTGCTCATAATAGTAGTTTTCAATTTAGTATCAAAATAGCACCCTATGAGGCTTTGTACAGTCGTGAATGTTGTACACCATTGTATTAGACCGAGCTCAGTGAAAGTAAGATACATGAGGTTGACTTGATCAAAGAAACAAAAAGAAAGTGATAGTGATCCGTGATAGCTTGAAAGCTACATCAGATTGACAAAAGTCATATGCATATTTGAACTGTGAAGATATTGAATTTTAGATCAGAGATCAAGTGTTTTGAAAGTTTCTTTGTTGAAGGAAATACTCGATTCGGTCGTAAAGGCAAATTGAGTCCGAGATTTATTGGGCTGTATAAGATCATAGAGCGTATCGGGCCGGTTGTTTATAGAATGCAGTTGCCACCTAAGTTAGAAAAGATCCATAATATATTCCATGTTTCGATGCTTCAGTGAATCTTGATCAGATCCTTCACATGTGATTAGTCTGACAAAGGTTGAGATTTAGTCTGATATGACATACGAAGAGGAACCGATTTATAAAAGAATTGAGAAATAAGAAAATTTCGTTAATCAGTGGCAAAAGCACGAAGTTGAGGAAGCAACTTGGGAGTCAGAGGATACAATGAAAGAACGTTAACCAAACCCAATCATCGGTAAGATTTTCGGGGACGAAAATCCCTAAGGGGGGAGAGTTGTAACTGCCCGATTTTGACCCTAATCGGAAAAGTGGTTTCAGTTCCATAAGTCCGAGTCCAAAAAATATTTTAAAATTATTTTTCGTGTTTATCATGTGTGAATTTGTTTGTGTTAAATTTTTGTGATTTAATTTTGTCATTTAGGTGTTCGATTAAATAAAAGGACTTAATCACGTAAAATGTAAAAGTTACAAATTAAAGTGTAAAGTGCTAATTTGATAGTGGCTTTATAATATGGGGTCCTTAAAGGGAAATTTAGCCCATTTTAAAAGATAGTGGATGGCATATGGTCTAAAGTGACCTTATTTTATATGTTATACTTATTAATTATAAAAGGTTAAATTAGTAAATTAATAAAATGTTAATATATATATGTTATTTGAAATAAAACAAAGCCATGGTTATCATCTTTTTAAGCCTTAGCCGAAACTTAGCAAAAGAAAAAAATAAAACCTTGCAACATTCGGCCATGAATTGAGCTTGATTCAAGGTGAGTTTTAGCTCGGTTTTTGATAATTTTTACGTTTTTGAGATAGTCGCTATGAGATGCACAAAACCCATGTTTCAATTTTTTATTTTGATGAATATTTTGAGTTGAGCCATTGATGATAGCTTGTTTTTTGTTTTGTTTGATGATGAAATATGATATATATGTGTTAGATTAACAAGTTTTGTCTTTGAATTTTTGATGAAATTGAGTAATTTGGACTAAATTGCAAAAATAAATTTTGAGGGACTAAAATGTAAAATAAATGAAATATATGGACTTGTATGGAGCTAGTGAACATTCAACCTAGGCATAGCATATGCAAATTTTGTGTATTTTGTGTTTTGTGCAATAGGGACTAAATTGTAAAAAGTGTGAATGTTAGGGGTAAAATGGCAATTTTCCCATTTATGTGTTTTAGGCTAAATTGAATAAAATGGTGTTTAAATAAGCTTAGTTTTAATATTTTACATCAAGAATTAAAGAAATTAGATTTGGATCGGGGAAAGACAAAAGTGGTCGAATAGCCGATTTTACAGTCGACAACGTTCGAGGTAAGTTTATAAGCATATAAATGTTGTTAAATTGAAAATATTTATTTTTTTATGTGTCAAATTGAATTTTAAGAAAATATATGTGCATTGGCCGATTGTGATTAAGCTTGGAAGATAAGTTACGAGTTTGATTCGATCAAGATACGTCGTCTGAAAGTCCTGTACGAACCCTAGGAATAGTTAGGATACATATGTCATGACATAGGATTCTGATATGTGTTTTCATGTAAGACCACGTCTGGGACGTTGGCATCGACTTGTGTTTATGTGTAAGACCATCTTTGGAACATTGGCATCATATTTGATTCGTGTAAGACCCTGTCTGGGACAGTGGCATCGATATGTGATTACATGTAAGACCACGTCTGGGACATTGGCATTGTACGAGCTTTTGACTATCCGTGTATGCTTTTTAATTCCGAACGGTTCAATGGGCAATGTGAAGTAAAGACCAAATGTGAAATTGAATTAAAAGGTTCAAGATGTACTCATACTATGTTATGAAATTAAGGTAAACTATATACTTGAATTGATGATTTAAAGTTATGTGAAATATGAATTATATGTTAGCATATTTGAACATATAAGTGATTCACTTATTGATATAGTTGTGATATTTAAAAGTGATAATTATATATGTTTATGAGTATTTGTGCATTTAGCTATATGATGTTAAATGCTAATGTATATTTGATAACATATAAACTTGTGAGTGTGATATATGTATATTTAATTAAGGTTTGGATTGACTTGGCTAATTGATTTAGTGTTAATGTTCATATGATTATTGTTTGCTGATGACTTACTAAGGTGCAAAAGCTTACTGTGTGTATGTTTACTCTTCGTTTTATAGATATTGTAAAATGGGTTATGAGCTCGTGGATCGTCAGAGGAGTTTATCACACTATCGACTGCTTTGGTATTTACTAAGTTTGAATTTTGAATCTATTGCATGTATAGTCTAGTATTAGTTTGGTTGGTTTTGAAATTGTAATTATTATAGCCATGCGAAAATGGCTTAATTTCCATGCTTGAGATCGAGTTGGTTTAAAAATGGCTTGTCCATGATCATTTTGTTTAAGTTGGATTTTATGTGCTTTTGAATGAGTGCTTGGTGTGTTTAACTTTTATGCTTTATTTTGACTACATTTGATCATGATTTGAACTTGCATTCAAATGAGATATTCATGTTACAGGTATGTGATAAATTTGGTTATGTTAGGTATTAAAGTCTTGAAATATGAGGTTGATGAATAAAATTTATGTTATGTATAGTTAATGATTCAATATTGAGATGTCTAAATTGTAATATGAATCGGTTTGAATATTGTTTAAATAGTAAGTATGTATTTGATTTTGAAATGAAATATGTATGTGATGGTTTGAGGTATTATATATAATTTGGCTATGAAAATTTGATTAGGAAATGTGGTTTTGTATTGATTTGAAATGGCATGCTTTAATGAGTAAAAGTTGATATGCTTTGTTATTCTTTGGATTTGATCATGGTTTAGCAAATTGAGAAGAAATACCATGTTTTTATGAATATGAGGCATATGGTTATGTATTTTGGTAATGAGCTAAGTAATGAATGTTAGTTAGGTAATGAGTATGTTATATGAGTTTGAGGGGTATACGATAAATGTTTGATTCGCACATATGTGAGTAAGATTGATTCGGTTTATTAATTGTACAATGATATGAGTTGTATGGATTTTCAGAAATGGCTCATTTGGTGTGCACATATACGAAATGTAAAGTCCTAAAATTTGGAATTTTATGTGTTGCATTATTTTTGGTGCTAAGCTAGTTAAATTATTAATTTTGTATGTCTAAGGGAGGTCATGAGAAGGATCGGGGTCTATTTGGACCTAGTAAAAATTTTGGCATTTAGCACTTTAAGGAGATAGAGTAAGTGGCCTTAAAGCATATGGAAATAAATGAGTAAATTGCTGGCATAAATGAGCAATTAGAAAAGAGGTTATGGCAGCAAATGAAGTACCTTGAGGGAAGAGGTTCGAATCCCATTGTGTGCAATTTTTGACTTTTATTTTTGCATTATTTCCTTAAGTGTCGGCCAAGCATGTAAATAAGGTAAGGTGGACTTTTATTTTTGGGAAGATGGCTAAGGAGAATAGGAAATAATTAAGATGAGGAAAGAAATCAAGAGAAAGGGAAAGTAAGGGGAACAAGTGGCTTTTTCACGGGAAGTGTTATGGAAAGTGTGGTTGGCCCATTTTGACCATTATGGCCATGTATATGGACAGCTTTGTGGAGTAAGAGAGGTAGTAGAAATTTTGTTGGAGTTTGGTAAAGCTTTAGTGCTTGGTTGGTCAAATTCCTTTAGCATCAAGTGTGCCATTTTTTATCTCCAAAATACTATTTTCTTAGCCGAATTTTGTCTTTGGCAATTGGTAAAAGTTTTGGTGTTGTTTTGGCCAAATTCCTATTTTCAACTTTAGTGTCATTTTTCTTTTCTCTCTAACTTTTCCTTCTTCTCCTTGCCAAAATTACAAACTTTGAGGGTGCATATTCTCTTCCTTTCTTTCTTCTTGCCGAATGTACACAAACATTGAGACCAAAAATTTTTTCACTCATCTTTCTTGAAAACAGAAGCTAGTCAAACATTCTTCTTCTTCTTTCTTTTCTTTTTCACAAAATTCTTCAAGCATCTCTTCTTTTCTAATCCTTTTCACCATAGCCGAATATTTTGCCCATTATTCCTCCATAACCGAAACCTTTCATCTCTTCATTAATCTTTCTTTTTCATTCAAGTTGCCACTCACCCCTTGATCAATCGGTAAGTGTTCTTTTCAACTTTTTATTTTCTTTCTCTTATTGCCGAATCTATGTTTTGGTTTGGGATGGTCATTTTGACCGAGACCAGCACCTTATTCTATCTCAAACAAGATCTTTTTCTTTTCCGTAGTGATATAGTGGAAGGCTGAAACCTTGATTCTTTCGAAGTCATCGTATAATTGTTGGGAATCGGTCTTAAAAATCTTTAAGGAAAGGAGTTATTAAAGGATTCTATAAATTGTTCTTTATTCGTTAAGATGCTATTGGAATGGTGATGATTAACCGATTATAATTATAGGGATTAAATCGCTTGATCTATCCAACCGTTGATCACTTAAAATTAGTGGTAAGTCAATCTTTACCCTTTTGATAATCCATATTTTATCATAATATCGATCTATATAAGATATAACCGAATGGAGGCTTGGGTAACCGATTCGAATGGGAAGTCAAGTGGGGATCTAAAAAGGAGCGGATTAGCGATCCCTACTCCTAAATTCAAGCGAAGGGCGATATCGGCGATTCGGGACTTTCCACCGGGTTGTGGACCCTCATTCGGTGAGAATCGACTATTCGAGCTCATTCACAATTTTGAAGAATCAACGATTCGGGATTTTCCACCGGGTTGTGGATCGTCAACCGGGGAAAACCGACAAATCATAGTCGTTCACGATCCCGAGGGTAAAATTTTAGATCGTTTGTTTTAAAGTAGATTTATTAAATCGCGTACGTTGACTAATCGAGCATTATAATATTTTAGGTGTCGACGATCAAGAAAGCTTAGTGCTTACCATAATCAGGTGTGTAATCTCACACCATTTTCCGTGGGTTAAAGATTTATATCATATTGGTAGTAAATCGCTTGATTAAAATCATGTTATGGTGGAACTGGGAAAATTTGCTTAGATCTCACTATTTTGATAAAATTGACAAAATCGGTATTAACACCGTGAAAGATTACGAAAATGTCGCTAATGGGCCAAATCGTAATAATTTGCTATAAGGGCCGATCTAATAATTTGTTATATGGGCCGATCTGATAATTTGTTGTATGGGCCAATCTGATAATTTGTTATATGGGCCAATCTGATATTTTGCTAAATGGGCCAATCTGATATTTTTCTTAATGGGCATATTAGATAAATTGTTATAATGGGCCATAATTTTGTAATAAATATCCGAATAAATTATTGTTGTTACATTGTGATTTGTTATGCATTATATACATGATTTTGCATGGGATGGGATAATATTGAAGAGAAGTTCTGGTGGCTCTGTGACAAATCTGTATAGTGGTAATGCCACGTAAATGCTGTTATTCATGTGGCTTGTCCACAATTAAATTTGTTATAAATGGCTTAATGCCTGCGATTGGTATGTTGGCAGGGTGGGTTGACTTGATCCCCACAGGTGTGTTGGTTGGTACAGGTGGTGTGTAGCGGATGGATTACTAGGTTTGGTTTGGGAATTGCATTTCATACACATGTTATAATTGATACCTTATTATTTTTTTAAATGGGCTTAGGCCCAAATTATTGCTTAATGGGATTTTGGCCCGGTGGACAAGCTGTAAGGGGTTATACATCGAGTTCTATCAACTCACCCGCTTTTTCCTTGCCTTTTCGGTAATGATCGATGATAGAGACTTGGGCCATGGATGACTTGAGGAGGCCATACTACAAAAATGGTTTAAATTGGAGTTTGGATTTCTTTTCGATTACTTTTAATTACTTTGCTATTTTGAGTTAAGGTTGTAATAAGGCCTCGGATTAATTTTTTGTTTTGTTTTATGTTTGACGAATTTATAAATTGCTCTAAGTATTTTAAATTGAGATTTTCTAAAAGCTAAAATAATCGTTTTCTTAAAATGAATAAACAAAAAGGGCTTCATAATAAACTTTTATAAACATATTTTTAACTCCAAAATTTCTCTTAAAATTTTCATCAACACTTTTGAAAATTATTTTCAAATTCTTCTCAAACCATTAACGATATTTTCAAAGTCACGATTTATAAGATTTTCATATCTCAAATTTATCAATTATCAATCAATCTTTTATTCAATAATACTTTATCAAAATTTTTAAATGGGAGTTGTTTTATTGATTTATTTATGAAAAGGACTTAGTAGTATTTTCTCATGTGACATGTCGATCCGCCTTAACGCATGGGCCGAGTTTGGAGTGTTACATTTTATGGTATCAAAGCCGAGTTCAAAACTCGGCTGTGGTTTGGGTTCAAAAATATTTTGAAATGTAAAAAAAATTTAGAATGCATATTTTTAAAGGGAGTATGGCAACACGGGTATCGGCACCAATTCAAGTAAGTGTATTTTATTATTTTATGATTATAATGATTATGATATGACTGTAGGAATACTCTAGAACTTCTAGTTTTAGGTATTGAAACTATAGAGATTGAGACTATAGGATGTGATTACAAAAATGACTTTACTTCTTATGTTTCATAAAACATTGTGTAATAAACACCGAAATAGTATACTGATTCATAAGACTTTTAATCAGATTAAATTGAATTACCCAATATGAGCGCTAGAGGAGGTGGACGCGGTAGACGTGGCCGTGTAGAGGCCGAGGCGCTAGAGTTGCGTCTGAAGCGTCGGGACATATGCGAAATGGGCCTTTCCGTCACCCGTAATGTAAACCGGATCACATGACCATATGATAGAGGACATCGCTCTGTCCCAAGTAATGTTGCGAGTCTTGGAAAGGGTTGCTGGGGCTAGAACTGGGCCAATAGCTCGTGGGTCAATTTGGAGCCTCAGAGAGAGTGTTAGAACAGGAAAGAGTTTTTACATCTTCCCGGGAGCTTCTGTGATTGCCTCCGGACGAGAGGTGGAGTTTGGCATTGAGCTATTGCCGGAACAGACGGTGTCCATTGCTCCTTATAGAATGGCAATCAAGGAGCTATCGAGCTTAAAGCTCAAATTTAGGAGTTGTTGATCGTGGATTTATTCAACCAAGTGTGTCACCGTGGGGAACACCGGTTTTATTTGTTAAGGGTGATGGGTCGATGCATATGTGCATCGATTATAGACAATTGAATAAGTTAACGATCAAGAACAAGTATCCGCTATCGAGGATCGATGATCTGCTCAATTAGTTGCAGGAGCTTCGCTTTCTCAAGATAGATTTGAAATCGAGTTATCACCAGCTGAAGGTCAAGGAGGCGGATATTCATAAGATCGCATTTCAAACTCGTTATGGCATTACAAGTTCTTGGTGATGCCGTCGTTGACTAATACACCAAATGTGATTTATGGACATGATGAACTGGTCTTCCAACCATATCTAGACCTTTTGGTGGTGTACATAGATGACATCTTAGTGTACTCAAAGACCAAGAAGAGCATGATTCGTGATTCATTTAATTGTATTGTAGATATTAAGAGAGAAGAATTGTATGCCAAATTCAATATGTGAATTTTGGTCAAGGAAGTGACCTTTTGGGGATGTTGTGTCCGCCGAGGAATTAGAGTGGATCCACAAAGGTCGAGGATGTATTGATTGGAAGCCACCGGGTTAGTGGCTAAAATTCATAGTTTTCAGGTTGGTTGGATATTACAAGCGATATCTGCTGAGGGTTTTCGTTGATTGTCGCACCCCTAACTAAGCTGCTATGTGAAAGGAGTACCGCTTGTGTGGTCGATAAGTGAAGAGAGCTTTGAGAAATTAAAGAAGATTCGAATCAAGCGCCAGATTGATTCAACCCGAGACCGGTAAGGAGTTTATTGTTTATTGTGATGCTACACGGGGCTTGGGATGTGTGTGATGCGGGAAAAGTGGAGGATTATGCATCTCGTCAATTAAGGCCGCATGAGGTGAACTATCCCACTCATGATTTGAGTTAATGCAGTGGTGTTTGCTCAAGATTTGGAGACACTCACCGTATGGTGAGAAGCTCATATCTATAGGATCATAAGAGTCTAAAGTACCTTATTACCCGTAATGAGTTGAACTTAAGACAACGGAAGTGGACAGTAACTATTGAAGGATTATGACTTCAATCGAGTATCATCCAGAAAAGCTAACGAGTATCGATGCGTTGAGTCGTAAGGTGATATCGATTTGAGAGCGATGTTCGCTCATCTCAACTTTATGAGATGGTAGCACAGTTAACTTCGTGAAGCCTACTTGGGTAAGTCAAATTAAGGAAAAGCAGTTGTTAGATGAAAGGTTGGGTTATCGGCTTCAACAAGTGGAAAATGGTGAAATAGAGACTTTGGATTAAATGGTGATGGAGTATTGTGTTTCAAGAGTTTGTATGCCCAGATCCAAATTTAGACAAATGATTTTATGTGAGGCACATGTAGCCCATGTGTTATGCACCCGGGAAATAAAATGTATCGAGACCTCCGTGAGAAGTATTAGTGGCTGTGGTTGAAAAGGGAAGTTACCACTTTGTGGGCAAGTGCTTGACATGTCGCCAGTGAAGGCGCACCATCAACTACCGCTGTGGTTGCTACAATCTGGTGAAAATTCAACTATGGAAATGGGAAAGGATAACGACGGACTTTGTTAGTGGGTTACCTTTAATGCCTACTTAGAAAGATTTTGTATGGGTGATAGTGGATCGATTAATGAAGGTCGCTCATTTCCTACCGCTCGCATTTGATTATTCATTGCGTAAGATGGCCAAGTTGTATGTAGTAGAGATCGGAGGTTACATGGGGTACCAAAGGTTCATTATATCGGACAAGGACCCTAGGTTTACATCATGGTTTTGGAAGGCTTTACATGAAGCTTTGGGTACAAGGTTAAATTTTAGCACGGCGCTTCATCCGCAGCATGATGGTCAACGGAGAGAGTAATCCAGATTCAATGACATGTTAAGGGTCAGGTGATCGACTTCAAGGGTAGTTGGGAAGATTTTCACCATTGGCGAGTTTGCATGTAATATCCCGGATTTAGGGTTATGCATTTTCACTTAAATGAATGTGATTGCATGCTTGAGTATGACTTGAATGTGTTTTGGGGGCTTCAGAACCTTGGGATGTAGGTAGAAGCCTTAGAAAATATTTTATTTTAAGCCTAAAAGGGGAACTAAGGGAGCTAGGCCTTAAGGAGTTTATTGTGTGGCTTAGGACACAAGAATTAAGCTGGTAAGGTGGCAAGGAGGTGCCACTTAGTGGCCTTGTAAGTGACACCATTGTGGAGTGAGAAGGGTGCCTAGGTTCGAGCAAAGAAGGGAAACATTTTGAGCTTTTATTTTCAATGAGGAGAGGCAAGTGATGGACAAGACAGGACACTTCATGGATAAAGTATAGATTGGGTCAAAAGCTTAAAGATTCAAGCTAAGTAGGAGTGAAAAGGGGATTGAGGAGAGAAGGAGAGTTGGTCTGCCAAGGGACTTTCATGATGACAAATTCTGGTCACCTAGTAGCCAAAACTCCCCTGTCAATTGTAACCTCACTATCACTTTTTCTTTTCTACTCACCATTCTTTCTTCCTCTTTCTCACCTTAGCGAACCATAAACCGAAGTTTCAACATCATTCTTTCTTCTGTCATCAAAAGTCAAATCTTCTTGCCAAACTCCCTTAATCTTTTCTCTTTAAACCAAAGCCTAATCTCCGTGTTTCCAAACAAAGGTGCAATCGATTTCAACATTGTGGTAAGGGATCCCGTCATTCGATTTCTTTCTTTTCCTTTTCCTTTGATTTCCAAAATCTAAGAATCTAATTTCTCATTTTCTTTTGGTCAAACCATGAAGGAGAATTGGATCCACTTGTAGCCGATTTGCTTAAGGGAGATCTTCCGGATTTCGATATCTAAGGTAAGTAAGACATACTATTCGCCAAAGGCCATACTACCTATGAAGGTTGCCGATTCTAACTATGGTGTCTTAGGGAGTTTTCAATGATCTTCTGGATTTGGCTAAGCAATCTAGGTAAGGGTTCTAGTGTTTCATATCTGCCTTATTCGCTCAAAAGTCAAAACTAACCGCTTGAGTGTACTAGTGCTTAGCCGATTGCAAGGGGGATCATCACAAAGTTTCAGGATTTGGTTGGTAACCAAATCGGCAAAGAAGGTAAGGATTTTGGTCAAGCTAATCCTTCGGATTTGTCAGATAGCCGAATGGCCTCTTTGCTAATGTTCTTAGTGTTGGCCGAATGTAGGAAAGGATCTAGTGCGTTAGATAATGATTTTAGGATTTCGATTAGATTCATTTAATAGTCGTGTGTAACCCACCCTAAATTCCTGCTAATAATAATAATGCTATGAATGTGTTAATAAGGCTATGAATGAATATGGCTAAGGGTACCATTTAATGGTACAAAGAATTGTGATCGCTACCCCTTAATACTGTTAATAATGTTTAATAACATTGATGTGAAAATATGTGGAATTCGCTATGATTTTGGGGGTAAGGTAAATTGCATGATAATTGTATGTTTTGAATGTTGCATGGGCATATGGGTGATTATGTTAAAGGGAAGTGATCCGTGGTTTCTACCACATTATCCGGTGACTTATGTCACATATTATGAATCCGTGACTCACACATTATCTCGTGTCTATGCCACAATTATAAGGGCGATGTGCATTGATCGCAATGATCGCCTTCGATGGTGTGTAGCGGATGGAGGGTCGATTAGTAATCCCACTAGTGTGATTGGTAGGTATGGGTGATGTGTAGAGGTTGGATATCTAGGTGGGTTTGGGTTGCATCATTGTCCATATTTGTTTTATGTGATTTAATATGCCATGATTATTTGGGAGTCTGTGATGGTTGTTACACATCGAAGTCGCTGATTCACCCGTGGGCTAACATTTTGCGATGGCACTCAAGAAATGGACGAGGTCTACGTGAACTTAGTGATGGCCATGCATGCTCCATTTTTTTTTTTTTTTTATTAAGTTATTTTGAATTATTTTGGGTCATATTTGATGTTATAAGGCCATTATCACTTAACTGCTTTATTTATGTGTTTTAAATTTTATTATGATACGTAACAACATCGAACAAGACGATTAAACATTTTTCAGAAACAACATCAATTGTTTTAAAACCCAAACACCTACGATTTTCAAGTTAATAATAATAAACTATAAAATCCCATTTTTTTTAACTTGTAACTTTTGAAATATGAAAATATCGCTTTAGCACAAATTTAAAATTACAATGCGATTTTTAACTTGAGAACAATCCAAGCTATTTTCTTCAAAACCACCAAGATTTCCAAAATGTCATTTCGAGACTTAACTACGCTTTACTCAAGGAGCATGCCAGATCCCGGCCGTGGCTTCAGGGCCGGTTTGGGGTGTTTCATTACATACAACAACAATGCTATCAATCCAAGATCCAAATGGCACCTCACGAGGCGCTAGATGGTCGTGAGGTGTCGTGACTTTTACTTGTTGGACCGAAATGGGAGAACGACAGCTTGTTGGGTCCCGAGTTGGTCTCTCGAGACGGAGGAAAAAGTTAAGGTAATTCAGCACGCTTAAGCTTTTGACAAACATAAATCGTATGCTAACCTCAAGCGTAAGGATATAGAATTTGCGGTGGGTGATCAAGTCTTTTGAAGGTCTCACCTGGAAGAAGATCTTAAGATTTGGGCGAAAGGCAAGTTGAGCCCAGGTTCACCTGACCTTACCAAGTATTGAAGCTTGTTGGCCTGGCTTATCACCTGAGCTACCGAGTTAAATCCATACATAGTGTATTCCATGTCTCTATGTTAAGGCGTTATCGCTCGGATCTGTCTCATGTTGTACTAGTGGAGGAAGTTGAGTTAAGACCGAATTTTCTTTTGAAGAGGAGCCAGTGAAGATTTTGGATCTGGATGTTAAGGTGCTAAGAAGGAAGTCGTTAAGAGTCAAAGTATTATGGCGTAATCACGGGACGTAGGAAGCTACATGGGAGCCTAAGGACGCGATTCGACAAAGAATATCCTCATCTCTTCTAATCAGGTAAATTTCGAGGCCAAAATTTTCTTTAAGGGGGTAGAATTGTAACATCCCTAAATTTAGAATTTTATGATTTTAAGAATATCATGCGATAGGCTAGTTAAAAATGTTAATTGTGTATGTTTAGGGGTCCTAAGAAGGCTCGAGGTTGAATTGGGCCTTAGCAAAATTTTTATGTTTAAGCACTTTAAGGAGAGACAGGTAAGTGACAAAATGACTTAAAGAAATAAGTGCGCATTTTGCTAGCATAAATGAGCATATGGCAAGGAGGTTATGGCGTCAAGTGGAGAGCATGAAGGGAAGGGGTTCGAATCCTATCTTTTACAAATCTTGGATTTCTTTTTGTATTCCTATCCCAAATGTCGGCCATGGTCTTAATTAAGGCAAGGGAGACTTTTTTATTTATGGAAAGGAGGATAAGAAATAAGGTAAGGGGAAGATAAGGAAAAGGAAGGAAAGAAATGAAAGAAAAGGAAAGAGAAGGAACATGTTGGCCTATAATGTGGAAGATGTTTTGGAAAGAGTTTTTGTTAATTTTGATCCTTTTGGTAAAAGGATACACGCTTTTGGGAGGGTCTTGGTAGCCGAATTTTGCATTATTCTTTTGGTAAATTTTGGTGCTTGTATGGCTTGTTTCTTTTAGCATTTTTGGTGTTTTTTCTCTAATTTTTCCTCATTGTCAAACTTTAAAGCCAAAAAGTGAGCATCTCTTTTCTTTGTTTTGCCAAACCATCTAGCCATTGTGTCCATTTTATTTTGCTCATTTCCCTTTGATAGCCGTAAACTAGTTAAGCACTTTTCTCCATCCTTTCTCGTTCTTTTTCACAAATTCTTCAACCTTTCTTTCTTCTTCTTTAATCCATATTCTCATAGCTGAATCTTCTTGTTCATTTTCTTTCTTCATAGCCTAACCTTTCAACCCTTAATCTCTCATTCACAATTTCTTTCTCATTTGTGTTGACACCTCTTCTTCGATCAAATCGGAAGTGGTTTCTTTTTTTTCTTTTCATTTTTTCTTTATTTCTAGCCGAATGAGTGTCTATCACTATTCAATTGTGTATCTTGTTTCTAAACCGAAATGGTGTTTCCTCATACTCCTTCACATCTTAATCATCCTCTTTTCGTAGTGTTCTAAGTGGCGGCCGAATATCATCCTAAATTGATTCAATTCTAGCCTTAAGTCAATCGATGGAAATCGGATTCAATATCATCAAGGTAAGGAGTTTCTTTATGGATCATTTGATATCGCCTATTATTTGATTAGTTTGTCAACTAAATAATAGTTTGGACTAAACGATTATTATAGGTCTAAATCACTGCTCTTATTCACTCATGGATCTTTCAAAAATAGTGGCAAGTGGAACCGATTTGAAAGGAAAAGCGATTGGAGAACACAAAGGAGTGAATTTTCTATTCCTACTCCCGAAGTTCAAGCGTAGAGCGATTTCGACGGTTCGAGATTTCCTACCGGTTGTGGACCATCATCCAAGTGAGAATAAACAAATCATGGTCGCTCTCACGATATTAAGAGTACCGACGATCAAGAGGGTTTAATACTTACCGCAATCAGTGTGTAATCTCACACCGAAATCCCGTAAATTTGTGATTTATCATCATATTAGAAAAATCGATCGGGTTGCTTAGGAAACTTAATAACGGTAATATGGTATGAATAGAGTGATTTGTCAAACATCGTTAATATTGAGATTTGTCAAAATCTGTGGTAATTGGTAAAATTACAAAAAATACCCCTATGGGCCAAATTACTTAAAATGCCCTATGGGTCGATTCATTAAAAGTATTCAATAGATTAATGGTCATTATTTATATGTGGATATTTTATGTTATTATGTATGTTGCATCTCTACATATTGCATGGGATGGGAAAATTGTATAAAGAGAAGTGTAGCCCTATGGCATTGCCACAATTCATTTATTACTGTTTAACTTTTGGTGGCTTGACCACAAAATATTATAAATGGAAGCTTGACTACAAATTGGAGAGATTGGCGGGTGGGTTGACTTGATCCCCACAGGAGAGATTAATGGTCGTGGAGAGATTGGTTGGATGGGATGGGTTGCATTCATTTCATTTATTTATTACCTTGTAAATGTGCTTAGCCCAAGATGTTGTTAAACCAAGTTCAGCTCAATGAATGACAGAAGGGATTATGCACCGAGTTCTTGTAACTCACTCCATCTTCTTAATCCTTATGTAATGCTCAAGAATCTGGGACTTGGGGCCATGGATGACCTTATGGAGGCTATACTTTCAAATAATATTATCAAACATTAGTAAACTTATTTTTTGTTTATTTCATTACTTTTACTAGTTTGAGTTTTAAAAGTTGTAATAAGGCCTCCGAATATTTTTATTTTGCTTTATGATTAGACGTATTTAATATTTTTCTTGAATTGTTTAAAATGGGGATTTTCTAAAATCATAAATAACGGTTTTCCAAAATTGATTAACAAATAGATTTTTATAACATATATATTTTTATAAATAATTTAACTTGAATTTTCTTTCAATTATCAACACTATTTTCAAAAGTTAAAATTTAAGATTCACTAGTTCGATTTTCGATTTATCAATCACCCTTTCGAGATTTGAAGTATTTTAGTGAATATTTACAACCAAAATTGTTTTACTTATCTATAACTAAATAAATGTCAACTTTATAAAATACATAAGTTCTTTATACGCTTTCTTCATGTGACATACCGATTCTATTAAACGCATGGGCCGGGTTTAAAGTGTTACAATTTATAAATGATATTATGATCTACCTCCTAAATGAAACCAAGCATGCCGAGCATCCGAGACTTGTGCTACGACTTTGCAAGATAAAATTGTACATAGTTTAGTAAATGTGAGTTCTAGATACGAAAGTCAATTTTCCGGGCCATGTTGTATTAGTATCGATATCGTGGTTGATCCGAGCAAAATTTCAGCTATACTTGACTAGAAACCACCGAAAAATGTTTCAAGCTTGAAGCTTTCGGGACATACTAGTTACTACTGACGGTTCGTGAAAGATTTCTATGATTGCGACTCCTATGACGTAAGTCAAGCAGTAAAGATGTTAAGTTCGAATGGTTTAAAAGTGTTAGAAAAGTTTTGATCGCTTGAAAACTCTATTGACTAAGCTCCAGGTTAATTTAGCCGTAATCCTGTAAAGAATTTTTATTTACAAAGTGATGCATCTTTGAGTGGTCTGGATTTGTTTTGATGCAGGAAGGCAAGGTCATAGCTTATGCCTCCAGATAGCTGAAAGCACATGAAAAGAATTACCCGACACATGATCTAGAATTAGCAACTATTGTGTTCGCATTGAAGATTTAGCGTCACTATCTGTTCAGTGAAAAATGTCATGTTTATTATGATCATAAAAGTTTGAAGTATTTGATGACCTTGGAAAGATCTCGAATTTGAGACCGCACCAATGGCTAGAGTTATTAAAAGATTACGAGCTTGTGATTGACTATCGTCCGAAAAGTTAATGTTGTTGCCGACACTTTAAGTTGAAATCATTATTTGCCTGTGCAATGAATGCGATATGGGTATATCCGATAATGGTTCGATAATAGCTGAATTAAAAGCAAGACCGTTATTTGTTCAACAAATTTGTTATGCTCCAAATTTGATAATGAATTGTTAGCAAAGTGAGCTCGGGCAGAGATTTAATATTGAATCAATTTCGAGTTAATGAAAATGGTTGTTTGAGGTTCAAAAACCAAATATGTGTTCGAGAAATTCAGAGTTGATTTAGATGATTTTAAATGAAGCTCACAAAGAATCGGTTATTTGTTCATCCGTAGTACAAAATGTATAATGATATGAAACAATTTTATTGGTGGTCCGTATAAAACGAGACATATTTGACTTTGTTTTGAAATGCTTAGTTTGCCGCCAAGTAAAAGCCGAGCATCGTGTACCTTCTAGGTTATTTCAACGGTTATGATATTCGAATAGAGAGGCATGAGTCATGATGAATTTTGTATCCGTTTATCGCTGACACCGAGCAAGAAAGATGCAATTTGGGTTATTGTGGATAGATTAACTAAACTGTTTACCTTTGATTGAATTTGCTCATAATAGTAGTTTTCAATTTAGTATCAAAATAGCACCCTATGAGGCTTTGTACAATGTGAATGTTGTACACCATTGTATTAGACCGAGCTCAAGGAAAGTAAGATACATGAGGTTGACTTGATCAAAGAAACAAAAGAAAGTGATAGTGATCCGTGATAGCTTGAAAGCTACATCGATTGACAAAAGTCATATGCATATTTGAACCGTGAAGATATTGAATTTTAGATCGTAGATCAAGTGTTTTTGAAAGTTTCATCGTTGAAGGAAATACTTTGATTCTGGTCGTAAAGGCAAATTGAGTCCTAGATTTATCAATGATAAGATCATAGAGCGTGACGGCCTAGTTGTTTATAGAATGCATTGCCACCTAAGTTAGAAAAGATCCATAATATATTCCATGTTTCGATGTTTCAGAGATACTGATCGATCCTTCACATGTGATTAGTCCGACAAAGGTTGAGATTTAGTCCGATATGACATACGAAGAGGAACCGATTTATAAAAGAATTGAGAAATAAGAAAATTTCGTTAATCATGAAGTAAAAGCACGGGTTGAGGAAGCAACTTGGGAGTCGAGGATACAATGAAAGAACGTTAACCAAACCCAATCATCGGTAAGATTTTCTGGGACTAAAATCCTAAGGGGAGAGTTGTAAAAATTGATTTTGACCCTAATCGGAAAAAGTGGTTTCAGCCCATAAGTCCGAGTCCAAAAATATTTTAAAATTATTTTTCGGTTTATCATGTGTGAATTTGTTTGTGTTAAATTTTGTGATTTAATTTTGTCATTTAGGTGTTCGATTAAATAAAAGGACTTAATCACGAAATGTAAAAGTTACAAATTAAAGTGTAAAGTGCTAATTTGATAGTGGCTTTATAATATGGGGTCCTTAAAGGGAAATTTAGCCCATTTTAAAAGATAGTGGATGGCATATGGTCTAAAGTGACCTTATTTTATATGTTATACTTATTAATTATAAAAGGTTAAATTAGTAAATTAATAAAATGTTAATATATATATGTTATTTGAAATAAAACAAAGCCATGGTTATCATCTTTTTAAGCCTTAAGCCAAACTTAGCAAAAGAAAAAAATAAAACCTTGCAACATTCGGCCATGAATTGAGCTTGATTCAAGGTGAGTTTTAGCCTGCTTTTGATAATTTTACGCTTTTGAGATAGTCGCCATGAGATGCACAAAACCCATGTTTCAATTTTTTTATTTTGATGAATATTTTGAGTTGAGCCATTGATGATAGCTTGTTTTTGTTTTGTTTGATGATGAAATATGATATATATGTGTTAGATTAACAAGTTTTGTCTTTGAATTTTGATGAAATTGAGTAATTTGGACTAAATTGCAAAAATAAATTTTTGAGGACTAAAATGTAAAATAAATGAAATATATGGACTTGTATGGAGCTAGTGAACATTCAACCTAGGCATAGCATATGCAAATTTGTGTATTTTGTGTTTTGTGCAATAGGACTAAATTGTAAAAAGTGTGAATGTTAGGGGTAAAATGGCAATTTTCCCATTTATGTGTTTTAGGCTAAATTGAATAAAATGGTGTTTAAATAAGCTTAGTTTTAATATTTTACATCAAGAATTAAAGAAATTAGATTTGGATCTGGAAAGACAAAAGTGGTCGAATAGCCGATTTTACAAATGACAACGCTCGAGGTAAGTTTATAAGCATATAAATGTTGTTAAATTGAAAATATTTATTTTTTATGTGTCAAATTGAATTTTAAGAAAATATATGTGCATTGGCCGATTGTGATTAAGCTTGGAAGATAAGTTACGAGTTTGATTCGATCAAGATACGTCATTCGAAAGTCCCGTGATTAACCCTAGGAATAGTTAGGATACATATGTCATGACATAGGATTCGATATGTGTTTTCATGTAAGACCACGCCCGGGACGTTGGCATCGACTTGTGTTTATGTGTAAGACCATCTTTGGAACATTGGCATCATATTTGATTCGGTAAGACTCGTCTGGGACAAAGGCATCGATATGTGATTACATGTAAGACCACGCCTGGGACATTGGCATTGTACGAGCTTTGACTATCCGTATGCTTTTTAATTCCGAACGGTTCAATGGGCAATGAAGTAAAGACCAAATGTGAAATTGAATTAAAAGGTTCAAGATGTACTCATACTATGTTATGAAATTAAGGTAAACTATATACTTGAATTGATGATTTAAAGTTATGTGAAATATGAATTATATGTTAGCATATTTGAACATATAAGTGATTCACTTATTGATATAGTTGTGATATTTAAAAGTGATAATTATATATGTTTATGAGTATTTGTGCATTTAGCTATATGATGTTAAATGCTAATGTATATTTGATAACATATAAACTTGTGAGTGTGATATATGTATATTTAATTAAGGTTTGATTGACTTGGCTAATTGATTTAGTGTTAATGTTCATATGATTATTGTTTGTTGATGACTTACTAAGGTGCAAAAGCTATCTGTGTATGTTTACTCTTCGCTTTATAGATATTGTAAAATGGGTTATGAGCTCGTGGATCGCCGAGGAGTTTATCACACTATCGATCGCTTTGGTATTTACTAAGTTTGAATTTTGAATCTATTGCATGTATAGTCTAGTATTAGTTTGGTTGGTTTTGAAATTGTAATTATTATAGCCATGCTAAAATGGCTTAATTTCCATGCTTGAGATCGAGTTGGTTTAAAATGGCTTGTCCATGATCATTTTGTTTAAGTTGGATTTTATGTGCTTTTGAATGAGTGCTTGGTGTGTTTAACTTTTATGCTTTATTTTGACTACATTTGATCATGATTTGAACTTGCATTCAAATGAGATATTCATGTTAAGGTGTATGTGATAAATTTGGTTATGTTAGGTATTAAAGTCTTGAAATATGAGGTTGATGAATAAAATTTATGTTATGCATAGTTAATGATTCAATATTGAGATGTCTAAATTGTAATATGAATCGGTTTGAATATTGTTTATATAGTAAGTATGTATTTGATTTTGAAATGAAATATGTATGTGATGGTTTGAGGTATTATATATAATTTGGCTATGAAAATTTGATTAGGAAATGTGGTTTTGTATTGATTTGAAATGGCATGCTTTAATGAGTAAAAGTTGATATGCTTTGTTATTCTTTGGATTTGATCATGGTTTAGCAAATTGAGAAGAAATACCATGTTTTTATGAATATGAGGCATATGGTTATGTATTTTGGTAATGAGCTAAGTAATGAATGTTAGTTAGGTAATGAGTATGTTATATGAGTTTGAGGGGTATACGATAAATGTTTGATTCGCATATGTGAGTAAGATTGATTCGGTTTATTAATTGTACAATGATATGAGTTGTATGGATTTTCGTAAATGGCTCATTTGGTGTGCACATATACTGAAATGTAAAGTCCTAAAATTTGGAATTTTATGTGTTGCATTATTTTTGGTGCTAAGCTAGTTAAATTATTAATTTTGTATGTCTAAGGGAGGTCATGAGAAGGATCGGGTCTATTTGGACCTAGTAAAATTTTGGCATTTAGCACTTTAAGGAGATAGAGTAAGTGGCCTTAAAGCATATGGAATAAATGAGTAAATTGCTGGCATAAATGAGCAATTAGAAAAGAGGTTATGGCAAAGAAATGAAGTACCTTGAGGGAAGAGGTTCAATCCCATTGTGTGCAATTTTTGACTTTTATTTTGCATTATTTCCAAGGCTCGCCAAGCATGTAAATAAGGTAAGGTGGACTTTTATTTTGGGAAGATGGCTAAGGAGAATAGGAAATAATTAAGATGAGGAAAGAAATCAAGAGAAAGGGAAAGTAAGGGGAACAAGTGGCTTTTTTCATGGAAGTGTTATGGAAAGTGTGGTTGGCCCATTTTGACCATTATGGCCATGTATGTGGACAGCTTTGTGGGTAAGAGAGGTAGCCAAATTTTGTTGGAGTTTTGTAAAGCTTTAGTGCTTGGTTGGTCAAATTCCTTTAGCATCAAGTGTGCCATTTTTTATCTCCAAAATACTATTTTCTTAGCTTAATTTTGTCTTTGGCAATTGGTAAAAGTTTTGGTGTTGTTTTGGCCAAATTCCTATTTTCAACTTTAGTGTCATTTTTCTTTCTCTCTAACTTTTCCTTCTTCTCCTTGCCAAAATTACAAACTTTGAGGTGTATATTCTCTTCCTTTCTTTCTTCTTGCCGAATGTACACAAACATTGAGACCAAAATTTTTTCACTCATCTTTCTTGAAAATGAAGTTAGTCAAACATTCTTCTTCTTCTTTCTTTTCTTTTTCACAAAATTCTTCAAGCATCTCTTCTTTTCTAATCCTTTTCACCATAGCCAATATTTTGCCCATTATTCCTCCATAACCAAACCTTTCATCTCTTCATTAATCTTTCTTTTCATTCAAGTTGCCACTCACCCTTGATCAATCGGTAAGTGTTCTTTTCAACTTTTATTTTCTTTTCTTATTGTCGAATCTATGTTTTGGTTTGGGATGGTCATTTTGACCGAGACCAGCACTTATTCTATCTCAAACAAGATCTTTTTCTTTCCGTAGTGATATAGTGGAAGGTCAAACCTTGATTCTTTCAAGTCATCGATAATTGTTGGGAATCGGTCTTAAAATCTTTAAGGAAAGGAGTTATTAAAGGATTCTATAAATTGTTCTTTATTCGTTAAGATGCTATTGAATGGTGATGATTAACCGATTATAATTATAGATTAAATCGCTGATCTATCCAACCGCTGATCACTTAAAATTAGTGGTAAGTCAATCTTTACCCTTTTGATAATCCATATTTTATCATAATATCGATCTATATAAGATATAACCGAATGGAGGCTTGGGTAACCGATTCGAATGGGAAGTCAAGTGGGATTTAAAAGGAGCGGATTAGTGATCCCTACTCCTAAATTCAAGCAAGGGCTTATATCGGTGATTCGGGACTTTCCACCGGTTGTGGACCTCTCGTGAGAATCGACTATTCGAGCTCATTCACAATTTTGAAGAATCAACGATTCGGATTTTCCACCGTTGTGGATCGTCAACCGTGGAAAACCGACAAATCATAGTCGCTCACGATCCCGAGGGTAAAATTTTAGATCGCTTGTTTTAAAGTAGATTTATTAAATCACGACGCTGACTAATCGAGCATTATAATATTTTAGGTGTCGACGATCAAGAAAGCTTAGTGCTTACTATAATCGTGTGTAATCTCACACCATTTTCCGGGTTAAAGATTTATATCATATTGGTAGTAAATCGCTTGATTAAAATCATGTTATGGTGGAACCTGGAAAATTTGCTTAGATCTCACTATTTTGATAAAATTGACAAAATCGTATTAACACCGTGAAAGATTACGAAATGTCGCTAATGGGCCAAATCGTAATAATTTGCTATAAGGGCGATCTAATAATTTGTTATATGGGCCGATCCGATAATTTGTCAGATGGGCCAATCTGATAATTTGTTATACGGGCCAACTGATATTTTGCTAAATGGGCCAATCTGATATTTTTCTTAATGGGCATATTAGATAAATTGTTATAATGGGCCATAATTTTGTAATAAATATCCCAATAAATTATTGTTGTTACATTGTGATTTGTTATGCATTATATACATGATTTTGCATGGGATGGGATAATATTGAAGAGAAGTTCTCGTGGCTCTGTGACAACTAGATAGTGGTAATGCCATGTGAATGTCAAGTTATTCATGTGGCTTGTCCACAATTAAATTTGTTATAAATGGCTTAATGCCCGCGATTGGTATGTTGGTGGTGGGTTGACTTGATCCCCATCTGTGTGTTGGTTGGGCTGTGTGGTGTGTAGCTGGATGGATTACTAGGTTTGGTTTGGGAATTGCATTTCATACACATGTTATAATTGATACCTTATTTATTTTTTAAATGGGCTTAGGCCCAAATTATTGCTTAATGGGATTTTGGCCCGTGGACAATCAGAAGGGGTTATACATCGAGTTCTATCAACTCACCCCCGCTTTTTCCTTGCCTTTTCGTAATGATCAAGTGATAGAGACTTGGGCCATGGATGACCTTGAGGAGGCCATACTACAAAAATGGTTTAAATTGAGTTTGATTTCTTTTCAAGATTTTAATTACTTTGCTATTTTGAGTTAAGGTTGTAATAAGGCCTCGGATTAATTTTTTGTTTTGTTTTATGTTTGATTTAATTTATAAATTGCTCTAAGTATTTTAAACCGAGATTTTCTAAAAGCTAAAATAATCGCTTTTCTTAAAATGAATAAACAAAAAGGGCTTCATAATAAACTTTATAAACATATTTTTAACTCCAAAATTTCTCTTAAAATTTTCATCAACACTTTTCAAAATTATTTTCAAATTCTTCTCAAACCATTAACGATATTTTCAAAGTCACGATTTATAAGATTTTCATATCTCAAATTTATCAATTATCAATCAATCTTTTATTCAATAATACTTTATCAAAATTTTTAAATGGGAGTTGTTTTTATTGATTTATTTATGAAAAAGGACTTAGTAGTATTTTCTCATGTGACATGTCAGATCTGGCCTTAACGCATGGGCCGAGTTTGGAGTGTTACATTTTATGGTATCAAAGCCAGTTCAAAACTCTACTGTGGTTTGGGTTCAAAAATATTTTGAAATGTAAAAAAAATTTAGAATGCATATTTTTAAAGGGAGTATGGCAAACACCGTATCCGCACCAATTCAAGTAAGTGTATTTTATTATTTTATGATTATAATGATTATGATATGACAGAGGAATACTCTAGAACTTCTAGTTTTAGGTATTGAAACTATAGAGATTGAGACTATAGGATGTGATTACAAAATGACTTTACTTATGTTTCATAAAACATTGTGTAATAAACACCGAAATAGTATACCGATTCATAAGACTTTTAATCGATTAAATTGAATTACCCAATATGAGCGCCAGAGAGGTGGACGCTGAGACGTGGCTGCAGAGGCCGAGGCGCAGAGTTCAAGCTCGAAGCCGGACATATGCGTAAATGGACGACCTCAAGGCCACCCGTAATGTAAACTCGGATCACATGACCATATGATAGAGGACATCGCCCGCCCCAAGTAATGTCATGAGTCTTGGAGGGTTGGGCTAGAATCGGGCCAATAGCTCGTGGGTCAAAGGATTTTCATTTACTTGGTCTAATGGCGGTAGGAGAGTTTGAGAAGTTGAAAAGGATTTTGCGGAGGCTCGGTATTGATTCAAGCGAGAGTGGGAAAGAATTCATGATTTACTATGATCGTCACACGAGACTAGGATGCGTGTTGATGCAAGATAGAAAAGGTTGTTGCGTATGCATCTCGGCGATTAAGACCGCTGAAAAAATTATCCCACCCATGATTTGGAGTTAGCGGCGATGGTTTTGCTTTAAAGATTTGGAGACATTATACATGCGAGGAAAAATCTATTATTTATACAGATCATAAAAGCCTAAATTACCTTTTGACCTAGAAAGAGTTGAATTTAAAGGCGGAGGAGGTCGATGGAGTTGTTAAAGGATTATGATTGCTCGATCGAGTACCATCCGGATAAAGCTAATGTGGTGGCGGATGCCTTAAGTCGTAAAATAATTCTGACTTGGGGGCAATGTTTGCTCACCTTAGTTTATACAATAATTAGAATTTATTTGCTGAACTTCAAGTGAAACCCTCTTGGGTCAGTCAGGTTAAGGAGAAGCTTGATGGTCGATGAGTTCTAAAGGAGAGAGTTGAGTTAATTGAGCTCGACTAAAGGAGCGTCGGACCAGGAAGTCTGTCTGGACACAGGCGGAAGGACATAGAGTTTGCGATGGGTGACAAGGTGTTCTTGAAGGTGTTGCCATGGAAGAAATCTTGAGGTTTGGACGGAAGGGTAAATTAAGTCCCAGTTTATCGGGCCTTCAGGGTGTTGAAGCGAGTGGACCGGTAGCCTATCACTAGAGCTACCTTCGAGCTAAGCGATTCACAATGTATTCCATGTTTCTATGTTGAGATGATATCGTTCGGATCAGTCTCATGTGGTTCTGTGGAGAAATCGAGGTAAGACTTGACCTATCTTTTGAAGAGGAACTAGTTGAAATCTTGGATCGTGATGTCAAAGTGTTGCGAAGGAAGGCGGTTCAGTTGGTTAAGGTTCATGACAAAATCACGATTACGAGGCTACATGGGAACGAGAGGAGGCGATCTGCTGATACCACATCTATTACGATCGAGGTAATTTGAGGAAATTTCTTTAAGAGGTAGGACTATAACATCCGAATTAAAGGGCCTATCGTTTAATGTGTGGTTATGTGTAATGTGTTAATTAGAGTGTTAGGGGTCAGATTGGGCTCGGGATAGGAATCGAGGCCTTGGTTAAATTTTACATTTGGACACTATAGGGTTTAAAGATAGTATCGTGGTTTAAATTACAAAATGGGATTGTGGCCCGATGCAGGCGTTGCAAAGGAACTATAAGGTGGCGTCATTAGCGGTGAAAAGGCCGAGTTATGGCGCTTGGAGCCCATGTATTTGGGCCATTTTGACATAAAGGAAGAGCAAGTGGGACGGCAATAAGGCTTAAAATTAGGAGGATTAAATAACTTGGATAATGTGGATAATATGCTGATAAAGGAAGGAAGAGGTGGTGCTATTTAGGCCTCTTTTGGAGGTGTGAATGGATAAAGATAAGGGAGCAAATATAGGAGTTATCTGCTGAACAACCAGTGGTGGACAAATTTCCATCTCTTGGAGAAGGGAGGAAATCAGTTTCAATATGCCAGAGGGGTGCCAAAATTTCCCTCATTAATTGATTAGTTTTTAGTTTGAGGAAGGGGCATTTTCAGGTTTTAGGTAGTAGATGCCGAAATTCTGTGTTTAGGTTGGGGAATATCTTTTTATTTTCAGCATTAGGGTTCTATTTCCCATTCTCTTCTCTCATTATTCAAAAGCCAAAACCCCTAATCTTATTCTCTCATCTCCACTTTTATGCAAAAGCCAAAATTCCATTATTTTCTCCGCTTCATCTCCATAGCCGAATAACCTTGTCTATTCTTTTCTCTTTGCCGATTTCTTCATCAAAGCCAAATCTTCATAGATCTCTTGAGATCGTCTTTTCTTTCTGATCTTCTCAAAAGTTAAAATTCCCTAGGAGTTGCTGAATTCTCTGTGTTAAGGTAAATGCCGATTTCTTCTGTTCTTTTTTCTTCTCTTTTTTGGATTTTTGAGACCATAGCCGAATGGCTAGTTGGTTGTTAGGCCATCCTTAGTTTGCCATTTTCACTGATCTCGTGTTCTTTTTGGGCGACATTTTGAGATTTGAAGGAGATCTAATCACCTAGGTTTCTAAGCCAGAAATCGTTAGCCTTCGAACCACATTACTTTTTTGGGATCTCAAGGTAAGGGTTTCAATTCTCCCAAAGTGTTAAATCGGTTTCTTTTCCTTATTGTGCCTTAACCTAATGCCTCGTTAAGCAATCATTATAGTATCCTCTAACTAAAGTTGTTCATGGACTCGAATGTTAGCAAATCGAAGGAAGGGGTTGGATCTATAGTCCAGCCCCAAGTTCAAAGCAGCGGTGTCGTGATGCAGGATTGGCCGCGGGTTGTGGATCGACTTGAGAACAAAATCTTAGGCTTTAGCGATCGTATGCTCTTGATAAGTTAGTCGACTTAGGCGGTATCCTCTTATCGATGTCGGTGTGTAAATCTCTATCACACTAGTTATCGTATTATATGTATGTTATGGGCTAAAAGCAAAAAATGAAATTGTATGAGCATCGTGTTACCCAAAAGGGTAGGCAAGGGATGCAGTGCGTAATCATAGAAACTTCTCTATGTGTATCGAAGTATGTGAAAGTATGTGATCTGTTTAAATAGTTTAATGTTCTGATTCTTACATGTATGTATGCATGGGATGGGATTGATATGATAAAGGGGAGCAGGTCACATAGCGATCTGTGGCTTTGCCACATAGGTCATATAGTGATCGGTCTTTATGAAAGGCAGCACAACTGTCGATATATTATTAAGGTCGCATGGCGATCGGTGGCTTTGCCACATAGGTCACATAGTGATCGATTTTTATGAGACGACCTGAGTTATCGATATGGTGTCTGCAGAGATGGAGGGTTGATTGTAGAAATCACGGTGTGATGGTTGAGTCGAGGGTGTGTAGAGGATGGACTCTTGGGTTTGGGATGGGCCATATTGTATGTAAATATATTACATTGCCATTGTGTATGGCCCAAGGCCCATAATGTGTTTGTGGCCCTAAGGCTTTTATGTGTTTTTGGATTTGTACTTTGAGTCTTGGTGACTCACCCTTTTCTTTTCCTCAACTTTTAGATGAGCAATAAATAAATGGACATGGGGAAGAAGGGACTCGAGGCCCATCAAGTCTTTATTTTCATAAGTGTTTTCGGTTTTCATTGAGTTTTAATTTTGGG
>CP106730.1:67725195-67807490 GCA_025506655.1 Gossypium rotundifolium | reverse complement strand
TTTTATATTAGCACATGTAATAAAATTAAAGTAGTAAATCTATCAAGATTTAGTGTGGGTACCTACGATACCTTAGCCATATTCTTACACTTTTATATTAGCACATGTAATAAAATTAAAGTCAGTAAATCTATCAAGATTTAGTGTGGGGTACACACCTGATTTGTTTAGCGATTCCTTGAGATTCAGAAAAGCTAGATCTATTGTTTAGATCCTTAGTCCCTACATTTGATTTATCATTTATTACTTAGCATAAATTCTATTTGGCTATGATATCCAAATCCTAGTAGGATTTGTAAAAAGACTTACCTTTGATGCTGATTTGATGTTTATTCAAATCCCGAAAACTTGGTTTTCCTTCACCTGATATTCGGCCAACCCTAAATCTCAACATAGATTAGTTTTCGGCTTTTTAATAATTAAATATCTAATCTATGTAATCACACAAGCCTTGGCCGAATACTTTTAGGTGCTTACCTTATGGATTTTAAATCCCGAAAACTTCACCTTCCTCTTCCTTGAAATCGGCCAAATCCTAGATCTCTGAATTGGTTAGTTTTTGATTAATTTGATCTAAATAACTAAGATTTGGCCTTGGCCGAATGTATAACTCACTTACCTTGGAGTTCTCAAATCCTGAAATTGCTCTTTATTTTAGATTCCTGCCAAAATCACATGTTAGATTTGATCTACCATTCAATTATGGAAGAGACCTTTTTGGCCGAATGTACATAGATGTACTTACCTCATTTTCAAATCCCAGATGATCCCTTATACTATTCGGCTATGGCACTATTATGGATCACAAAGTTCCACTTTTGTGAAGGGATAGTAGAAGAAAAGAAAAAGAAAAGAAAAAGAAAAGAAAGGAAAAGAGATGGAGAGAGTTTTGACAGAGAGAATTCGGCTAAAGGAAGAAGAAAAGATTGGTGCTTATTTGGCTAGGGAATTTCGGCAAGAGGTTCTCTTGAAGAGAAAAGAATGAAGAATGGCTCTTAATTTTCCCTCTTTAGCCGAAACTATTAGCCTTAGAGTCCCTCAATCGGCCAACTCTTCCTATGTGATAAATTTTAATTTTATCAAATATTAAATTCCATCAAATTTCCTAATTAGCCGAAAATTCCAAAGGAATAAAACTCTTCCTTCTAGATCCCTTGTGCCGTCCAACTCTCTACTCATGGAGGCAAAATAAAAACTTCTTTTATTTGCTTCCTAGGTGACTCGAACTCAGGCCCAACACCCCTTGCATGTGGGCCATTTCCTGTGGCCTTAGGTGGCATCTTCAGGCCACTTTTCCAAGTCCGTTTTTGGGTCATATTTCACATGCTTTTTATTTTAGGGTCACCTGGCCCTAAGTTCCCTTTTGAACTTTTTAATTCGACATTTCGGGGTCATTTTTAAGTTTCCAAAAATTTTCGCGCGGATTTGTAACTTGACATTTCCTAGGTTTCCAAAATGTTTACTTTCCTCTTTTAGCATAGTTTCCAAAATGTTTACTTTCCTCTTTTGGCTTAGTTTCCAAAATGTTTACTTTCCAAAATGTTTACTTTCCTCTTTTGGCTTAGTTTCCAAAATGTTTACTTTCCTCTTTTGGCTTAGTTTCCAAAATGTTCACTTTCCTAATTTACTTAGGTTTCCAAAATGTTCACTTTCCTAATTTGCTTAGGTTTCCAAAAATGTTCACTTTCCTAATTTCAACGTAACCTTTCCATACATTCTCAGGTTTCCAAAATCATTCCAAATTTATTCCAAAACACATAAAACATGTCTTTTCGTACAATTTAGGCCAAAATGCATAGGCCCTTTTTAGGATGTTACAAGGGGCAACCGGGAGCTTATCACAGTAAACCAGCCAAGGATTGTAATAACTGGCCGTCAAGTCTCCCCAGGGTAAGAACCCAATCCAAGACCGAACTCAGAAAGATCCCAGTTTGCACCCATCCCAATCACATACAGAGAGTTATACCAAATGTTGTTTGAAGCGCATGTTGTATCCCCTTTTTACCCGAAACCAATGCAACCTCCATACCCAAAATGGTATGACCCAAAGGCCCAATGTGAGTACTACGCGAGGGTTATAGGGCATTCGATATAAAATTGCCTTGCTTTCAAGAAATTGGTGGAAAAATTCATCAACATGGGTGTTGTGAAGTTAGATAACGCGTCAAATGCAGAAATATGGACCTGGGAGCATTTTGAACAATTGGACTGTGAAAAAAATTCGTGTAGTATTTAGAGCTTACTCAGAGTAATGTACAAAACGCACTTGTTGCTTTAAGCCTAAGAGCAATAAGATTTATTTTGTGAAATAGGCTTGTGTTCAGAATTCTTATTTCAATGAAATGCATCTTTTTGTTTATAGATTCTTTCGTACTTTGGATTTCTATCCAAATATTCTTTCATTCTTTATTCATGATTATACATACAAATGTTCATTCATAAGTTCATTCGTTCTTTCCATATTCTTTTAAACTTACAATAGGTCCCCAGATATCAATGACATGTGCGACACTGTTATTGACTCCCTTTTTGAGTGAAATAGGGGTCTAAGGGATCTCAAGACTTTGAAGATGATAGAAATTGTAACATATCTTCTAATTTGTTAATAATGGATGAAAAACAGATCCTACATCGCGAGCCAAAAAAAAGAGATGAAGATCATAGCCTAGCTCAATGCAGAAATAAGATTTCCTATATGTGGGGCATGGATGTTACCAAGCCAGTCTCATCAAAAGTTTCTAGCCAACATCGATTCATGTCAGTTACTTCACTAAGATGGTAAAAGTTGCTTCATATGCCAATATTACAAAGTCGATAGTCATCAAATCAAAAAAAAGAAAGAAAGAATATTGACAAAAAAAATGTAACACCCCAAACCCGGCCCAAACACTACAATCGGATCTGGTATGTCACTAAGAAAATTTTTGTAAAACCAATCGTGTTGACAGGAAGCCCAAATGTAATTTATATAAAATATGCCCTAATAATCAAAAGCCAAAAACTGAATTACATGTCTTAGTTTAAAAATAAATAAAAATAAATAATAAAGGCCCATAATAAAACTAAAAGGTAAACTAGTGGCACATGGCCTTATTACAACGTAGTTTAAATCCATAACATAAAATAATTTAAGAAGAAACTATTAAGTGGAACTTTTCGCCGGATCCACATATTCTTTTGCATGGCCACCTTACGCTCCACTCCGGCCCGGTCCGATGCACTAATTGTCACCTGAAAGGTTAGTTTAATTGGGTGAGTCACGAGACTCAGTGTGCAACCCTCATGCACCACTAGATTTGGGCCTCATAAAGCATAATAATAATTTCATTTACATGGATAACAAATAATATGCAAAGCCCAACCCATTTGCCTAGGTTTCCATCTGCTACACGCCCCCGTACCAACCAAACACACCATTGGGGATTTCTACAATCAACCCACACTGCTACACTCCAAGATGGCAGTCATGCTACTCATCAACATATTATGGCCGAAGCCCTTATAACAGATCACGGCATTAGCCGCTACAGCAAATCACGGTATAAATCGCTACGCATATACATATACATATAACTTCCTCCTTTCATCGCCTAACCCATGCAAACATGTACAACAATTTACTTGTAACATATAATCAGATTATTTACTAACCTGGTGGTCCGCTGTTTAAATTCGAGATTTCGGCTTTCAACGTAACATATAAAACTTATGAGCATATATATATTAATAATCAGATCTAGATCGTGGGGAAGTATTACACACCTGATTCTCGTACTAATGCTTTCTCTACGTCTATGCTACTATCACTCGAGACTACCACTATCGGCCCTCGATCTGACTTCGATATCGGCCCACACCTTAATGGCCAATCTCGAACTACCGAGACAGATCGCTTCTTGTATTTGGGTGTTGGTTGTATAGATCCAACCTTTTACACTTTGTTGTTATTCGAGTCCATCCTTAATCACTAAATCATTTAAACAATGAGATCTAATTACTTAACAACTATAACACTTAAATCGAATTCTTACCTAGTTAATTGAATCCCGAATGTCATTGAGAACTCGTCACCTCCTTTCTTACATTCGGCCATCACCAAAAATAGTTAACCAAACCAATGATCGAAATCCATCTAACACCTTATGTCATTCGGTCGAAAACAAAAGAACAGAAAAATGGCCATTCGGCCGAACCTACCCTTGACCACCTACCTTCGACTTTTCACAAATCGGCACTTCAGATCTCGACAAGAAAGGATTCAGCTTCTAAGATTAGAGAGTGAAATCGACAAGGCCTTAAAAACCGATTCGGATTAGAAACGTGATAAAAAGAATGAAGAATTTGAAAAGAAGTAAAATCGTGAAACTTACCAAATTAGAGGGGTGTATTCGGCTATGGTGCACCTTCGGAAAAACGAAACCACCCTTGTAGTTTCGGCTATGGGAGATGAGGGTACAAAAAAGAGAATTCGGCTAGAGTGTTTTGAAAAGAACGAGTGAAGTGTTGTCAGGCCAATTAAAAAAAAAGAAAAGAAAGAAATCTTAGAGGGAGAATGGAGTGGAGATTTCGGCAGAGAAAAAAAAAGATGGAGAGAATTGTTAGCAGAATTTCGGCTAGTCTATACTAAACCGATTTCCCCCCTCCTATAGTTGAGTTTCGGCCAACTCTCTCCTCTTTTGATAGTCTTTAAATCTCATGATAACTCAATCCTTATCTTACCTTTAGGAGAGCCCACATCAAAGCCAACTCCTCCCTATTTAATTATCAACTTTTATCACATAAATTAAAAGAAAAAGACTCCTAAAAAGAAGCCTAATTGCCGTCCAACCCCCTTCCCTTCTTAGTGCCGAAACTGGACTCATCCATTTGGGCCCCAAGTGGCCATACTAGGCCCAATACCTTCCTCCTTGTGATGCCACCATTAATGCCCACTTAGAGCACCTTTTGTCTTCGGGCCACAAGCCCGACTTCTTCTTGAGCTAATTATCTAACTTAAATTATGAACTAACACCATCTATCAACCACCTAACCCAAACTTTAAAGCCCAACCTATCACTTAAACTACCCAGAACATTAATTTAAAACCTAATCCATATAGTTAATCAAGGCCTTAGCCCGAGACTTAAATTCTTGAACTAACATGTTAAACCAACATATAAATGCACAGGCCCACATTTAGGATGTTACAGTTCTACCCCCTTAAAATAAATTTCGGCCTCGAATTTTACCTGATCAAAAGAGATGGGGATACTACTATCGTATAACATCTTCTGGCTCCCACGTCGCCTCTTCTGCGCCATGATTTCGCCACAAAACTTTGACCAATGGAACAGACTTCCTTCTCAACACTTTCACATCTCGATCCAGAATTTGTACTGGTTCCTCCTCAAAAGAAAGTTCGGCCTTACTTCTATCTCTTCTACTGGCACTATGTGCGATGAGTCAGATCGATAATGTCTCAGCATCGAGACATGGAACACGTCATGTATCTGCTCCAACTCTGAAGGCAACTTCAACTGATAAGCCACTGGGCCCACACGTTCTAGTACCCGATAAGGCCTAATAAACTGTTGACTTAACTTCCCCTTTTGACCAAACCTCATTATCTTCTTCCACGGGGATACCTTCAAGAAGACTTGATCACCTACCGCAAATTCCAGCTCTTTCCGCTTTAGGTCCGCGTAAGACTTCTGTCGATCAGACGCTTCCTGTAACCTAGCCCATATTAACTTCACTTTCTCCTCCGTTTTCGACACTAATTCTGGACCTAACACCTTGTGTTCTCCCAACTCCGTCCAACAAGTTGGAGTATGACATCTCCTTCCATATAACGCTTCATAAGGCGCCATCTGAATGCTAGCTTGATAACTATTATTGTATGCAAATTCTACCAAGGGCAAATACTCTTCCCAACTACCCCTAAAGTCGATGATGCAACCTCTTAGCATATCCTCCAAGATTTGAATTACCCTCTCAGACAGACCATCAGTCTGTGGGTGAAAGGCAGTACTAAAGCCTAACCTTGTTCCCATTGCTTGATGAAAAGCCTTCCAAAATCGTGACGTTAACCTAGGGTCCCTATCTGATATGATCGACACCGGCACACCATGCAATCTTATAACCTCAGCCACATACAATTTAGCCAGTTTTTGTAAAGAAAAGTCCACTCGAACCAGTATGAAGTGAGCAGACTTCGTTAGCCGATCTACGATCACCCAAATCGAATCCTTCTTAGTGGGTGTAAGGGGTAACCCACTAACAAAATCCATTGTGATTCTCTCTCATTTCCATTAGGGAATCTTCACCGGCTGCAACAATTCCGATGGCACTTGGTGTTCGGCTTTGACCTGCTGACACGTCAAACTTTTTCCTATGATTTTCGTTACCTCTTTCTTCAGACCTGGCCACCAAAATTGCTCTCGCAAATCACAGCACATCTTGACTCCTCCAGGATGCATAGCATAAGGGCTACTATGCGATTCCTGAAGAATCATCTACCGTAACTCTTTGTCTTTAGGCATGCAAATCTTCCCACGACAACACAGAACTCCATCATTGTTCAGACTATAGTCCTCCATTCCATCATCCCTCACTCGCAACAATCGAGCACTCAGGTCTTTATCCCTTAACTGTTTTTCCCTAACCTGACTTACCTATGTTGGCTTTACTTGCAACTCAGCCAGCAGACTTCCACCATCGAATAAACTCAGATGAGCGAACATGGCTCTTAATTCTGATACTACTTTACGGCTTAACGCATCTGCCACCACATTCGCCTTACCAGGGTGGTATTCGATCGAACAATCATAATCCTTCAAGAGCTCGATCCACCTACGTTTTCTTAAATTTAGCTCCTTCTGGGTAAGGAGGTACTTCAGACTTCTATGGTTAGTATAAATTACTGACTTCTCCCTATATAAGTAGTGCCTCCAAATCTTTAAGGTAAACACTAGTGCCGCCAACTCCAAGTCATGCGTAGGGTAGTTCAACTCATGCGGTCTCAACTATCGAGATGCATACGCCACCACCTTTCCTTCTTGCATCAGCACACACCCTAAACTCGTATGTGACGCATCACAGTAGACGGTAAAGTCCTTTCCTGCCTCCGAATGAATTAATATCGGCACTTCCATTAGGATTCTCTTCAACTTCTTAAAGCTCTCTTGCTGTTTGTCGGCCCATATAAACAATACTCCCTTCCTCAACAACTTAGTTAGAGGAGCCGCTATTAGAGAAAACCCTTCAACGAACCTTGAAATACCGCCAAACCTAAGAAACTCCGAACCTCGCCACAGACTTTGGTGGGTTCCAATCCATCTGACCTCTATCTTTCGGCGTCCACCCCGATTCCTCGGCCGAAACCACATGTCCTAAGAAAGTCACTTCCTTCAGCCAGAACTTACACTTACCGAACTTTGCAAATAACTACTTCTCCCTCTGTAACGCCCCAAACCCGGCCCAAAACACTACGGCTGAATTTGGAATGCTACAGAAAAAACTTTAGGTTGAAAAACATCTTGAAGTTCGGAGTTAATTGGAAATGAATCCCTCTTTTCCTTTAAATTTCTTAAGATAAACTGAGTAAAAACCTTTAATAAGTCTTTAAGATATGAAACCATCATAACTTGAAACTTTGTTTGCAACTAAGAATCCAGGTCTAGTCTAACATAACCACATTGAAACCCAAAATAATTAAATGGCCTTATTACACCAAAACATCCCATATAAACTGAAATTAACATATAAGTTTCTAAACATAAAAACAGCGTCGCATGGCCATCTCAAATCCCATCCAACCCGGTCCAACATCACGATCCACCGCATTGTTTGGTAAAATTGGGTGAGTCAGCAGACTCATGTATAATTAGTCCTGATTTCCACATATGGGCTTGGCCCAAAACCACACCAATCCACAAATCGGATAATAATGCAAATGCACCCAACCCAAACCTAGGGTCCATCCTCTACACACCCCCGTATCCAACCACCACACACCAGGGGATTACTAAATTGACCCTCCAACCTCTACACACTAATTCGGCAAATTATGCCATCCACCAAGTAGTCGAGCCACTGGTCCACATGATCAAATCACAAAATAATCCACAACGTGACCGTAGTCAATGTCAATCCATGTGAGGCTTGTAGCCATCACTAATCCACGTACATAAATGTACATCCTGTCCTTCTTTCCGATATACAAATCCCGCCCCATGATTATGCAACATACAATAGTGATGTGATGAAATAATGCATGTTCATATTATTCAAACATACCACACATATATACAGTAATAACCACAATTTTATCAACTTTTACCATTGACCTGATTATCGACATACCCACTAAGGGTAACCATCCCATTATTGCCACTGCACTAATCATCATATTTATAACACAAACAATAATTGAGACATACTCGGGAAATTGCGTAGTAACTACACACCTGATAACCCAAAGGCTCTTTTGTTTTACTCCCCACTTGCCGAATTGCCCCTAAAAGATCATAGTCAGAATCGGCTAGTCACTAACACTTACTATGGCCTTGGCTGAATATTAATTCCCTCTTACCTTGCAGATCTTAATCCAAAAATCGTCACTTGCTTTATGAAGATGTCGAAATCCTACATGGTACATGTTAGGGTCAGCCTATTTCACAAGATCTATGATAATGGCCCTTGGCCGAATACTACACATGGCTTACCTTGGATTGTAAAATCCTGAAGATCTCTTCCTTGTAGTCGACAATAACAAAATCCCAAAATTCCTCTTCAAATATTCGCCAAAGAGAGGGAAAGGAATTAGTTCCTAGATTTTGGCCAATCTAAAAGAAAGAGGAAGGAAAATCGAATAACATTTGATCTTACCCCTAATGATGAAATTGACTGCACCCTTGCCTGGCCCCACAGAGATTCGGCTATATAGGCTAGATGTTGATCAATAGGTTTTGGCTTTTGGGGTTTAATGAACAATCGGCTAGGGGTTATTTGTGTATTCGACTTTTGATGGATTTATGAAAAGAAGAAGAGAGTAAGGGTCAACAAGGTTCGACTATGGCTCTCCAATGGTGATGGGATATTCGGCCACAAAAGAAAAAGGTATAAGCTTAAGGTTGAGAAAAGAAAAGGAGACTTAGAAGAAGGCTATTAGTATTTTGGCACACACACCCTCTACCAAAGCCTCAAAACCGATTATGCACCCCTTAGAGTCCCATATTCGGCCAACTCATCTCTCACTCCCTTATCCCTTGATCCCCTCCATCTTAGCCTAATCCTCAAGCTCTCCCACCCCATCTATACCTCCTCCTTCCTAGAGTCCACTTGCCATCCAACTCCCTTCCTCCCTGATGAAAAAAACAACTCCACAAGTGCTCCCCTTGCTGCTCAAACCTAGGCCCCCTTTGCACTGCTTGTGGCGTCACTTTTTAAGGCTTTAAGTGGTGCCTCCTTGCCACTTTAACAAGCCCATTTTTATGTCCAATTTCCCCTACAAATTTCCTTAAGGCCTCCTTTGCCTAGGTCCCCCTTTAAAACTAAAAATCTAATATTTTCTAAGGCTTTCTCCTACACTCTAGAGTTCCCAAAGTCTCCTAAACACATTCAAAACACACGTAGGCATACTACCACATGCAATTAAGCAAAAATGCACAAGCCCTAATTCTCAGATATTACAGTTCTACCCCCTTAAAATAATTTTGACCTCGAAATTACCTGGCTAAAATAACTGAGGGTATTGCTCTCGCATCACTTCTTCTGGCTCCCACGAAGCTTCTTTCGATCCATGGTTACGCCATAATACTTTGACTAGAGGAACTGATTTCCTACGCAAGACTTTCACATCCCACTCCAGAATCTGAATTGGTTCTTCCTCGTAAGACATGTCTAGTCTCAACTCCACTTCTTCAACTGGAACCACGTAAGATGGATCTGATTAGTAACGACGTAGCATCGAGACATGGAATACATCGTGCAACTGCTTTAGCTCTGAAGGTAACTCCAGTTGATATGCCACTGGTCCAACCCGCTTCAAAACCCGATAAGGCCCTATAAACCTGGGACTCAGCTTTCCCTTGCGACCAAATCCCATTACCTTCTTCCACGGTGACACCTTTAAAAACACATAATCACCTACTGCAAACTCTATCTCTTTTCGCTCAAGATCTGCATATGACTTTTGCCTGTCAGATGCCCCCTTCAACCGTGCTTGAATTACCTTAACCTTTTCTTCTGACTCCGCCACCATCTCTGGGCCCAAAACACAACGTTCCCCTAGCTCTGTCCAACAAGTAGGTGTCTGACACTTCTGTCCATACAACGCTTCGTACGGTTCCATTTGAATGCTCGCTTGGTAGCTGTTGTTGTATGCAAACTCCGCAAAAGGCAAGAATTCCTCCCAGCTTCCTCTGAAATCTATCACACATCCCCTCAACATATCCTCTAATACTTGGATTACTTACTCCGACTGGCCGTCCGACTGTGGATGAAACACCGTATTGAAGTCTAACTAGGTCCCTAATGCCTGATGTAGTGCCTTCCAAAACTGAGACGTAAACCTCGAGTCCCTATCCGAGATAATCGACACCGGCACTCCATGCAGTCTCATAATTTTCGCCACATATAGCTTTGCCAACTTCTGCAAAGAATAATCAACCTGTACTGGGATGAAATGTGCAGACTTTGTCAACCGATCTACTACTACCTATACCGAGTCTTTCTTAATAGGCGTAAGGGGAAGCCCACTAACAAAGTCTATGGCGATTCTCTCCCACTTCCACTGCAGAATCTTTATCGGCTGAAGTAACCCCGAAGGTACCTGGTGTTCAGCCTTGACCTGCTGACACGTTAAGCACTTCCCTACAAACTCTGTAACTTCTCGCTTAAGACCAGGCCGCCAAAACTGATCCTATAGATCTCTGTACAACTTGCTTCCTCTAGGATGCATAGCATAGGGGCTACCATGCGATTCCTGAAGAATCCTCTGCCTAAGCTCTTTATCCTTCGGCATACAGACCTTGCCCTTGAAACACAACACTCTGTTACTATTCACACCATAACTTTCCAATCCCCCATCCTGCACTTGTTGTAGCTTAACACTTAGATCATCGTCTACCAACTGTCTTTTTTTCACCTGACTCACCCATGTCAGTTTCACTTGTAACTCTACTAGAAAACTTCCATCGTCGTACAGGCTAAGATGTGCAAACATCGCCCTCAGATCCGACACTACTTTCTGACTTAGGGCATCCGCCACCACATTCTCCTTGCCCGGGTGATACTCTATAGAACAATCATAATCTTTCAACAGCTCTACTCACCTTCGCTGTCTCAGATTCAGCTCCTTCTGAGTCAACAGATACTTAAGACTCTTGTGGTCCGTATAAATCACCGACTTCTCTCCATATAAATAGTGCCTCCACACCTTAAGCGCAAAACCACATGACCAACTCCAAGTCATGCGTCGGGTAATTAACCTCATGAGGCCTTAATTGCCGAGACGCATAGGCAACAACCTTCCCTTCTTGCATAAGGACACATCCCAATCCTGTATGGGAAGCATCACAATACACCACAAAGTCTTTTCCTGCCTCAGGCTAAATTAAAACCGGAGCTTCAGTCAAAACCTTCTTCAATCTCTCAAAACTTCCCTGCTGCTTGTTCGTCTACATGAAAGGTACCTCCTTTCTTCACAATTTTGTCAGTGGTGCGGCTATAAACGAGAACCCTTCTACAAATCTCCTGTAGTGGCCTACCAATCCCAAGAAACTGCGAACCTCTGCCACCGACCTAGGTGGTTTCCAATCTAACACCGCCTCAATCTTCCTGGGATCTACCTTTATCCCTTCCGCAGACACCATATGACCCAGAAAAGTAACCTCCCTCAGCTAGAATTCGCACCTGCTGAATTTGGCATACATCTTCCTTTCCCTTAACACTTACAACACCACCCGGAGATGCTCATTGTGCTCCTCTTTAGACTTAGAATACACCAAGATGTCGTCTATGAACACAATGACTAATCGATCTAGGTAGGGTTGGAAAACCCGATTCATCATATCTATGAGCATGGTGGGGCATTAAATCAACTCGAACGGCATCACTAGGAATTCATAATGCCCGTATCGAGTTCGAAAGGCTATTTTATGGATATCCGTCTCCTTCACCTTGAGTTGGTGGTATCCCGACCTTAGATCTATTTTCAAAAATACCGCAGCCCCCTTAAGCTGATCGAACAAGTCATCTATTCTTGGCAATGGATACTTGTTCTTGATGGTCAGCTTATTCAGCTGTCGATAATCTATGCACATCCGCATAGACCCTTCTTTCTTCTTTACGAATAAGACCAGTGCTCCCCATGGAGACACACTGGGTCGGATAAACCCACGATCAAGCAATTCCTGGATCTGCGCCTTGAGCTCAACCAACTCCTTTGGTGCCATTCTGTATGGAGCGATAGATACTGGCGCTGTACCTGGTAACAAATCAATCCCAAATTCCATCTCGCGATCTGGAGGCAACCCTAGCAGTTCCTCCGGAAAAACATCCCCAAACTCTTTCACTGTCCTGACCTCACCTACCGCTGCTCTCTTAGCCTCCAAGGCACTAACAAGCATCAGAAAAGCCACACATCTTTTCCTCACCATCTTCTCTGCCTTAAGGGCGGACACTACATTCGACAAGTAATTTCTCCGTTCCCCTATCACTACAATCTCTTTGTCATCGGGAGTTTTCAACGACATGCACTTATCAGCACAGTCCAGATTCGCATGATACTTTATTAGCCAATCCATGCCTAATATTAGGTCAAACTCCCCGAATGGTAGTTCCATTAAGTTAGCTGGAAACACTACCCCCTGAACTTCTAAAGGTACGTCTCTAAAGAGTTTATCTACCACTACTGATTGCCCTAAAAGGTGATACAGTCATTTTCCTAGAAACGATTTTAGAGTTCACTTCCAAAGTTCGAGCACCACACTAGCAATATCTGAATGAGTTACCCCAACATCAATTAAAGCCATAAAGGTAATCAAGTAAATAAGGAAGTACCGTGATAACATCTGGTGCATCTCCTCTTCACGACGTTTGGCGGCATACACCAACCACAGTTGTCTCACACCGAACCCCAGTACCTCGCACGGTGCTCTACGACCTCGGTAGAAACCATTCCCTCCATGGTTCGAACCACGACCCCTTGTTGCCTGCTAACCACCTCTCGCCTGACCGAACATATCCACAGCCTCTCTTATCGAGCCCTTTTCATCTCACGAGGATGTTCCTAACCAAATGAGCCTTGGACCCACACGGAAACATTCTTTATTACGCCTCACACTCTCTCCCGCATGAGTTCTCTGCATTTAGCACATGGGCGACTCGGTTCACAGCAAGCTGCAATGCGGTGCACGAATAGAGTTCTCAACCCTTGGTCTTTTTCGAAACCCCGGATGATCTTTGAGGCCCATAACTCCTCTTATTCGGTTTCTATCTCTATCCCACATTACATCTCTCGGTCCTCTTGACCTCCTCAACTATCCGAGCTTTCTCTATTAGAATAGCAAAGTCCCTTTCTCTCTGGGGCAATCAACACTGCATGACTCATCTCTTAGTCCACCTTCGAATTGGACACACCTTTCATAATCAGCAGCAACGATGCCCCGAGCATAACTGCTCAATCGCAGAAATTCTGATTCGTACTCAACAACCGATTCACCACCTTGCACCAAATTGAGAAATGCCTTCCTTTGTGCATCCACATAACTAGCTCCTACGTACTTTCCCTCAAACTTGATCTTAAAATAACCCCAGTCCACTCGATCCGCAGGAGTACCTTCCCTGACTGTGAGCCACCATTGGTAAGCCTCGTCCCAGAGCAATGAGAAAACACCATATAGCTTCTCCTCAGCAGTGAAATCCAAATCGTCCATGATCCTTTCCACTGCCTCCAACCAGTACTCCGCCACGTTCGGAGCTACTCCCGATACTCCTCTAAAAACCTCAGCTCCATTCGCTCTAAGTCTCTCAAATACTGACTTTCGAGCCCCATTTTCTGTACTCACTCTAGCCACTCACTCTAAAACTCCCAGTATAGCTTGTGATACTGCGTCCTCTCCTCCTGTTTGCTCTTGAAATTCTGCCCCTACAGCCGGTGGCGATGCTTCATTTTTGGAACCCTGACCAGACCCTACTGGTTCTGACACAGTCATTCTGCCTTTGCCATGCCCTCGCACATTGCGTCCACGTCCCCTAGAGCTCATGTCTACGTTCGTGATTTAGTCTGCTTAAGAATTTTATGAATCAGTTTTTGTTCCACTGATTTATCGCGAACAGTCTTATGTTTAATAGTTCTAGAAAGTGGTTCTTTCGAATTCATACATACACACAGTCTCAAGTCTATTCATCCAATCATCATCATTCATGAACTTGCGTTCATCACAGAAAAGTGTTGTGGTTTTATTGTTGTTGTTCTCCACTACCCAAGGGTATTTTCGTAATTTGTCCTATAGGGGTATTTTGGTAATTTTCCAAATTAGGGTATTTGAAAATTTCATAAAATAGAGATTTTTGATATTTTTGCGTAATAAGAATACTTGGTAAGAAGATTCAAGGGTAATATGGTAATTTTATAAACTGAGGGTATTTTTATAATTTTACAAACCAGGGGTATTTAGATAATTTTGCAAAATATGGTTCCAGGTGGTTTTTCAAAATAAGGGTATTTTGGAAATTTTTAATTTGGGGGTACTTTAGTAACTTTCCCTATTGAGGGTATTTTGGTAATTCGAACAGGTTAGGGGTAATTTGGTCAATTTGCAAATCAGGGGTATTTTGGTTATTTTTGAATCAAGGGTTCTTTGGCAATTTTGAAACCAAGGTTTGATTTAAGGATTATTCAAAATAAGGTGACTGGTCCTTTTCGGGTTTTAGTTATGGATTTTAGCCCGTGATTAAGTCCTCTTGGTTAGGGTGAACCGTCATTACGCACGGTAGGATTGACGGAGAGGAGGTGAGTCACTAGGGTCGCTTAAATACCAAGCTCCCTTGAATCTAATCCTAGACATCGCTGTGGTTGCCGCACCCTTATCTCAACGACTCAGTCACAGGTTTGTTTGGTTAGACTTTAAATTTTATGTATTCCGATGTTGGGGTAGACTAATCCTAGGGTTCAATAATTCCTAATCTACTAATCTATGTCCCTATAATTCCCACATACCAATCACAAAAGGGTTAGGGGTACTTACCTGGTGGACTTCGGGATGGACGATTCGAGTGCCATGCTCCACAACACCCTTTTTCCTGAAAATTTTTTTTGACCCACTAAAACACAAAATGAAAGCGTTTATTGGCTTCAGAAATCCATAGGTCGAGTGTAGAAATTGGGCTCTGATACCAATTTGTAACGCCCGATACCCGGCCCAAAACACTACGGCCAAATTCAGAATGCTACTGAAAAAAATTTAGGTTGAAAAATATCTTGAATTCGGAGTTAATTGGAAACGAGTCCCTCTTTTCCTTTAAATTTCTTAAGATAAACTGAGTAAAAACCTTTAATAAGTCTTTAAGATATGAAACCATCATAGCTTGAAACTTTGTTTGCAACTAATAATCCAGTCTAGTCTAACATAACCACATTGAAACCCAAAATAATTAAATGGCCTTATTACATCAAAACATCCCATATAAACTGAAATTAAGATATAAGTTTCTAAACATAAAAACCGCGTCTGCATGGCCATCTCGAATCCCATCCAACCCGATCCAACATCACGATCCACCTGCATTGTTTGGTAAAATTGGGTGAGTCAACAGACTCGATGTGTAATTAGTCCTGATTTCCACATATGGGCTTGGCCCAAAACCACACCAATCCACAAATCGATAATAATGCAAAATGCACCCAACCCGACCTAGGGTCCATCCTCTACACACCCGTATCCAACCACCACACACGGGGATTACTAAATCGACCCTCCAACCTCTACACACCAATTCGGCAAATTATGCCATCCACCAAGTGGTCGAGCCACTGGTCCACGTGATCAAATCACAAAATAATCCACAACGTGATCGTAGTCAACGTCAATCCATATGAGGCTCGTAGCCATCACTAATCCACGTACATAAATGTACACCCTGTCCTTCTTTCAGATATACAAATCCCACCCCATGATTATGCAACATACAATAGTGATGTAATGAAATAATGCATGTTCATATTATTCAAACATACCACACATATATACAGCAATAACCACAATTTTATCAATTTTTACCACTGACCTGATTATCGACATAGCCACTAAGGGTAACCATCCTATTATTGCCACTGCACTAATCATCATATTTATAACACACACAATAATTGAGACATACTTGGGAAATTGCATAGTAACTACACACCTGATAACCCGAAGGCTCTTTTGCTTTACTCCCCACTTGCCGCATTGCCCCTAAAAGATCATAGTCAGAATCGGCTAGTCACTAACACTTACAATGGCCTTGGCTGAATATTAATGCCCTCTTACCTTGTGGATCTTAATCCAAAAATTGTCACTTGCTTTATAAAGATGTGAAATCCTACATGGTACATGTTAGGGTCACCTATTGCACAAGATCTATGATAATGGCCCTTGGTAGAATACTACACATAGCTTACCTTGGATTGTGGAATCAAGATCTCCCCTTGTGATCGACAATAACAAAATCCCAAAATTCCTCTTCAAAGATTGACCAAAGAGAGGAAAGGAATTAGTTCCTAGATTTCGCCAATCTAAAAGAAAGAGGAAGGAAAATCGAATAACATTTTATCTTACCCCTAATGATGAAATCGACTACACCCTTGCCTGACCCCACAGAGATTCGGCTATATAGACTAGATGTTGATCAATAGGTTTCGGCTTTTGGGGTTTATTGAACAATCAGCTAGGGGTTATTTGTGTATTCAGCTTTTGATGGATTTGTGAAAAGAAAAAGAGAGTAAGGGTCAACAAGGTTCGGCTATGGCTCTCTAATGGTGATGGGATATTCGGCCACAAAATAAAAAGGTATAAGCTTAAGGTTGAGAAAAGAAAAGGAGACTTAGAAGAAGGCTATTAGTATTTCGCACACACACCTCTACCAAAGCCTCAAAACCGATTATGCACCCTTAGAGTCCCATATTCGGCCAACTCATCTCTCACTCCCTTATCCCTTGATTCCCTCCATCTTAGCCGAATCCTCAAGCTCTCCTACCCCATCTATACCTCCTCCTTCCTAAAGTCTACTTGCCGTCCAACTCCCTTCCTCCCCGACGAAAAAATAACTCCACAAGTGCTCCCTTCTTTGCTCGAACCTAGGCCCCTTTGCCTTTGCTTGTGGCGTCACTTTTAAGGCTTTAAGTGGCACCTCCTTGCCACTTTAACAAGCCATTTTATGTCCAATTTCCTCTACAAATTTCCTTAAGGCCTCCTTTGCCTAGCTCCCCCTTTAAAACTAAAAATCTAATATTTTCTAAGGCTTTCTCCTACACTCTAGAGTTCCCAAAGTCTCCTAAACACATTCAAAACAAACATAGGCATACTACCACATGCAATTAAGCAAAAATGCACAAGATCTATTTCCCGGATATTACACCCTCCTTCGACCTAGAGTAAACCAGAATATCGTCGATAAACACCACGAAAAATTGATCAAGATAGGGCTGAAACACCCAGTTCATCATATCCATAAAGGCCGCTGGTGCGTTCATAAACCCGAACGGCATCACCAAGAACTCATAATGCCCGTACTGAGTCTGAAATGCCGTCTTATGAATGTCTCCTTCTTTAACCCTTAATTGATGATATCCAGACCGTAGGTCAATCTTAGAAAAGACCGAAGCTCCTTTGAGCTGATCGAACAGATCGTCGATTCTTGGTAATGGGTACTTATTTTTGATCGTCAACTTGTTCAATTGATGATAGTCCATGCACATACGCATGGATCCATCCTTCTTTTTCATGAATTGGACCGGTGCTCCCCATGGAGACATACTCGGTCGAACGAACCCATGATCCAATAGTTCCTAAATCTGAGCCTTGAGCTCCACCAACTCCTTCGGTGCCATTCTATAAGGAGCAATGGATACTGGAGCTACACCCGAAAGTAGGTCTATTCCAAATTCCACCTCGCGATCCAGGGGTAGTCCTGGCAATTCCTCTGGAAAGACATTCGCGAAATCTTTGACTGTTCGGACCTCATTAACAGTCACCTCCTTAGCATCCAACGCACTAATAAAAGCTAGATGTGCACTACATCCCTTCTGAATCATCTTAATAGCTTTTAAGGATGATACCACGTTGGACAAGTAATTCCTCCTTTCTCCTAACACAACCACCTCCCCGCCTTCCGGGGTACCCAACACCATTCGCTTGTTCCCACAGTCCAACTTGGCACGATGCTTGGAATACTACCCCTTGAGTCTCTAAAGGTACATCCCTAAACAGTTTGTCCACTACCTTAGATTGTCCTAGGGGACTAACCACGGTCATCTTCCTAGTTGTTATTTCAGAGTCTATACTTAGAGTCTCAGATACTGAACATGCAACATAGGAGTGGGTTGACCTAATGTCAATTAAGGCAAATAAAGGATTATCAGCAACAAGAAACGTACCAATTATAACATCCGGTGCGTCACTGTCCTCCCTTCGACGAGTCGCATAAACTAAACCCAGCTGCCTTGCATCCGTATTACCTGTACCTCTGCCAGATGCTCCACGACCTCGACTGGATCCATTTCTTTCTCTAGCTGCACCTCTACCCCTTGGTCCAGGCTGATCACCTCTCCTAGCCTGATCAGAACCTCGGCCCGTTGGCTGCCCACAATCCATCTGAGGACAGTCCCTCATCAAATGTTCTGTGGATCCACATCTAAAACATCCATCAGTTTTCACTCTGCACTCCTCATAATGGGTCCTCCCGCATGTAGAACATGCTTGACTCTGTCCCGTTGGAGCACGAGCTGGCCCATCAGTCCTAGGCCTCTTCTGAAAATTTCAAGTTGCTCTAGAGGGTCTAAAACTTCTCTTACTCCTGCCTTGATCCTTATCCTTCTCTTGTCTCTCCATCCGTTTCACTTCCTCAGCTATTTTAACTTTATCTACCAAAATCGTGAAAATTCTCTCTCGTTGTGGTGCAATCAGAATCCTTAACTCATTTCGTAGCCCATCCTCGAACCGAACGCATCGTTCATACTCCGTTGCCACCATTCCTCGAGCGTAATGACTCAGACGTAGAAACTCAGCCTCATACTCAGCCACAAACTTACTCCTCCGTACCAAATTCAGGAACACTTTCCTTTGAGCATCCATGTAACTAGCCCCAACGTACTTTCCCTGGAATGACTCCTTAAAGAAATCCCAATCGACTAGGTCTGCGGTCGTACCCTCTTTCACCGTAAGCCACCATTGGTAGGCCTCGTCTCGAAGAAGAGACACAACCCCCTTCAGCTTCTCCTCCACCGTGAAGTCTAGGTCATCCATTATACGTTCCACTGCCTCCAACCACTATTTAGCGGAACTTGGGGATACGCCAGGGACTCCTCTAAATACTTCTGCCCCTTTGTTCCTAAGCCTCTCCAGGCTCCTATGCCCATACCAGCCTTAGCCACTCTTTCTAAAACCCTCAATCTGACTGAGACAATCGTCCTCTCCACTTGTGCGGTCACGAAATTCCACCTCGGTAAATTGGTGGAACCGGTATCTCACTTTCGGACCCATGACCCGATCCTACAGGTTCTGACATAGTCATCCTACCACTACCATGACCACGTGGCGGACGTCCTCGACCTCTTGTACTCATTCTTCTAGTTTGCATTTATCTGATTTAAAAGTTTTATTAATCATTAGTTGTTTCCACTAATTATTCCCGAACAATCTTATGAAACATAGTTTAAAAGTGATTCTTTTGAATTCAAACATATCTACAGTTTTCAGTGTTCCTAATTCTAGAAATTATGCACACACAACGTTCATTCAAGTAACATCCATCACCTAGGGTATTTTTGTCATTTCGCTACCCAGGGGTATTTTCAAAATTTTAACCTACAGGGTTATTTTCGTAAATTTTTTTTCAAAATATGATTCCGAGTGATTTTGTGAAATAAAGGTATTTTGGTAATTTTCAACTTGGGATATTTCGATAAATTTGCAAATCTGGGGGTATTTCGATAATTTTGCAAATCTGGGGGTTTTTCAGTAATTTTACAAATCAAGGATATTTTGATATTGCTGTTGTTGTTTTTGTTTTCTATGGAAAGATTCTATTGACTTTGTAAATCGGGGTATATTTGCAAATCATGGGTATTTTTTTGAAAATAAGAATATTTAATAATTTTGTGAGAAAAATAGATGGCTGGTCCCTTTCGAGTTTTAATTGTAGTTTTGGCCTGTCAACATGTACTCATAACTAGGGTGAATAGTCACTATGCACCGGGTAGAATTCCAGTGGAAAGGAGGTGAGTCACTAGGACTGCTTAAGTACCAAGCTTTCCCTGAATCCACTCCTAGGCATGCATATGCCTATTGCCACACTGTCATGGCTAAAGTGAACAATCACTATGCACCGGTAAGATTCCGGTGAAGAGGAGGTGAGTCACTTGATTGCTTAAATACCAAGCTCTTAGGATCTACTCCTAGACATGCATATACTTGTCACCACACTTTAGTCTTGTGACTTGTTTACAGGTTTTGTTTAATGAAGTTAAGTCTTATGGATTTTAGGAGTTGTTTGTCTAAGCCTAGAGTCCATCAAGTTCTAACCTAAATAGTCTACGTCCCATAAAACCCATTAAGCCCACATTTATATCACAATCAGGAGTTCAGAATACTTACCTGGCGAACTTGGCCGGAGACACAGGTGCCATGCTGAGCTAACAAACCTTTATTAAGAGAAATTCATGTTTCAAGAGCCATTTTTAGACAATCTTTTGGGCCCAAAACCCCAAAGTTGAGTTTTGAACCTGGCTCTGATACCAATTTGTAACACCCTAAACCCGGCCCAAACACTACAACCGGATCTGGTATGTCACTAAGAAAATTTTCGTAAAACCAATCGTGTTGATAGGAAGCCCAAATGTAATTTATATAAAATATGCCCTAATAATCAAAAGCCCAAAACTGAATTACATGTCTTAGTTTAAAAATAAATAAAAATAAATAATAAAGGCCCATAATAAAACTAAAAGGTAAACTAGTGGCCCATGGCCTTATTACAACGTAGTTTAAATCCATAACATAAAATAATTTAAGAAGAAACTATTAAGTGGAACTTTTCACCGGATCTACATATTCTTTTGCATGGCCACCGTGCGCTCCACTCCGGCCCGGTCCGATGCACTAATTGTCACCTGAAAGGTTAGTTTAATTGGGTGAGTCGCGAGACTCAGTGTGCAACCCTCATGCACCACTAGATTTGGGCCTCATAAAGCATAATAATAATTTCATTTACATGGATAACAAATAATATGCAAATCCCAACCCATTTGCCTAGGTTTCCATCTGCTACACGCCCCCGTACCAACCAAACACACCATTGGGGATTTCTACAATCAGCCCACACCGCTACACTCCAAGATGGCAGTCATGCTGCTCATCAACATATTATGGCCGAAGCCCTTATAACAGATCACGACATTAGCCGCTACAGCAAATCACAGTATAAACTGCTACGCATATACATATACATATAACTTCCTCCTTTCATCGCCTAACCCATGCAAACATGTACAACAATTTACTTTAACATATAATTAGATTATTTACTAACCTGGTGGTCCGCTGTTTAAATCTGAGATTTCAACTTTCAATGTAACATATAAAATGTATGAGCATATATATATTAATAGTCAGATCTAGATGGTGGGGAAGTATTACACACCTGATTCTCGTACTAATGCTTTCTCTACGTCTATGCTACTATCACTCGAGACTACCACTATCGGCCCTCGATCTGACTTCGATATCGGCCCACACCCTGATGGCCAATCTCGCACTATCGAGACAGATCGCTTCTTGTATTTGGGTGTTGGTTGTATAGATCCAACCTTTTACCGATCGCTATTCGAGTCCATCCCTAATCACTAAATCATTTAAACGATGAGATCTAATTACTTAACAACTATAACACTTAAATCGAATTCTTACCTAGTTAATTGAATCCCAAATGTCGTTGAGAACTCGTCACCTCCTTTCCTACATTCGGCCATCACCAAAAATAGTTAACCAAACTGATGATCGAAATCCATCTAACACCTTATGCCATTCGGTAGAAAACAAAAGAACAGGAAAGTGGCCATTCGGCCGAACCTACCCTTGACCACCTACCTTCGGCTATTCACAAATCGGCACTTCAGATCTCAGTAAGAAATGATTCGACTTCTAAGATTAGAGAGTGAAATCGACAAGGCCTTAGAAAATTGATTCGAATTAGAAACTTGATAAAAATAATGAATAATTTGAAAAGAAGAAAAATCGTGAAACTTACCAAATTAGAGGGGTGTATTCGGCTATGGTGCACCTTCGGGAAAATGAAACCACCCTTGTAGTTTCGGCTATGGGAGATGAGGGTACAAGAAAGAGAATTCGGCTAGAATGTTTTGAAAAGAATGAGTGAAGTGTTGTCAGGGTATTCGGCCAACTAGAAAAAAAAGAAAAGAAAGAAAACTTAGAGGGAGAATGGAGTGGAGATTTCGGCAGAGAAAAGAAAAGATGGAGAGAATTGTTAGTAGATTTTTGACTAGCCTATACTAAACCGATTTCCCCCTCCTGTAGTTGAGTTTCGGCCAACTCTCTCCTCTTTGATGGTCTTTAAATCTCATGATAACTCAATCCTTATCTTGCCTTTAGGAGAGCCCACATCAAAGCCAACTCCTCCCTCTTTAATTATCAACTTTTATCACATAAATTAAAAGAAAAAGACTCCTAAAAAGAAGCCTAATTGCCGTCCAACCCCCTTCCCTTTTTAGTGCCGAAATTGGACTCATCCATTTGGGCCCCAAGCGGCCATACTAGGCCCAATACCTTCCTCCTTATGACACCACCATTAATGCCCACTTAGAGCACCTTTTGTCTTCGGGCCACAAGCCCAGCTTGCTGCTGAGCTAATTGTCTAACTTAAATTATGAACTAACACCATCTGTCAACCACCTAACCCAAACTTTAAAGCCCAACCTATCACTTAAACTACCCAGAACATTAATTTAAACCCTAATCCATATAGTTAATCAAGGCTTTAGCCCAAGACTTAAATTCTTGAACTAACATGTTAAGCCAACATATAAATGCACAGGCCCACATTTAGGATGTTACAAAAAAAGTCGAAAAGATCATATTTAACCGCACAATGTCAAAAGTTTGCGGTTTGTTCAAAGATCAGGTGCCACATCACAGTAAAACAGCCAACAAGGGAAACAAAAGATCAAAAAGAGACCGAGACTTGTAAAGGTTGGCTTACAGAAGTTACTATTTACCCTCTACGCTTATCAAACATTGGCCAGGAGGAGTCACCGGGGCAGCACATTTCTCATTAGTTTTGTCCATTATAGTCAAATTTCCTTTTTTTGAGTCTTATCAGAACTGAAGTTGGATGAGGCAGAATGCGTTTAATCTCAATATGATCGGTTGAATTTGAAGAGAAAATGTTAAAAGCTATTTATCACGGTACGATGATGCGAGCTCACAACAAAATGATTAGTCTAGAAAATTTCATGATAGGGCTTTCAAGAAGACTTTTCCATGCAAAGGGACTTGAAGAAGGTGGATGCCAAACTAGGAAGTACTATATGCAGAAAGAAAGCATGTTCTAGGGAAGCATGGATATTGTGCGAGATAGATGACAATGACCTATCCAACCCGGGAATTCAAATTTAATAAAAAAGAAGAAAAAAGAAAAAAATTTAGCAAAAAAGAAGAAAGAAAAGAAGAGGCCAAGGCAAAACCATAAAGGGCACTTTGAGACCAAAGGGATTTGAGTTGAAAACCGAAAAGGCGGCTCAAATTTTGATCAAAGGGGCATCTGAGTCTTGCTATGCCCGAATTAACAATGAAGAAGTATGCTATGTCTTGGGGTATCGACAAAGTACTTGGATCCCTAAACACATATTAAGCTTAAAATGGTTCTCAAGAAGTTTGAAGCAGAAGCTCAGTTGCGATATCTGGGGCACCTAGTTTCCACTTCATCCATTTTAATTTTGTTATTTGTGATTATATTATTCTTTTTAAAATATGTTCACAATAAATTTCCTTCTTGATTGCGATTGCTAACTTTGCTTAGCTTATTTGTTCCGAGCTATGCTCCTAATTAATCTCTTTCTTGTCCATGGTTATGATCTTTTTCAATCACTTCGAATTGAAATAACGATTAGTGGACCAATAATATTTTCATAAAATGAGTTTCGCATATTACTCTGGAAATTTCTGAATAATTCAAGAATCTGAAATAGGACTATTATTTAAAACTCACCAAGTTTAAGGAAGAGTCTAAATCGAGGTTATCTCATTGGATTTTTTGTTAAAAATAGTTGGTGATACAATCTCGATGAAAATAGGCAATGTTAACCCAATGGTAAAAATGGGAATCACTCTCCAGAGAAAAACTGATATTCTGCATTCACGTGAGCATCATGCATATTCATCTGGTTGGGTCACCCGATGAGTGATCAATTGATGGAACAAGCTACAGGCCCTATACCCCCGAGTTATATTGGGATAGATGGAAGATAATACGGATCCTATACCTTTGAATAGCAATGGGATGGATGGGAAAGGATTCAGATCCTATATCCCTAAGTCACAATGAGATGAACCTTGAAGTTACAGTGGGGCAAATCTGTTGAGCAAGATATTTATTTTCTTAGGTTTTCTGTCAAGAATATCAGCCGAACAAGAGGGCAGCATATTACCCTCATGAACAATGGGCGATGACAACCTTAAACAGGGATCATTCTCATGAAATTCTGCATTCATGCAAAACATATTTAGTTAGGAGCATTTGATTCATTCCGATCATTGCATTCTAATTATTGCAAGAAATCATTCTCATGACATTCTGCATTCATACAAATGCCATTCATAAGACACATTTAGTTAGGAGCATTAGATTCATTCCGATCATTGCATCCTAATCTTTGTAAAAAGGGATCATTCTCATGAAATTCCGCATTCATGCAAAACACATTTAGTTAGGAGCATTTGATTCATTCCGATCATTGCATCCTAATCTTTGTAAAAAGACCATTCTCATGACATTCTGCATTCATACAAATGTCATCCATAATACATTTTGTTAGGAGCATTAGATTCATCCTAACCATTTTGCATAAGCACAAACAAAAAACTGATTTTACAGGACAGTTCCCCTAGAGGACAACATCAGTGAATTCGAAGATCTTGCCTTCCTGAGCAAAGTGGATCGAAGATACCAGATCTGGCAATCCTGAAGTTACAGGAGTAGATTGGAGACATCAGTCCTATCTCCCTGACCAGTCGTGTAATAGGTCGAAGATTGTAGATCTTGTCACCCTAAGCAGTAGGGAACCAAGATCGAACGACAAATCTTGTCTCCCTAAGTAGTAGTGGAATAGATTTAAGCCGCCAGCCTTATCTCCATGACCAGTAGAGGAATAGGTCAAAAATTGTACATCTTGTCACCCTAAGCAGTAGTGGACCAAGATCGAATGGCAAATCTGGCAATCCTGAAGTTGCAGGAGCAGATTGAAGATAGCAAATCTGGAAATCCTGAGTTTGCAGGGGCAGATTGAAGATAGCAAGTCTGACAATCCTGAGTTTGCAGGAGCAGATTGAAGTTAGCAAGTCTGGCAATCCTAAAGTTGCAGTAGCAGTTTGAAGATAGCAAATTTGGCAATCCTGAGTTTGCAGGGGCAGATTGAAGATAACAGATCTGGCAATCCTGAAGTTGCAAGAGCAGATTGAAGATATCGATCTTGTCTCTCTGAGTTTGCGATGGAGCAGATTGAAGATAGCAAGTCTGGCAATCTTGAGTTTGCAGGAGCAGATTGAAGATAGCAATCGGCAATCCACGAGTTTGCGAGGGCAAATTGAAGATAGCAGATCCGCAATCTTGAAGTTCTGAGGCGGATCGAAGACATCGATCTTGTCTCTCGAGTTTGCGATGGAGCGATTGAAGATAGCAAGTCTCGCATTCCTGAGTTTGCAGGAGTAGCTTGAAGTTAGCAAGTCTGGCAATCCTTAGTTTGCAGGAGCAGATTGAAGATAGCAAGTCTGGCAATCCTGAGTTTGCAGGAGCAGATTGAAGATAGCAGACCTGGCAATTATGAAGTTGCAGAAGTAGATTGAAAGTCTAATTTTCCTTGAGTTGGTCGAAGCATTAGTTCTCAGGCCCTTGAAGAAGCAGCGGGATGGAATGAAGCTACGCAAAGAAGAAAAGCACCGAATGAAGTCAAGATTCAACAAGGCCCGCAAATTTGGCCTTTTAAGTCTTTGCTCTATTCGTTACGACAATGAGCAAGAGAGGGCAATTGTAGGGCCCAAAATTTGCAGGGCCCATTTTATAACCAAAACCAAAACAATAATAATAAACCTAGTCCAAAAGCGGCAATTCAATAATGAGTCAAAATTTAAAACCTAAACTTAGCCCAAGGTACAACCCATAACCCAATACTAAACCTAGCCCAAGGTTACAAGGCCTTAAGCCCCAAATGGTTAAACATTTTAGAAACCCTAGAGGGTTCTAGATCCCTCTAGCGTCGTAAGACGTTCAGGCTACCACGTCCCGCGCGAGCCCTCACCAGCAGCCTCTATACGCGCCACGTCCACGCCCCCATCACCTCGGACGTACCTGTAAAAAGATGACAAATAGACAGCAAGCAAAAATGACAGAAAAGAAAAAACAAATTCACATTGTATTTTCTTTTTATTTTTCGGCTATATAAACAAAAAGCCAACAAATGTTAAGGATCCCAATTTTTTTACACGATATATCAAAAAGAAGATTTCCAGCAAAAGAAAAGGTTGCTTTCTATTTTTCGATTTCGATTTTTCTTTTTTTCGTTTCATTTTTATACTTTAAATAAAAAAAACATACAAAGAAACATGGATTAAAAAGGGAAAGGTCTATTGTTTTGGAGGCTCCTATTTCTTTCATTTTTTCTTTTATGTTATTTACAAGTTGATTTTAAATAATAGAAAGAGAGAGAGAAGAATACCTTTGATCTGCCTAAAAAATAGAGATTTTCAATCCTTCGACCGTCGTATAAGGCAGCGCCAATGGCGACCCGTGCGGCGGCAGACCATGTCGGAGTTAGGCCCGAAATCGCCTAAGTTGAGAGAAGGGGAGAGAGTTTCGGATTGTTTTTTTTTTAATTTCTAAAGGGGGAAATGATTTTTTGGTAAATATTTCAATTTAAATAGTATATTAAAACGACGCCATTTTGGCTTAGTACACCATGGTCTAAAACGATGTCGTTTCGTAGCCACCCGCGCGTGACCCGACCCATCAGCTGAAGGATCCGCGTGTTTTGGTGTTTTGGGGTTTATTGCGCCCTTAGCCCTTCTGCATTTTTAGTTTTCTTTAATTAAGTTTTAGTTTATTTTAATTTTGCCCAGAAACTTTGCGCTGTTTTAAATTTAATACCCTTTTAAACGCAGCGTTTAAGGACTCGGTAAATTGCGCTTTCAGTCCCTTTTAGTTTATGCGCACTGCATTTTAGTTCTTTCTCGACCTCTTTTTATTTATTGCTTTTAGCTCTCTAATTTTATTCTGATTCTAATATAGTCCTTTTAATTATTTTATGTGATTATTTGGTTATTATTTTTTAAATTATTCCTTTCTTAAATTAATATTAAATATTATATTTTAAATGGTTATAGATATTATTTATTTTTCTACGTTACTTTCATTATTTTTTTATATACACACATGTTTTAGATTAAGTGTTTATTTGTTTGCTATTCTATGGATCATATTGCTTAACTTGTAACCGTTAATTATTTGTGATTCATTATAGTAATATTTTGTGTATTATTTTGCTCCATTTTCTTCAATAATTAATAGAGGAATTGTATATTATGTAATTATTGTTATTATATGATTTGTGTCTCTTAATTATTAGTTGGTTGTTGTGATGTATTAGTGTAGCATTGGATGTATGAATTAATATTTTGCTTTGTATATTATTATTATTCCATTGTATTTCATTAAAAGATGTGTGTTTTAATGTCATTTCGATTTTAAAATCATAAGGCAAGGCTCGTGTTTAGAGGTTTTGGGAAAATCATGCTCTAACTTACTGAGTTCCGGTTCTCCTCATTTAAAACCTAGCGACCGAGTATCCTTTCTCTCTCAAATCAAAATACATAATATTTCAAATGAAAAAAACTTATTCTTGGGATTTTTGGAGATATTGCGCCCTAACTTACTAGGTGTGATATTTTATTATCTCGCGATAAGATTTTTAAAAGAACAAAGACAATATTCTTTATTCGGGAATTTTGAGAAATAGTGCCCTAACTTACTGGGTTGCGATTTTTCATTTGACCCAAATAAGGGAATATCCTTCTTATTTTTTTAAATATATAAGTATTGAATGTCGAAGGATAAACCCAACTTCGAGAATATAAGATGTCATGTCCTAACTTATCGAGTATGGCATTTTATTTCTCCGAAATAGGAGCCTTGGCATCCAATATGATTTTGTCCAAATACATATATATATATATATATATATATATATATATATATTAAGTAAATGGATCGTGATCTAGATTCTTTTCAAATTTTTGACGTCAAGATATTAAATAATCAATTAGGTACTAATTTTGGGCGTATCGAGGATGCTAACCCTTTCTCGTGTGAATCGACTCCCGAACCGTTTTACGGATTTCAGAGACCAAAATTATTATTTTAATAAATCAATATGTTTTATTAAAATAATCCATCTCAAGGTGATCCGATTACACCTCGAATAAAAATCGGTGGCGACTCCATTTCCATATTTTTTAAAGTCGATCCCCGTTTTTTTTAAACACACCAAAAAATGGTTTCCAAAAATATCTAAACAAATCTTGTTGCAAAAAGAATAAGAAAAATAAAAAGAAAGAGATGGTAAAACTAGGTGTAGGCGACGACAACAATGGAGGAAAGGAAAAAAAATTAAAATCAAAGAGAAGGAGAGGAACGGCTAGGGAAATGAGGAGGAGGATTAAATATTGATTATTAGTAAAAAATTAATATTTATACCTAGGTTAACTAGGCTTGGATGGCCCACACATTAAAACAAGGGGTTTTTGTCAAAAAAATAAATTATTTCGCAAGGGAAAAGATTCAAACTTGGGACCTCATTTAATTTCCATGCTTTCTTTTATTTCTTTTAACCATTAGACTTGTTCCTCATTCTTGAAATGATTCTGCGATATTTATTTTAAAAACAAAGTATGTCGCATACTAAGGTTTAAGGTAAAATTTGCAAAATAATAAAAATGGTGAGAGAGAAGGGATTTGAACTTGGGTTTTAAGGAATGTTTCACTAAGTTTTAAGGAATGTTTCACTAACACTTATCCAACAAACCAATACCTCATTTATTTCCTAAAAATGCATAGATAATCTTAAAAATTATGGCATGATCACTCTCTCCCGATTCACAAACCTGATTCTACTAACCCCCGATTTTTGGGATGTTACAATATGTGCCTAACCAATATGCCATCACTTGGCACCACAAGTCATACACCAAATCACTTCAATTACAATGCTTCAATTTCACATCTTCAACATATAGTAACCTTCTAAATAACCGTTCATATACATTTCATTATACCATAAACCATCTACTTTCAAGAGGCACAATTAAGTGATCAACACCACATATTTCATAAATATTTACAAGCAAAAATCAATGTGACGCCCCAAAAATCTCTTATACTTATTATCGTATGTTTATGACACAAATATCTATTTGCTTCAGTGGTTAAGTGTTTTGGGAAGTGTCTAAGAGGTCACAAGTTCAAGCATTAGCATGGGCAAATTTTTATTTTTAAATGAATAAACCCCTATCTCTAATCAGCAGGCTTATAAATATATGTTGGTAAAATATGTCAGAATGGGCCTACTGGTCTGGTGGTTAAGGGGAGTGTCAATGTGCTGGCGGTCTTGAGTTCGAATCCCTGTACGGGCAAAGGGATTTTTTTTGTACTTGTGTCGTGAAAGAGTTTGAAATGTGGTAAAATACTGAGTGTTTAAGATGTGTGGGAGGTTGTGGACGGTTTGGGGTGTTTGGATTGAGTGGGGAGATGTGGATAGATTTGAGGAGTAAAAATAGGAGAAATTAAAGGATTGTGATAGGATTAGATTCTTTTCTTTTCTAAATTCAGTTTTCCTTCCCCAGTTTTGCTGAAGCCAAATTTATTTGTTCTTTCTCTCCTGCTGAAAATTTCCTTTAGTTTTTCATCTCCATCTTTCTCTTTTATTTTATTCTCTTGGTTCTTTCGATTCCATGTTTTCCTGTTTGCTACGGATTTCTTTCGTTTTATAACCTTCTTCTTTTGGTCGCGACTTGTTTCTTCAATATCTTTGAGCAGTGACGGTAAGTTTTGCTATTATAGCTTCCATCCTATTGTTGTTCATTGTCTAATGGGAGTTCTATTTCTGGTTAGGTGATCGTTATGTCAGAATCTTAAAATTTATAAAAAGAATGATCGAACCTGGAAACTAACTAAGACAACAATGGAGGCAAGCGCACCTATCGAACAATAGTATAGTTTAGTGGCAAGACCGGATTGTCGAACCCAAAGGAACCAAAAGTACTAATACTTTCTTTCAATTATCTAGCCTAAGAATTAAGGGATTTTTTTATCTAATCTAAAATTAACTAACTACTAAGCTAAAGATGCGAAGACAAAGAAAAGAAATTTAGGAAAGACTTGAAAGGAAAATCGATTGATTTAGACAATACCCGAGGAAGAATCTACCTAGATTTCACTTGTTATCTAACTCTGAACCAGATGATTTATTCACTTGACTTGATCCATAGGATTCCCTAAATTATATTAATACCTCTCTCGAGGCTACTAACGTCTAACCCTAGGTTGATTAATTGAAATCTCTTTCTAATTAAAACCCCTAGAATTGCGTTAACTCGATCTATGGACTCCCATATTAGGTTTGACCCAAATCCGATAGATTTTCGTCATCTTATCTCTAGGGTTGCGATCAACTTTGCTTAACTATGCTAGAACTACTCTTAAACAGGGTTTATTCCTCCTTTGCCTAAGAGCATGAATGCTTGAATCAATATCGCGGAAATACCAAAACAAGAATTAAGAACAAATAGTTAAGAACAAATCAAGTATTTATCATACAGCTCAGACAACAATAACAAGGTTCGTCTTAGGTTTCATCCCCCTCAAGTATATGAGGGTTTAGTTCATAATAGTAAAAGAAAACATCTCAGAAGAAAATATAAAACAAAACATAAGAAAACCCTAAAACCGCCTAAAGGAATTGAAGGAGAAATCCTTAGTCTTGAGTATGATTCTGGCTTCTTGAGATAAACCAACTGGCTTTCATCCGAGAAAATCCCTGTATAGAGAAGTGAAACTTCCTGAATTTTAGATGAGATCCTCGAGCTGGCAGTGGTCGTGGTATGGTGGCCGCTGACAATCTCTATGCTAGATGAAGAAATTTGGTAACTCATGAAGAATTAGCCAGGAAATAGTAAAAATAATTCAAAATATACTAATTATATATTTAAAGAAAAGAAAAATAGAAAGAAAGAGTGTAGAAAGGGAAATAAGACTAAAAGAACCGATTACTGGATCGAAAGGTCCTTATTGGTAGATGGTTCGCGAGGTGGGTGTGATTTTTAAGGCCGTGGTGTGTGATTCCCTAGCAGCCTTTAGAACCTAAAACCAAGAAACTAAAATGAAATAAACTAAATTAAGCATAAAAAAGTCAAAGAGAAGCAAAATAAAAGAGAAGAGAAAAGAAAAATAAAAGCTAAATGGCCTCAATGACCCTTGTCTTGTTAAGGGGATGAAGCGGCCGGCATGAACTTATGTTGATTAGTCTCGCACATGGAGACTGGGCTAGGATATTTCTGTTTCTTCGACATTGTTGAAGAGTAGATCAAGACTTTAGAGAATGAAGAAGGAGGAAAGTGAAGATGGAGGGGAGAAATGAGTGAATGGAGAGTGGGTGAGATGGGGAGAAGGGTGTTTTAAATAGAAATTTTTAGTTCTGGTATATCCCCACGCCCGTGTCCCATGGGCGTGTTGTGTCCCATGACCATATCGCACGGCCATGTGGTGGTTCAATCGCTTCTCCCACGCCTTGCATTGGATTGCCACGCTGGTGTTGGTTCAACAGTGTCAGCCACGGCTGTGTTACATGGCCGTGGTGTTAGTTGAGTCCGTGATTTGAAGATATTTTTCTCGTCCTGTCTCGTACTATCTCTGCCATGCTGGAGCTAACATCTGTAGTATCCACAAGGCCACGACCACGGCCGTGTGTAAGGCCGTTTGGTGTGGAATTCTGCATTTTTTTAACTTGGTTAGTTTGTAGTTAGGTACTAGAGGAAAAAGAAATAAAAATAAATAGGGTTAGTGCTCGGGTTGCCTCCTGAGAAGCACTCGTTTAATGTCTTAAGCTAGACTAACCTCTCATTCGTACCTTCACGGTGGTTTAAAGAGTGAAAATCATTTTCATGCTATCATTATATAGTTTGAGTTGAGTAGAGTTTACTTTAAAAGCATTGAATGTAGAATTACTTACCTCGATCGTTCGTAAGGAAAACATTAATCTTGTAAAGGGATCTCTTTGTTCGTATTGTGGTCTGAATTGATGATTCGTGGATCTGTTCTATCTAATACTACCTGATCTCCTATTTTGAAGTGATTTGATGTTCCTTTAAGTTCTTCTGGGGGTTCCTTCGGTTTCACTTCGTGTGGATTTGATTTCTCCTTGAAATGTGTCTCCCACTCATCTAGATCATCAATCTAAAGCCGTCGTTCCTCATGAGATAATTCCTTGTTGGTATGAGCTATAAGATCTGGCTCTATCGTGTAGTTCCTCGGTGTTTCCTGAAAAGAAAGTTTAATCAAATAATTATCGATAGAATTTACGTCCTTACCTTTCTCAATCGATGTCCTAGCTGAGTCGAGATCTTGGAGACTGATTGATTCGTCACCTACATGAAGTATGAGTTCACCTGTACTAACATCAATTTTAGATCTGGTAGTTTCTAGAAAAGGTCTTCCTAAAATTAAGGGGATACTATTGTCTTTATCCATATCTAAAACAACGAAGTCTACGGGGAATACGTGTAACACCCCAAACTCGGTCAAAACGCTACGACTGAATCTGGTATGTTACAGGGAAGAAAACATTTGAAAACCCGTTTGTCGTCTTAACGCACAGAGTAAGAACAAATGGAAATATGAACCCGAATGGAAATGTTTCTTACCTAGGCTGACAGATCCCGAAACGTTGGGCTTGATCCACAAGTTAAGCGAATCCCGAATATCCAAACGAAAGCGTCACCACCCTACCACAACATTAGCAAAACCAATTGAAAGTGGTGGAGAGATACCAACAATCTGTTGCCCAAATGCCGAAACTATTCCCCTATGAAAAGAAACACAAAAAGAAAGATGATCTTTAACAAGTGATATTCGGCCAAAGTGATGAAAGAACAGAGAGGAGAGTAACAGAGATTTCGGCTAACTATGAATGAACAAGATGAAGAGGAGAAAGGGAATATGGAGTTTCGGCTCTTGCTAAATCCAAATAAAAGGAAGAAAAAGTGAATGAAGTTGCGGCAGGGTATGGCTTCAGAGGGTTTTCGGCTTTTGCAAGCAATCAAAATGAGAAGAGAGTTAGGGAGTTTCGGCTAACAGGAGATGGAAGAGATAAGGAGGAAGAACAGATGAAGTTTTGGTTTTAATGCCAAAGGCAAGAAAAATAACAAAGATGATGAGTAAAGGGTAATGTAGTTTTGGCCAAACACCAAAAATAAAAAGAAAAAGAGAAGGCTTTAGGGGACAATTCGGTTTTGACCAAAAAGAAAAGAAAACAAGGTACTCTAGATACCCTCTAACTAAACCAAAATGCCCAACACGTCCCTAAGGCTATCATATCATTCGGCCACCCTAAACACTCCAGAACCGAATGCTCACACCTCCTACCACCATTCAAATTTTGGCTAACACACACCCCAACTCAATCCCTACTTTTTCTCTTTACTTTTCTCCTGATCATACATTCAAATCTGTTTGAATGTTCCAAACCCCTTATTTTTCTCTCTTCCATTCATCCAATCTGTTGACTCCTTTAACCCTTATCCAACAAAGTCCATCCTGAGCACAACTCATCCTGGTCTTGGCGTCAAAAAGATATGCACAAAAGGGGATTTCTGCTGCTCGAACCAAGGCTCCCTCACTCCCCTGAGGCGTCACTTCTTTAAGCCTTAAGTGGCGCCTCCTTGCCACTTTACCAAGGCACTCCTTGCGTCCAAACATGCCACCAACAACCCTTAACACCTCACTCATTCAGCTCCCCCTTCTAAGTATCCAAAAACAAAAATTTTGCTAAGGCTCTAGCCTATCACCAAGGTTTCCCAAAGCCCCCAAACACACCCAAGCAGTCATACAGAGCGTGCTAGCACCTAGGTATGAATTAAAATGCAAGACCCCTAAATTCTGGATGTTACAGTTCTACCCCCTTAAAGAAATTTTGGCCTCGAAATTACCTGGTCAAAAGAGTTGAGGGTATTATTGTCGCATCTCGTCCTCGGGCTCCCACGTGGCTTCTTCTGCTCCATAATTTCACCACAACACCTTCACTAAAGGAACTGATTTCCTGCGTAACACCTTGACATCCCGATCCAAGATCTGCACTGGTTCTTCTTTAAGAGACAAATCTGGGCTCACTTCAATCTCCTCCACTAGCACAACATGAGATGGATCTGAACGGTAGCGTCTAAGCATGGAAACATGGAATACGTCATGGATCTGGCTCAATTCTGACGGTAACTTGAGCTGGTAAGCTACTGGTCCCACACGCTTCAACACCTTATAAGGCCCGATAAACTTAGGGCTCAGCTTGCCCTTCCGACCAAATCTCAGCACCTTCTTCCACGGCGACACCTTCAGGAAAACCCTGTCACCCACTGCAAACTCTATATCTTTCCGCTTAAGATGAGCGTAGGACTTCTGCCTATCCGAAGCTTCCTTTAAACGAGTACGAATCAGCTTAACCTTGTCCTCCATTTCAAAAACCAACTCTGGACCCAACAACTGACGTTCACCCAACTCTATCCAACATGTAGGGGTTCGACACTTCCGCCCATATATCGCTTCATATGGTGCCATCTGAATACTTGCTTCGTAACTATTGTTGTATGCAAACTCTGCCAACGGTAGAAATTCCTCCCAACTACATCTGAAATCCAAGACACAACCCCTCAGCATATCCTCTAAAATCTGAATCACCCTCTCTGATTGCCCATCTGACTGCGGATGAAACGCCATACTGAAATCCAACCTTGTACCCAATGCCTGATGTAACGCCTTCGAGAACCTTGACGTGAATCTAGGATCCCTATCTGAGATAATTGACACTGGCACTCCATGCAATCTCATGATTTCTGCCACATATAACTTAGCCAACCTTTGGAGTGAATAGTCAATCCGAACTGGTATAAAATGAGCCAATTTTTTCAAACGGTCCATAATCACCCAAACTGAATCCTTTTTAGTAGGCGTGAGGGGTAGCCCATTGACAAAATCCATCGTAATCTTCTCCCACTTCCATTGCGGAATCTTTATCGGCTGCAATAGACCCAAAGGTAACTGGTGTTCAGCTTTGACTTGCTGACATGTCAGACATTTACTTACAAATTTTGTTACCTCCCGCTTCAGACCCAGCTACCAAAACTGCACCCGCAAATCTTGGTACATCTTACTACCTCCCGGATGCATAGCGGACGGACTGCTATGTGCCTCTTGAAGAATCTTTTGCCTCAACTCCACATCCTTCGACATGCAAACTTTTCCCTGAAAACACAACACACCTTCACTGCTTAAACTATATCCCTCCAATCCACCATTCTGCACTTGCAAACATCGGGCACTTAAAACTTCATCTACCAATTGCTTTTCCTTAACCTGGTTTACCCATGACGGCTTCACTTGCAGTTCTGCTAGCAAACTTCCGTCATCATACAGGCTAAGGTGAGCAAACATTACTCTCAAATCTGACACCACCTTACGGATCAACGCGTCTGCCACCACGTTGGCTTTCCCCGGATGGTACTCAATCGAGCAGTCATAGTCCTTCAGCAACTCGATCCACCTTCGCTGCCTCAAATTCAACTCCTTCTGAGTAAAGAGGTATTTCAGACTCTTGTGATCTGTGTAGATGATAGACTTCTCCCCATACAAGTAATACCTCCAAATCTTCAGAGCGAAGACCACTGCGGCTAACTCCAGATCATGTGTCGGATAGTTCATTTCGTAAGGTCTCAACTGTCGAGAAGCATACGCTACCACTTTTCCCTCCTGCATCAACACACATCCTAACCTAATATGCGACGCATCACAATAAACCGTAAACTCTTTCCCTGCCTCAGGCTATATTAAAATCGAGCTTCTATCAGAACACTCTTTAACTTTTCAAAACTTTCTTGCTGCTGGTCTGACCACACAAACGGAACTCCCTTCCTTAACAACTTGGTTAACGACGCTGCAATTAAAGAAAACCCTTTCACGACTCTTCTGTAGTACCCTGCTAAACCCAAAAAACTTTGAATCTCTGTCACAGACTTAGGTGGTTTCCAGTCTAATACCGCTTCAATCTTCCGAGGGTCCACCCTAATCCCCTCAGCTGACACCATATGACCCAAGAAGGTCACTTCCTTTAACCAAAACTCACACTTACTAAATTTTGCAAACAACTACTTCTCCCTCAGAATCTGCAAAACCACACGCAGATGCGCATCATACTCCCCTTCAGATTTCGAGTACACCAGAATGTCGTCTATAAACACTACGACGAACTAATCCAAATACGGTTGAAAAACTTGATTCCTCATATCCATAAACGCTGCTAGCTCGTTGGTCAACCCAAACAGCATTACCAAAAACTCGTAGTTACCATAACAAGTATGTAACGCCTTCTTATGAATATCTGCCTCCTTCACCTTAAGTTGGCGATACCTTGACCCCTCTAGGGTTGCTGACTATCTCTCCTAAATTGAGTACGTCCTTGACCCTCAGACTGAACCCTAGCTGGCCTCCGCGGATAATCCCTTATCCGGTGATCCATCGACTCGTACTCAAAACACCCTCTGTTACCTGTCCAACATTCCCCCGAATGAGACTTCCCACTTCGAACACACCGTGGCGACCATCGAGTAGCAAAGAAGGCCTTGTAGCCTAACTCGGTCCACCAAATCTAGCCCTTTTCTGAGGATTCCCAGCAGACCCTGATGGCTCAACACTCCTCCTTTCCCTATTCCTACTCAGATTCTGCCTCTTGGTTCGTTTTACCTCCTCAGCTATTTTGGCCTTCTCCACCAAGATAGCAAATTCCCTTTCTCGTTGTGGGGCAATCAACACCCGCAGCTCATCTCTCAGCGTGTCCTCAAACCTGACACAACGCTCATGTTCCGTAGCCACAATACCCCGAGCATAACGGCTCAACCTTAAGAATTCTTCCTCGATTGGAGATCTCGACTTACTCCCTCGCACTGGTTTAAAAATGCCCTACGCTGCGCATCTATGTAACTAGACCCAATGTACTTCCTCTGATAAGCCGCCCTAAAGAAATCCTAAGTGAGATCATCGGCCACCGCACCATCCCTGACCGTGAGCCACCACTGATAAGACTCATCCCAGAGAAGAGACACTACCCCTTTCAATTTCTCCTCGGTCGTGAAGTCCAAATCGTCCATTATACGCTCAGTCGCCTCCAACCAGTACTCAGCTGTACTAGGAGCCACCCCAGAAACACCCCTAAATACTTCTGCTCCATTAGCTCAGAGTTATTCAGGCACGAATTTCTAAGTCTCCGTCCCTATGCCTGCTCTAGCAACTCTCTCTAGGACTCGCAGCATAGCTTGCGATACTGCATCATCACCACCTACCTACTCTTGATAATTGGCACCAATAGCTGGTAGCGGCGGTACCTCATTCTCTGACCTATAACCGAGCCCTATCAATTTCGACACAGTTGTCCTACCCCTACTATGTCCGCGCGCAATACGCCCACGACCTCGGGTGCTCATTCTATCGTTTGCGATTTAATCTGATTAGAAATTTTATGGGTTAATACCTTTTTCTTTCAATGATTAACAATAGACAATCTTATGGAAAGAAGATTTTAACAGTGGTTCTTTCGAATTTGAACTATCTCTACATAGTTCAGTTCTTAAGTCGATATTCCCTAGTTCTAGAGTTCCTACTCAATCAAGATCCAATGGAACACCGCACATATGCATCACCCACACCAGACCTTCATGGACCCACATTCATTGCCTAAGGGTATTTTTGTCATTTCACTACCCAGAGGTATTTTTGTAATTTTCCAAAATAGGGGTATCTTGGTAATTTTACAAATCGAGGGTATTTTAGTAATTTTATAATTCAGGGGTATTTTGGTAATTTCACAAATTAAGGGTATTTCGGTAATTTTACAAATCAAGAGTATTTTGATAATTTCATAAATTAGGGGTATTTTGGTAATTTTATAAAGTAGGGGTATTTTGGTAGTTTTACAAATCAGGGTTATATAAGTAGTTTTTCAAAAGTAAGTCTTGGTCCCTTTCGGGTTTTAGTTAAAATTTTGGCACATTAACAAGTCCTCACGATTAAGGTGAGCAAATACTACGCACTGTAGGATCCCAAGAAAGAGGAGGTGAGTCACTAGGACTGCTTAAATACCAAGCTCTTCCTGAATCCAGTCATAGACATCCGTATGCCTGTTACCACACCTTAGTCCTTCTAACTTGCTCACAGACATATTTATTTAGGGAAGTTAAGTTTTATGCAAGAGTTTGTGTAACAGGGCCTAAGGTCTATAAACCCTAACATATCTATCTACGTCCTTTTAAACCCATTAATCCTATCACGTATATATATATCTCATCAGGGATTAGGATACTTACCTAGGTGGATCGGTGCCGGAGACTCAGGTGCCATGCTCTTCCCAATATGCATCTCCCCAAAAATCATTTGACAGACCCTTTTTTAAAAATATATCTTGAGCCTTATACCCACAGCTGAGCTTTTGAACCAGGCTCTGATACCACAATTGTAACACCCTAAACCTGGTCAAAACGCTACGACCGAATCTGGTATGTTACAGGGAAGAAAACATTTGAAAACCCGTTAGTCGTCTCAAGTTAGAAAGTAAACGTTTGCATTAATGAAAGAACCCAGTATATATTGTGTAAACCGAAAAACATTTTAACCCATAGTCTCAAGAAATTAGAGTGGCCGTGTTGTTATTACAAGTTAATTAGTTACCCGATGGTAAAATTAGGAAAAATTTCGAAAGTTTATTTAGTTTTGAAAACGCCATTTAACTTACTAGGCATGCTTTCAGTAATTAAACAAAATTATAAAGAAATTCTACCAAAAGAATAGTCCCAAAGAAAAACCTAAGTGGCCTTATTACATAACTGATAACCCAAATTTAAAATAAAATAAATCCGAAATAACCATTTAAAGCAAAAGAAACATAATCTTGAGCATGGCCACCTCGAATGCTCCCGGCTCCATATCCACGGTCTAGGAGTTACCTGCAAGATGGTACTAGAAGGGGTGAGTCACCAAGACCTAGTGTGTAAATTCCCATCCCGAAGATATTAAACTTTTACATAGTTTCATATGCCAATATGTATGTCATGCAACCCATCCAACCTATCCAACCGAACTCCCAATTCTACCCCTTGTGGCACCTAGCCATTGGTAGTACCAAACCACTGGTGACCGAAGTCACAAATAATCATTAGTGGGGCCAACCCATGTGTGGTACCTAACCACTGGTGACGATCTCTTATCTCGATATGTGGGGCCAACCCACTGTGGTACCAAACCACTGGGACGAGTCACAAAATATAGATATGTGGTACCTAACCCTTGGTGGTTCCAAACCACCGAGATTTAGTCACAATATCATAGTAAGCGGGCCAACCCAATCATGTGGTACCTAACCACCGTGACAGTCTGAAAATATTCCTTCCCCTCCTCTCATCACCCATTTCTCATTTACATGTTTGCCACCAAGTATTATCATGCTTAACATATATAATAACATATGTAAAATAACATGGCACTAACAGATTCCAATATATGCAATTAACGTTTGCAGCCATCGCAACTTACCCGGCATCCTTGCTTTTACCCACATAGGTAAATTTGTAATCTCTTCCGTTATTCCGGCTTTTATCAGCACATAACAAATAGCATATTAAACAAAAAAAGTGTGTAAGAGCTACACACCTGATTACTCGCAAGACTACGCTTCCTACGTCGACACTATCGTTAATCGACACTACCGCTATCCGTCTACTCTCCTGCTAGGATCTTTGGTCCACACTCAGGTGGCCAATCACGAATCGCAGATACTGCCCACTTCTTGAACTTAAGGGCTGGGTTCACGGATCCAACCCCTCCTAACGCTTGGCTGGCATTTGAGTCCATAACAATCCTTGGTCACTAACCGAATTAACGCACAGAGTAAGAACAAATGGAAATATGAACTCGAATGGAAACGTTTCTTACCTAGGCTGACAGATCCCGAAACGTTGGGCTTGATCCACAAGTCAAGCGAATCCTGAATATCCAAACGAAAGCGTCACCACCCTACCACAACATTAGTAAAACTGATTGAAAGTGGTGGAGAGATATCGACAATCTATTGCCCAAATGCCAAAATTATTCCTCTATGAAAAGAAACATAAAAAGAAAGATGATCTTTAACAAGTGATATTCGGCCAAAGTGATGAAAGAATAGAGAGGAGAGTAACAGAGATTTCAGCTAACAATAAATGAACAAGATGAAGAGGAAGAAGGGAATATAGAGTTTTGGCTCTTGCTAAATCCAAATGAAAGGAAGAAAAAGAGAATGAAGTTGCGACAGGGTATGGCTTCAGAGGGTTTTTGGGTTTTGCAAGCAATCAAAATGAGAAGAGAGTTAGGGAGTTTCAGCTAACAGGAGATGGAAGAGATAAGGAGGAAGAACATATGAAGTTTCAGTTTTAATGTCAAAGGTAAGAAAAATAACAAAGATGATGAGTAAAGGGTAATGTAGTTTCGGTCAAACACCAAAAAAAAAAAAAGAAGAAGAGAAGGCTTTAGGGGACAATTCGGTTTTGACCAAAAAGAAAAGAAAACAAGGTACTCTAGATACCCTCTAACTAAACCAAAATGCCCAACACCTCCCTAAGGCTATCATATCATTCAGCCACCCTAAACACTCCAGAACCGAATGCTCACACCTCCTACCACCATTCAAATTTCGGCTAACACACACCCCAACTCAATCCCTACTTTTTTACCTTGCTTTTCTCCTGATCACACATTCAAATCTGTTTGAATGTTTCAAACCCCTTATTTTTCTCTCTTCCATTCATCTAATCTGTTGACTCCTTCAACCCTTATCCAACAAAGTCAATCCTGAGCACAACTCATCCTGGTCTTGGCGTCAAAAAAATATGCACAAAAGGGGATTTTTGCTGCTCGAACTAAGGCTCCCTCACTCCTCTGAGGCATCACTTCTTTAAGCCTTAAGTGGCGCCTCCTTGCCACTTTACCAAGGTATTCCTTGCATCCAAACATGCCACCAACAACCCTTAACACCCCACTCATTCAACTCCCCCTTCTAAGTATCTAAAAACAAAAATTTTGCTAAGGCTTTAGCCTATCACCAAGGTTTCCCAAAGCCCCCAAACACACCCAAGCAGTCATACAGGGCGTGCTAACACCTAGGTATGAATTAAAATGTAAGACCCTTAAATCTCAGATGTTACAATATGAATTTGTCAACTTTAACTAGTACATCTTCAATTATACCCTTAAAAATTCGAATAGTTGTATCATCTAGTTGAATACTCATCCTAGTTTGCTTGGGTTTCCTTAGACCTAACTATTTAAACATTTTAGATGGCATAACATTGATGCTTGCCCCTAAATCAGCTAAAGCAGTATCAACAGATAAACTACCAATTAAACATGAAATTGTAAAACTCCCTGGATCTTTTAATTTCTGTGGTAGTCTGTTCTGTAACATTGTTGAACATACTACATTTAATTCCACATGCGACTCCTTGTTTAACTTTAGCTTGTTCATTAAGAGCTCTTTTAAAAATTTCTCTGAATCTAGCATCTGCGAAAGAGCTTCAAGAAACGATAAGTTAATATGTAGTTTCTTTAAGAGTTTAAAGAACTTACCAAACTATTCTTCTGTGTCGTCTTCCTTCATCGCATTGGGGTAAGGTATACGAGGTTTGTATTCTTTAATTACCGGTTTGGTTTTTCTTGGCTTACCTCAACCTTACCTTCACTTACCACAGGTTCTTGCCTTGGCTCAGGTTCAGATTCTACTGATCCTTTACTATCATGAGCTGTTATGGCTTGAATTTGCTCCTTTGGATTAGTCTCAGTGTTACTTGGCAAGCTACCTAGTGGTCGTTCAGAGATCAGCTTTACGAGTTGCCCTAGCTACTCTCGATTCCTTTAATTGATGCTTGTTGATTTTTAAGCGTTGTCTCGGTGTTTTGAAATTGATTTTTAGATACCGCTATGAATTTTATTAGCATCTCTTCAAGGTTCGGCTTCTTTTCCTGTGGGTAGGGCTGTTGTTGTCTCTAATTTCCTTGGCTACCCCACGAGAAATTGGGGTGGTTCCTCTAACCTGGATTATAAGTATTACCATAAGGGTTATTTTGAGATCTGAAATTGTTACCCGTATAGTTTATCTGTTCGCTTTCCATGCCATGATTGTAGGGTGGGTACTCAGGATTCGCCAAACCTCCTAGTTTTGAGTCACATTGCATAACTGGATGTACCTGCAAAGAACCACACAAACCATCAATCTTTTTATTCATCAACTCTACCTGATTTGATAGCATGGTGACTGCATCGAGATTGAAAACTCTGGCTGCTTTAGTTGGCTTTGTCCTTGTAACTTGCCACTGATAGTTATTCAGTGACATCACCTCTATAAACTTGTAAGCCACTTCAAGAGTTTTGTTATTCGAGGTTCATGGGTGGTGAATCAATCAAGCGCTCTGGTTGATGGATTCACACAGTTGTAAAAAGTTTGGACCTATAGCCACAAGGGTAAACCATGGTGTGGGCCTCTCAACAAATCTTTTTATCTCTCCCATGCATTGTATAATGTTTCTAAATCCATCTGCACAAAAGAAGAGACATCATTCCTTAATTTTGCCATTTTGGCCTGTGGAAAATATTTCAGTAAAAATTTTTCGGTCATTTGGTCCCATTTACTGATTGATCCTCGTGGAAGAGAATGTAACCACTGTTTGGATTTATTTCTAAAAAAAAAAGGGAAATAATCGAAGGCGAATGGCATCATCAAAAATGCCATTTATTTTGAAGGTATCACAGAATTCTAAAAAATTTGCTAAATGAGTATTCAGGTCTTTGTCCTGCAAACCATGAAACTGAACAAACTGTTGAATCATTTGATTAGTGTTAGGTTTCAGTTCAAAATTATTACCGGCTATAGCAGGTCTAACAATACTCGATTCTGCTCCTGTTAAATTAGGTTTAGCATAATCATACATAGTTCGAGGAGCATGATGATCAGCTATATCCTGAGGTAACGGATTATTCTCAGCCATTACTTCAGTGGTATTCATTTCGTCTTCCTGCTCTTCTTGTATGTAATTTAAGCCTCGCCTTACTTCTCTATGATTTCTACGTACGGTTCCTTCAATATCACTGTCGTAAAGTAGTGGTCCTGTTGGATTCCTTCTAGTCATAAACTAGAGGTACCTGCTAGGAAAAGAGAAAAAGAAAAAGAAAATTCAGAAAAGTAAAAAAAAAGTTTAATTGAGCAAATAAAAAATAAAAAATAAAAAAATGGCTAAAGTAATAAAAATTGAGCATTCTTAATATTTTAGTTCCCCAGCAACGACGCCAAAAACTTGACCGTTATGTCAGAGTCTTAAAAATTTATAAAAAGAATGATTGAACCTGGAAACTAACTAAGACAACGAAAGAGGCAAGCGCAGCTATTGATCAATAGTATAGTTTAGTGGCAAGATTGGATTGTCGAGCCCAAAGGAACCAAAAGTACTAATACTAACTTTCTTTCTAATATCTAGCCTAAGAATTAAGGGATTTTTTTATCTAATAAAAAATTAACTAACTATTAAGCTAAAGATATGAATACAAAGAAAAGAAATTAAGGAAAGACTTGAGAGGGAAACTGATTGATTTAGACAATACCCGAGGAAGAATGCACCTAGACTTCACTTGTTATCTAGCTCTGAACCAGAAGATTTATTCACTTGACTTGATCCGTAGGATTCCCTAAATTATATTAATACCTCTCTTGAGGCTACTAACGTCTAACCCTAGGTTGATTAATTGAAATCTCTTTCTAATTAAAACCCCTAAAATTTCATTAACTCGATTTATGGGCTCTCATATTAGGTTTGACCCTAATCCCGCAGATTTTCGTCATCCTATCTCTAGGGTTGTGATCAACTCCGCTTAACTATGCTAGATCTACTCTTAAACAGGGTCTATTCCTCCTCTGTCTAAGAGCATGAATGCTTGAATCAATATCATAGAAATACGAAAACAAGAATTAAGAACACATAGTTAAGAATAAATCAAGTATTTACCATACAGCTCAGATGACAATAACAAGATTCGTCTTAGGTTTCATCCCCCTCAGGTATTTGAGGGTTTAGTTCATAAAAGTAAAAGAAAACATCTTAGAAGAAAATATAAAACAAAACATAAGAAAACCCTAAAACCCCCTAAAGGAATTGAAGGAGAAATCCTCAGTCTTAAGTATGATTCCGGCTTCTTGAGATGAACCAACTGGCTTTCATCGAGTAAATCCCTGTATTCAGCCTCCCTGGCTTGGCTCTTTTGGCCTAGTTGAACGCCCGAAAAGCCCTAACAGCAGGCTTCTGTCGAACTCTCGTCGAACTCCCCTTTTAAGTGGCCCCTAGGGTCTTTATATAAGCTTTTGGACTGGCTTTCTTTGCCTCTAAGTACCCTAATCCGAATAGAATTCTATTTTTCATGTAAGGGGACATGCCCATGGCTGCCTGCAGTGTGATTCGAGGCCGTGCCGTGGTCAAACTCGTTGATGAGGCACGACCGTGCATTTTAGGGTCCATGCCATGGTCGACTCTTCTTAAGAGGCACGGCCATGTGGAATTCGTGCTTTGGCCCATTTTCTCTATTTTTGGCCCGTTTCTCATTCTTTTCATCCTCCGGTGCTCTCCTGAGTATAAAACATGAAAAAAAAAAGGATTAGGAGCACCTATTTTCATAATTAAAGGGAAAAATCATCCAAAAGTATGCTAAATGTGGGATTAAAATATGTTCATTTTACGGTTTATCAAATACCCCACACTTAAGCCTTTGCTTGTCCTCAAGAAAAATTCTCAACCTACAATTAAAACGACCTTCCTCTACTCGTAATATTCAATGATAATGCCTCATCATATCTCTTAGATAATTTATACATGGATAATTCAACTCAAAGAGTCTTAAATATTCAAACAGTCAAAGTCATGAGTTTTTAGTATGAAAGCATAGGTGTTTTCCCCTTATCCGAATAATTTCCTTTAATTCAAAATCGACAAAAGTTGACATCCTCACTAAAGATTCACTCAAATCACTCAAAGTGTTTAAGGTTAAAAAATTAAGCACTCAAAAGTCGAACATGAAAAGTTAATCCCATTAGCTTGCATGAAAATCAAATCTCCACCACTGTAAAATGAGATGATACGCAAATCAAAAGGTCTTTTAAAAAGGGTTATAACGTGGCTTAGGTTAACGGTGTGGATAAAGGCTGAATTAAAAGGGTTAGAATCAAGATTGAATTGACAAATTACCTAACTAGAAAACTGAACTAATAAACTGAATAATTACATCAATTGAAAACTTGTAATACTAATAATACGAGCTTCTTCTTCAAGTTGTTGAAATTAAACGATAGGCTCACTTAATTATAAAACTAATAATGAATATACTTGATTTTTTAAGAACAAATCAATATAAGATAAAAATTTAACAACCTGAAATAATATAATTAGGCAACCGATGAAAACAAGTCTCGATAGAAGGGTAGTCAAAAGGAATGGTGATAACAAATACAAGATGGGTTTTGGATTAATATTAGTGGGTTGAGTCAATAAAAGGGTTATTAGGATCAAAGGGTTCACTACGGGTTAATTGTGAGGTAGGTTTTAGTGGAGTAAGTGGGTTAAATCCTAAGTGCCTTAATCATCTTTGTATATCAAATCAAAAGTGTGGTCTTGACATGTATAATCAAGTAAGTTCTAGAATAACAAATCAATGTTGACACGCTCATAATCAATAAAAGTAAGCACGAAAAGAATGTATGCTCTAAAAGGCTCAAAATTTCAAAAAAAATTAAGGGTTTTTGATATCAACTTTGTAAATTTCAAATTTCAAGGTAACAATTAGATTCGTAGACAACCTAACAAAATTTTTAAATTTTTGAAAAATAGACTCATCATGCTTGATTCTCTAGTATCTTAAAGTTTAAATTATCAATTCACAATTATCAATGACTTAATCTAAAACATATCAATAGAAATCATGAATCCATAGGAATTTCATTCTAATTAGTGATATGAGAAAATTACTTTAAGACGAATATCATTCGTGGATTTGAGAATAATGCAAAATGTTTAAGACTTTTCTAAATAATTTTCACCCCCACACTTAAGACGTACATTGCCCTCAATGTACAAAGATAGATAAAAATCATATAATAAGAAAATCAAAAGTGAAGGAGAGAAGTGAAACTTCCTAAATTTTGGATGAGATCCTCGAGTTGGCAATGGTGGTGTGGTGGCCGCTGACAATCTCTGCGCTAGATGAAGAAATTTGGTAACTCGTGAAGAATTAGCCAGGAAATAATAAAAATAATTCAAAATATACTAAATATATATTTAAAGAAAATAAAAATAGAAAGAAAGAGTTTAAAAAGGGAATTAAGACTAAAAGAACCGATTACTGGACCGAAAGGTCCTTATTGGTAGATGGTTCGTGAGGTGGGTGTGATTTCTAAGGCCGTGGTGTGTGATTCCCTAACAGCCTTTAGAACCTAAAACCAAGAAACTAAAATGAAATAAACTAAATTAAGCATAAGAAAGTCAAAAAGAAGGAAAATAAAAGAGAAGAGAAAAGAAAAATAAAAGCTAAATGGCCTCAAAGACCCTTAGCTTGTCGAGTGGATGAAGCGACCGCAATGAACTTATGTTGATTAGTCTCGCACAGGGAGACTGGTCTAGGATCTTTCCATTTCTTCGAAATTGTTGAAGAGTAGATCAAGACTTTAGAGAATGAAGAAGGAGGAAAGTGAAGATAGAGGGGAATGAAGAGTGAATGGGGAGTGGGTGAGAAGGGGAGAAGGTGTTTTAAATAGAAACTTTCAGTTCTGGTACATCCCCACGCCTGTGTCCCATGGTCGTGTTGTGTCCCACGGCCATATCGTATGGCCATAGGGTGGTTCAATTGCTTCTCCCACGCCTTGCATTAGATTTTCACGCCCGTGTTGGTTCAACAGTGTCAGCCACGGCTGTGTTACACAGCTGTGGTGTTAGTTGAGTCCGTGATTTGAAGATATTTTTCTCGTCCTGTCTCGTACTATCTCTGCCATGCCAGAGCTAACATCCATAGTATCCACACGGCCACAGCCACAGTCGTGTGTAAGGCCATGTGGTGTGGAATTCTGCGTGTTTTTAACTTGGTTAGTATGTAGTTAGGTACTAGAGGAAAAAGAACTAAAAATAAATAGGGTTAGTGCTCGGGTTGCCTCTCGAGAAGCACTCATTAAAAGTCTTAAGCTAGATTTACCTCTCATTCGTACCTTCATGGTGGTTTAAAGAGTGAAAAATCCTTTTTCATGCTATCATTATATAGATTGAGTTGAGTAGAGTTTACTTTAAAAGTACCGAATGTAGAATTACTTACCTCGACTGTTCCGTAAGGGAAAACATTAAGTACCGTACAAGGGATCTCTTTGTTCATATTGTGGTCTGAAGTGATGATTTGCGGATCTATTCTATCTAATAGAATCTGATCTCCTATTTTGAAGTGATTTGATGTTCCTTTAAGTTCTTTTGAGGGTTCCTTCGGTTTCACTTTGTGTGGATTTGATTTCTCCTTGAAATGTGTCTCCCACTCATCTAGCTCATCGGTCTGAAGCCATCATTCCTCATGAGATATTTCCTTGTTGGTATGAGTTATAGGATCTGGCTCTATCGTGTAGTTCCTCGGTGTTTCCTGAAAAGAAAGTTTAATCGAATAATTATCGATAGAATTTACGTCCTCACCTTTCTCACTAGATGTCCTATCTAAGTCGAGAGCTTAGAGACTGATTGATTCATCACCTACACGAAGTATAAGTTCACCTGCACTAACATCAATTTTAGATCTTGCAGTTGCTAGAAAAGGTCTTCCTAAAATTAAGGAGATACTATTGTATTCATCCATATCTAAAACAACAAAGTCTACGGGGAATATAAATTTGTCAGCTTTACTAGTACATCTTCAATTATACCCTTAGGAATTCAAATAGTCTTATCAGCTAGTTGAATACTCATCCTAGTTTACTTGGGTTTCCCTAGAACTAGCTGTTTAAACATTTTAGATGGCATAACATTGATGCTTGCCTGTAAATCAGCTAAAGCATTACCAACAGATAAACTACCAATTAAACATGGAATTGTGAAACTCCCTGGATCTTTTAATTTCTGTGGTAGTCTGTTCTGTAACATTACTGAGCATACTGCATTAAATTCCATATGCAACTCCTTGTTTAACTTTTGCTTGTTCGTTAAGAGCTCTTTTAAAAATTTCCCTCAATCTGGCATCTGCGAAAGAGCTTCAAGAAACGGTAAATTAATATGTAGTTTCTTTAAGAGTTTAAGGTGATTACTAAACTATTCTTCTGTGTTGTCTTCCTTCATCGCATTCGGGTAAGGTATACGAGGTTTGTATTCTTTAATTACCGATTTTGGTTTTTCTTGGCTTACCTCAACCTTACCTTCACTTACCACAGGTTCTTGCCTTGGCTCAGGTTCAGATTCTACTGATCCTTTACTGTCATGAGCTGTTATGGATTGAATTTGCTCCTTTGGATTAGTCTCAGTGTTACTTGGCAAGCTACCTAGTAATCGTTCGAAGATCAGCTTTGCAAGTTGCCCTAACTGGTTCTTGATTCCTTTAATTGATGCTTGTTGATTTTTAAGTGTTGTCTCTATGTTTTGAAAACGGGTTTCAGATACCGCTATGAATTTTTTCAGCATCTCTTCAAGGTTTGACTTCTTTTCCTGTGGGTAGGGCTGTTGTTGGAAGTTTGGAGGGGGTGGTTGTTGTCTCTGATTTTCTTGGCCACCCCACGAGAAATTGGGGTGGTTCCTCCAACCTGGATTATAAGTATTACTATAAGGGTTATTTTGAGATCTGAAATTGTTACCCGTATAGTTTATCTATTCGCTTTCCATGCCATGATTGTAGGTTGGGTGCTCAGGATTCGCCACACCTCCTAGATTTGAGTCATATTGCATAACTGGATGTACCTGCAAAGAACCACAAAAACCATAAATCTTCAACTATACCTAATTTGATAGCATGGTGACTGCATCGAGATTGAAAACTCCGGCTACTTTAGTTGGCTTTGTCCTTGTAACTTGCCACTGATAGTTATTCAGTGACATCTCCTCTATAAACTCGTAAGTCGCTTCAGGAGTTTTGTTATTTAGGGTTTCGCCGACGGCTAAATTAATCAACTATCTGGTTGAAGGATTCACACTGTTGTAAAAAGTTTGGACCTGTAGCCATAAGGGTAAACCATGGTGTGGGCACCTTCTCAACAAATCTTTGTATCTCCCCTATGCATTGTATAATGTTTCTAAATCCATCTACACAAAAGAAGAGATATCATTCCTTAATTTGGCCGTTTTGGCCGGTGAAAAATATTTCAGTAAAAATTTTTCAGTCATTTGGTCCCATGTAGTGTTTGATCCTCGTGGAAGAGAATGTAACCACTGTTTGGATTTATTTCTCAAAGAAAAGAGAAATAACCGAATGCGAATGGCATCATCAGAAACACCATTTATTTTGAAGGTATCACAGAATTCCTTTAAATTTGCTAAATGAGTATTCGGGTCTTTGTCCTGCAAGCCAAACTGAACAAACTGTTGAGTCATTTGAATAGTGTTAGGTTTCAGTTCAAAATTATTACCGGCTATAGTAGGTCTAACAATACTCGATTCGGCTCCTATTAAATTAGGTTTAGCATAATCATACATAGTTCGAGGAGCATGATGATCAGCTACTTCCTGAGGTAGCCAATTATTCTCAGCCATTACTTCGGTGGTATTCGTTTCATCTTATTACTCTTCTTGTATGTAATTTAAGCCTGGCCTTACTTCTCTACGATTTTTGTGTACGGTTCCTTCAATATCACTGTCAGAAAGTAGTGGTCCTGTCGGGTTCCTTCTAGTCATAAACTAGGGGTACCTTCTAGGAAAAGAGAAAAGAAAAAGAAAATTTAGAAAAGTAAAAAAAAAAGTTTAATTGCAAAAATAAAAAAAATAAAAAATAAAAAATGGCTAAAGTAATAAAAATTGAGCGTTCTTAATATTTTAGTTCCCCGGCAACGGCGCCAAAAACTTGATCGTTATGTCAGAGTCTTAAAAATTTATAAAGAGAATGATCGAACTCGAAACTAACTAAGACAACGATGGAGGTAAGCGCACCTATCGAATAATTGTATAGTTTAGTGGCAAGATCGATTGTTGAACCCAAAGGAACCAAAAGTACTGTACTAACTTTCTTTCTATTATCTAGCCTAAGAATTAAGGGATTTGTTTATCTAATCAAAATTAACTAACTACTAAGCTAAAGATGCGAAGACAAATAAAAGAAATTAAGGAAAGACTTTAGAGGAAAACCGATTGATTTAGACAATGCAGGAAGAATCCACCTAGACTTTACTTGTTATCTAACTCGAACCGGATGATTTATTCACTTGACTTGATCCGTAGGATTCCAAAATTATATTAATACCTCTCTCGAGGCTACTAACGTCTAACCCTAGGTTGATTAATTGAAATCTCTTTCTAATTAAAACCCTAGAATTACATTAACTCGATCTATGGACTCCCATATTAGGTTTGACCCTAATCCAAATGATTTTCATCATCCTATCTCTAGGGTTGCGATCAACTCCACTTAACTATCCTAGATCTACTCTTAAACATGGTCTATTCCTCCTCTGCCTAAAAGCATGAATGCTTGAATCAATATCACGGAAATACCAAAACAAGAATTAAAAACATATAGCTAAGAACAAATCAAGTATTTATCATACAGCTCAGATAACAATAACAAGATTCGTCTTAGGTTTCATCCCCCTCAGGTATCTGAGGGTTTAGTTCATAATAGTAAAAGAAAACATCTCAGAAGAAAATATAAAACAAAACATAAGAAAACCCTAAAACCCCCTGAAGGAATTGAAGGAGAAATCCTCAATCTTGAGTATGATTCTGGCTTCTTGAGATAAACCAAATGGCTTTCTTCAAGTAAATCCCTATATTCAGCCTCCTTGGCTTGGCTTTTTTGGCCTAGCTGAACGCCCAAAAAGCCTTGACAGAAGGCTTCTGTCGAGCTCTCGTCGAACTCCCCCTTTAAGTGGCCTCTAGGGTATTTATATAGGCTTTTGGACTGGCTTTCTTTGCCTCTAAGTACCCTAATCCAAATAGAATTCTATTTTCCTGCGGCAGGGACACGCCCATGGCACACGCCCGTGTGATTTGAGGCCAGGCCGTGGTCGAACCTGTTGATGAGGCACGTCTGTGCATTTTGCGCATTTTGGTAAGTGAGGTGTGTCTGCTTTTTGGTTAGTCAATTAAGGGTTTACTAAAGGTTATTTTATGGCTAGGACTCGATCAAAGAGCAGTGGGCTGTTGATTAACACTTTGGCAGTAGGGAATCACCATTCTATTTTTCATCTAAGGTAAGTTGTAGTGATTGGAAGCAGTTGGACTGATCGTAGCTTCATTTAGTTTTGTTGATATCACTGATTTTTTAGCTTGGAATTGTCGACTCTAGGTCTTGGAGTGCTCGTGATTGGGTTAGCAGCGGAAATAGACCAGGTGTGTAAACACAACTCTGAAATTAGAATTTGGCAAAAAGATGAAACAGGTGATTATCGACACGACACGGGCATGCGGCTGCCCGTGTGGTAGGCTGTGTGACCGAACACAAGCGTGTGATCGACGAGGCTGGTCGTGTGCAGTACACGAGCCGGACTAAACTAGGCCGTGTAGGACACACGGGCGTGTAGGATTTTTAGGCCAAGGCCATTTTGGGCCTGTGGGCCACACATGCATGTCGGCGCACACGTGCAGACAACATGGGCTTGTGGGCCCATTTTCACTGTTTAACGCTAATATTGCACGGTCGCCTTGTCGTCATTGTGGACCCTCTTGTAGGGTCTGTAAGCTTACTTAGACCTCTAATTGACTGACATGACTATATGACTGATACGATTATGCATGGTATTAAACATGATGATGTCCCACTGATTTGATACTGTATGCCCTAATTTTATGCATGATATTATGTTTTAGCATGTCATTTATGTATACTGCATTGCATAGGGGTGGGGGTTGTATTGTTTGGAGGAAGTGTACTAAAAGTCCCCGAGCCTAATTTACTAGTAGCATAGCTGCAAACCACTGTCTAGTGCCGCTTTTGGTACTTATTGGAGTGTAGGGATGGGTGGGTTGATTATATCCCTACATGGAATGTAGGGTTGGACGGAGTTGGAGTGTAGAGGCTGGCTGGGTAGGATTTAATACTGTATATCTGTTACTATACTGATTATTAATACTATAATGGGCCAAGGCCCAAATGCATGACTGCTTCTGTATTGCAATGGGCTAAAGCCCTAATCGAGGTTTGGCTCATTAACCCTTTTTACTTTGTTCGTAATTACTTAGTATTTTAAAGTTTTATTTGGGGTATTTTACTGCAATAATGGCCTCTTTAGATTTTTACTTTTAATTTGGGGTGTCTATTATTTTGATTTACAACTGCTAGTAGTAGGGATAATCGACTTTCCAAAACAAATCTAACGTTTTAACAAGATACGCACAACTATGCAAACTATTTTAAAAAGCTTCCATAATAAGTGACGTTTTGAAAATTAATAACGCTTTGAAAGAGAATAAATTTTAAATACGAATCATGTTTGAAATTGATCGACACGTCATGGAGTTAAGCATAAGAGAGTGCAAAGAAGTGATAAAGAAATGAGGTTTTTGACGACAATTCACTTTTCAAAAAGCACTACCATGTGACATCGCCAGGTTTGGCTATAACATCTAGGCCGGGTTTGGGGTGTTACAATCAAGGGCATATATATATAAGTAAGCTGGTCATAAACTCAAACCAAACCATGTTGAAAAAATAACATAAAACTCCTATTACATGTCATTTATAACCATAAAAAAAATAACAAAAAATCTACCAAAGTGATGGATGGATAGTGTGATTATGCTTTGACTAGATTCCAATCTATCAAACCTTCTGATGATCTACAAGAAAGGAAAAACAACCACGTAAGCAAATAATGCTTGGTAAGCTCATATTATCTTAAACGTAACTTACCTATTAGGCTCAATTTATATAATTCATGTATACTATCATTAGCATGCTCAATAGTTAACCATTTCCTATATACATCACCAAGCTCACAAGTTAGTGAAGTCATACATTAAACATAAAATTTATCCATATCGTACATAAACTAAAAGCATAGTAATAAACATTACTTTTATCACCTTTACAATTTGTATCATTCATTCCTTTTCAATCAATTACACAAATACTTTCCATTTCATAATTTAACATGAGACATATCATATATTTATGTTCACATCTATGAAATCACGTTGGATACACGGGAACCATGCTCACATAATGTGTGCTAATATCTAAAATCTAACCATATATGAAATGCTCATACGAGCTGTGAAGTGGGCCTACTCACATGAGCTATGGGTCGGGATATAAGCTATACAATGCTACTCAAACAAGCTGTGGAGGATTCGAAACAAATACATGACCTCAGCCATCGGTAGGACATCCAAGACTAGAACTCAAAACCATATAACCCCTAATGACATGTCATTTGTAACAGCCTGAATTAGGGGTTAGTCGGAACAGTGGTTGCGGGAGCACTAATCCGAGGTGGAGGAAAATTATTTTGATATTATTTTATGTTTTGTAACATGTTTATAAGGATGCATCAGAATTTTTGTACCTTAATTTTAACAATTGAGCGCATAATTGCGAAAAAGGACTAAATTGCGTAAAGTGCGAAAGCTCTGTTTTAATTTCTAGAGGTGCCAATTAGCTAAGGAATATTAATTGGAGGTCCCTAATGTGCAATTAGGCCTTGTTTTAAGTGATTTTTGGCCATAGGGGGGACAATAGGCTCAAGTTGGTCAAAATTGGTGGGCTAGGTGGGTTAAATTGGAGGAAATAGTTAAAATAAGAAAAGATGATATCACCCATTGTAATCATCTTCTTCCCACCAAAAATATTAGCAAAGGAAGGGTTTTGAAAGCTTGAAATTTTCAGCAACTCATCTTTTCTACAAGTAAGTGATTATGATGGTTTTACTTGATAATTTTTGTACTTTTAGAGTCCCTAAAGCTTAAGCTAGCTAATGAGGGGACTAATTTGCAATATGGTTGAAAGTATAAGGGCTTTATATGAGAGAAATTATGTGGTTAGCTAAGTTTTTATTAAAGAAAATGATGGTTAAGGAGATGAGAAACAACTTTTGTGAAATGTGTTGTCATGAAAACACCTAAATGAGACTAAGTTGTAAAGGTTGTAATGTGGTAATAAATGCATGAAATAGTTGGATTTCTGAGTAGTTGTAAGAGGAATAAATGTTCAGCTAGGCATGATTAGAAAAGAAGTTGGATGAAAATCGATATACGAGCCTAGGGGCAAAATCATAATTTTGCCAAAGTCTAAGGGCAAAATGGTAATTTTTCCAAAGTAGAAATTTTAAAATGTATTGATTAGTGTGGTGATTAAATGAGTACATTTTATTGTTCTAGACCAAAGAACACGAGATTCGGACCTAGAACGGAGAAAAGAGAAATATGAACAAATAGATCCCTTTCAACATTTTTTCGTATCGAGGTAAGTTTGTGTGCAAATATTGCAATCTTACGCGCAGTTTTTAATATTTCAATGTTGTATGAATTGTATATTTACTCTATTAATATATTAAATACATTTTGACGAGATGTCAAGAATTGAAAATCTTCGATTGAATTTAAGAATAGAGGGAATGCAAATATCATGATGTTATGATAATTAAGGTTCCGTGTAAGACAATATTTAGAATATGGCCTCGATGTGAGATTTCGTATAAGACCATGTCAAGGACATGGCATCGATATGATATTTCAACGTAAGACCCTATCGGGGGTATGATGTTGATATGCTATTATGTGTTTGAGACTCAAGAGTATTCTTTAGCATTTTGAATAATTCAATAGGTATGTTGAAAATGAGAAAGTATGTGATTATACCCTAAGAATGCTGTATGTGCCTAAAACTCATTTGAGGTGAATTCGGTACATTAGGAAACCATGGTGAGATATGTAAACGATGCACTTTGATTGCATATATTATATTTATTAATGCATTTCGTGAGTGCGAATGATTATTGTGAAAATCTATTTAAGATTAATAGTATGTAAGGATATTCCGGATGAACATTCAAAATAGGAAAAATGTATGTGGATAAATATCCGTGAATGTGTAATGATGGTGGGCTATGTGCGATACCACCTTATTAATTATTAAATGGTGGGCTATGTGCGATACCACCTTATTAATTGTTAGCGATGGGCTGTGTGCGATACTACCTCCAATATTATCATTTGGTGGGCTATGTGTGTTACCACCTTAATATTTGCTACTGATGGGCTGTGTGCGATACCATCATGCTTAGTATTAAATGGTGGGCTATGTGCATTACCACCTTATAAATTGTTAAATGGTGGGCTATGCGCGTTACCACCTTATAAATTATTAAATGGTGGGCTGTGTGCGGAACCACCAAGAGTTTGGTATTATTCTGAATAGAGCGTTGGTAAATTGTTTAAGTATATGTTTCATAAATTGTTGTAATGATGAATGCAGGGATTGCATGCTAATAAATGATAATGTTGTAATTGTCACATGGTTAGAAGGTGGTAAGAGATGGAATGAGTAAGCATTATGAATGATGGAATTGGGAAACCATGAGCTTAAGAGTCAATCTCATTATAACACCTTTGTGGTTGAGTATAATCAATGAATGTCAATAGTTGATTATTATTTGCATATGAACTTACTAAGCATTATTGCTTACTCCTCTTCCTTTCCTATCTCTTATAGGTTAACTTAACTCGCTCGGGTTGGAGTTCGCCGGAGATGTTTTCACACTATCGAGCATTCACTTGGGTATGAGGTTAAATCTTTTAGGGATATGGCATGTATAGGGATCTTATTTTGGTTTAATTAAGTCGGATTTCAAAGTAGCACGATCTAATTCAAAAATTTCACCTAAAATAGTTTATGGTTTGGTTATGTATAGCCATGGATGATGGCTCAAACCGATTGTAATGGTGCTAGTAATAGTTTCCCCTCGTATATGGGAAGATAGTTTGGTTTTCATGATTCAAATGTGAAACTTTAAGTGTTATAAATGATTAATTGAGAATGATATGTGATGATGTATGATTGTGTGCATGTGAGGGTGGCCAAATGGCTTGGAAAATAGCCTTGTATTGGTCCACACGGGTAGGCACACGGGCGTGTGTCTAGGCCGTGTGACACACGGTCAGTTCCATGGGCATGTGCCTAGGCCGTGTGAAGTCTGCACCTTGAACTTGGGATTTAAATCGCCACACAGCTGAAGCACACAGGCATGTGACAGGTTATGTGGATTAAGTTAGAGGCGACCACGGGCCAGCCACATGGGCGTGTGCTAGGCCGTGTTATACAAGTCAGTGTCGACCACAGGTGTCAAATACGGGCGTGTGAGATGACACATGGGCGTGTCCTTCCCTCCACACGGGCTTGTGGCCCTATTTTATGTTTAAATTTTCTAAGTACTTGGATGTTTTCGGTAGGGTTCCGACATGTTCCGAGTCTTTGTAAAGGGCTTCTTAGGCCCATTATAAGGTTGATAGTTACGTAATTTGAGAAGTTTTAAATTGTAACAAAATTTGATAGCCTAAAATCGAATGCTCAAGCAAGTCAAGTCCAGTAATGCCTCGTACCCAATTCCGGCATAGGATACGGGTATCATTTGTATCCTAGGTATTCACAAGGTTCAAACGGGACACTTTTTATACCTTTATTCTTGAACTTCATTTCCATTATAGTATTTCATACTTACATTCATGTAATCCACATTATCAACAATTTCATCAATTGATTATTATGACAATGTAATTCAATTTAGCATATAGTGCACATTAAACATTTAAGTTACCTAAATTAATTATTCATTAACATTTAACAATTCCACAAGAATTAAATTAACTATTATATGAACTTACCTCGGCTAAAACAGATGTAAAAACAAAGCCGATGACTAGTTCGATACTTTAGTTTTTCCACGATTTAAATCTGATTGGCCCGTTTCTTGATCTAAATAATAATTTTCATTCAATTAAATAATTCAAATAGCTTACATAATTAATTCAAGCCTATAACCCTTATCAATGTGAATTTACAAAATTACCTCGACATTTAACCTTTATGCAATTTAGTCCTAAATCCCAAAATTTCTGAATTATCCAAATTTAATCAAAAACCATTAGCCAAATTTCATAGGGTTCATAACTAGCCCATTTTATAATCATTTCACAATATTTACACGAAATTTTACTATTTAAACAATTTAATCACTAAACATTAAAATTACTAACAATTACTTAACAAAATACTTCTATTTAGCTATTATACTCAAGAATCTAATCAATTAAGTTCACAAACACATCTAAATCATTTATGGTAGGTCCCTAAACTTTTAACAGCTTTATAAATTGACCCCCGGGTTAGCTAGATTAAGCTAAAATGATCACAAAAACATAAAATTATTAAAAACGAAACTCAAATACATATACATGCAAAGGAGAGAGCTTGGCAGAACCTCCTTGGCCTAAAAAATGATGGAATTCGGTTATGGGGAAGAAGAACATAAAAATATTTGACATTTATGCTTTGTTTATTATATTTTAACTTAACCGTATTTAATTTATTATTTATAACATATAAATTAGCTAAATTAAAGCACTAATCGTGTAACCATTTGATTATGGTATAATTGCCACATAAAACCTTATGACTTTATTAATTTAACTATTTAGCACCTATATATAATAGAATTTAAATTTTGTAGCTTTTACGATTTTGTTCTTTTTATTTAATTAATTATTTAAACGTTAAAATTACTTAACCACAATTTAGTATGACTTTAATAAATACTCGTAAATATTAAATTAAAATATTTACTAACTCACTTGTCATAATTGTGGTCTCAAAACCACTATTTTTGACACCACTGAAAACGGGTTGTTACATACCCTCTCTGACCTAGGACACATGGAAGCACAACAAGTCGCCTAAGAGGCACCCTTCCATTCTTTATCGACCGGTTAGTCCCCAAAAGACCAGTAACTTGGAAGGTTTGATTGTACTTAACCTCTCATTTTGCTTGAGGGGATTGACCATTCTTGCATCCTACCCACTCATTTCAGTCAGAATGTTCTCATCCACTACTAGCCACCCATTTTTTCCAAAAGGTTATCGTCCACCCATTCTTCAAGACACCTGCTCTTCTATTGAGAACGTGATTCTTTAGGCCACCAACTCTGCACCATAACTTAGAAGGAATGACAAAATGCAATGACCCAATTTCTAGTGGTGTCAAAAATTATGGTTTTGAAACTTTGTTTCTGTAAACAAAGTTCATAAATAGTAAATAGGGATATTTACATAATTCAATGAAGCAATTTAGGCAGAAATTTGGTTAATAAAGGCCCAAGGACTAAATTATAAAACTCCAATCTTTATAGATTTTTAATTATAAAATGGCTTGGAGACTTAGATAACAATTGTCCAAAGGATTAAAATGGTCGATAAACCAACAAATAAATAGTGGATAGTGGAATTTGATGATGATGGCTAATTAATTTCTATAATTATGGTTAAAGAAAATAATATAGATTAATTAGTGTAATTAGCCTTAATTAGCAAAATTAATTAAGATTAAACTTTAGTATATATATAGCCAATTTATTGGAAAGAAAGATGAAAATGAAATCATCTTTTTCCACCGTCGAGAAAAGAGAAATGAAAGGAGAAAACTTCCATTGTTGAAAGCTTGTAACGCCCCGAATTTGGGCCTATTGGATTGTAACGCCCCAAAAATCTCGAAACTTTAATTCATGTGCATTGACATTAGTATGGATGTGTAGCACTTAGAATAATAATATTAAGGTATTATCGGGATATTTGAATCCTTAGAGATAGGGGAGACCATAGGGAAAAATCTATTTTTTTTTTGCTTAGTGGACCTTAGTCCCAGGCATGAGGCCTCTTAAGCAGATTGAGTGAAAATAGGACACAAGATGGACTTGTGGTCCAGTGGCAAGTGGCGTCACTTGGAGAGCTATGAGGTGGCATGTTGGTCAGTTAAGGAGGTCCAAGGTTTGAAGCCTAAGAGGGGAAATTAAGGAGTTTTATTTTTTGTGCCTAGACCAAAGGAGGTGGCGTTGGATGAAACTCTGGAAGGGAGTGTTCAGGAGAGAAATTTAAGGTGAAGTGATAAGGGAGAAAAGATAGGGATTGTGAGGTGGATATAGTGATGCCGATTTGGACTCTGGGAGAAAGGAAGTTTTGGCTAAGGGCTATATATATGGGTACCGAATTAAGTTCCAAGGTTAATGCCGAAATTTTGTTTTCCTTCTGGCCGAATTTATTCAATTGTGAGATGCCCAAACACCTTTTTTTCTCTCTAAGTGTTCAGAAGCCGAATCATCCATACTCTTCCTTCTCAAATTCCCTTTTTGGTTCACCATTTGGTTCTAGCCGAATCACCTCTTTTCTTATTCTCCCTAGTATTGCCGAATTGCCTCTGTTACCATATTAGTCTTAAAAGTCAGACTTAAGCCACAGGATCAAAGGAGAATTTTGGTAAGTGCTTAGTTGAATTATTAGTGTGTTTTGTTAAAAGTCAAAGGGCTATCTAACCCCTCCTTGTCATTAACCTGTATTAACAAGGGTAAGGCTCGACAATCACAAGCGTCGTAGGTAAGGAATGCTAGCAAGGTGGTAAGTGTTCTTGACTCAGTCATGGTTTAGTAAATGGCCAAATCTAATGTGGCTCATAGAGGTGACTTATGATCAATATGGGTCACTTGATTTTGACGATATAGGTGTTTGGGTGCAGATCTAGAGGATAATCGCAAATAGTAGCAAAGGAAGGGCTACTAGAACGTGAGGCACATGGTAAGGGTACGGTGAGGTTCCGGTTTTTGATAAGTATGTGTTAAAGCTTTGGTTAATCGCTAGTAATTTCGATTGTAGGTTCGTGACTAAGGGGTTTACAGCACGCGAGGTTACCAGGTGTGTACAAACACTACACACACACATATGATTTTGGCAATGCCAAAAAGCCGAAAAGCCGAATGTGGCTAAATGGGACTGGTGGGCCCTAAGGCTAAGTTTGATCAAATAGTTTGAATTAATTATATGAATTGGGTTAAGAAAGCATGTTACATGATCTGAAATTATTTTGGGCCTAATAGACCATATGACTGAGATTTGGGCCTAGTGGGCCATAAGGATGTGATGTGGGTAGAGTGGGTTATATGCACGTCAAATAGGTTTGATGGGCTTTATAGGGACGTAGACAAGTATGCTAGGGTTTGATGGACTTTAGGCTTAGTACTGAACAACTCTTAAATTTCATAAGACTTAATCTAATTAAACATGTCCGTTAACAAGTTGTTGGGTTAAGGTGTGGCAACGGGCATACGCATGTCTAGGATTGGATCTAGGGAGAGCTTGGTACTTAAGCGGTCCTAGTAGCCCACCTCCTCTTCTCTGGAATCCTACCTGGTGCGTAGTGTTTGTTCACTTTAGCCGTGAGGACATGTTGATGGGCCAAAGTTTATAACTAAAACCCGAGAGAGACCAAATACCCCTATTTTGTAAAATTACTAAAATACCTTTAAATTTATAACTACCAAAATACCCCTATTTGCAAAATTACCAAAATACCACTATTTTGCAAAAGTACCAAAATACCCCTAATTTGTAAATTTACCAAGATACCCCTATTTTGCCAAACTACCAAAATACCCCTGTACGATAGAATTACGAAATACCCATAGGTAGTGAAATGACGAAAATACCCTTATGTGAAAAATATGAGTTTGTGGGTGTTACTCGTGTGTTTGATGCATTCATATGACATTCTGCTTAGGATGCATATGGGTGGGAATTATGGTACAGAGGAAGAGTTGAGGATCGTATAGTCATATGGCCATGGATCCACCGGAGGCTTTAAGCCCATTATATGATTAGCAGCTTTGCTGCAAACGTTGAGTAGTGCCACTGTAAGTGCTACCTTTGGTGTGTAGAGGATGGGTGGGTTGATTTAGAAATCCCCACAGGTGTGTAATGGTTGGAAGGGAAATGGTGTGTGTAGCAGATGGATAATTGGGATGGGTTTTGCATTATCTTATTTGTATATGATACAATGTGATTTGATATGAGATCATTTTGGGCTAAGGCCCAAGACCGCCTATTTTGATAGGGCTTAGGCCCAATGCGAATATTTGTATATGATTTGATTTCCAAGGGTTGTACACACTGAGTTTCGAAACTCACACCCTTTAATTTAATGTTTGAGTTATCTTGAATAGACGGCTCGGCGTGGGAGGACTCGGAGATGGCCACACTACAAGTCGATCAAATGTTTTAATTTGTTCAAATAAATTTGTTTTAAATACTTTTTTTTTTGGATTGTAATAAGGCCATGTAACTCCTAATTGACTTTGGATTTTGGGTATATTATTATTGTTCCAACTACCTGCCTAATAGATTTCATAAAATTTCTAAAGTTAGCATAGTTTTCGAAATAACTTAACATATGAACGTTTTCCTAAAATGTGGGTCTTTCCTATTAACTTAACAAGATACAAGGGTTTTGGGCTTTCGGGCCTTAAATTGTTAAATTGAAAAATTATTTTGAAGTGTGCCTTTAATGTGACATTCTGGACTCAGGCCTACCTTCTAGGCCGGGTTTGGGGTGTTACAAAGCTCCATTCAGCCAAAAATTCAAGTAAGTCCCTAAGCCATTTTTCTTTGATTTTTATTGAAATTGAATCATGAGAGCTTGGTTTAGCAAGCTCATGTACCAATTTGATCAATTGTCAAAATTTTGTTAAGATTTCATTCTTGAGTAATTGAATAATTAGGATTGAAATTGATAGAAATTAAGCTTAGATTATGAAAAGGACTAAATTATAAAGCTTAATTTTTAGAATTGTACATTAGGGACTAAATTGAATAAAATGCGATTTGTTATAAAGTTATGGTAGAAATAGAAAGTATAAGGTCCCTAATGAATAAATGTGAATTTAGATTTTAATATGAAGTTTTAAATTGAAAGTTATGCTTAAGTTTAGGGACTAAACTGAATAAATTAAAAAATATGTATGATTTTTTATTTGGTTGTGAATTGGTTAAAAAATTGATAGTGTGATATGTTTTGTGATTGTATGTAGCTAACTTCGACATGGAATCGTCGAGGGGGAAAAGAAAAGCGAAATTTATCGACGAGTGACTCGGGAACCTTGGTTTGTGCTTTTATGATTCAATATATATTTAATTACTTGCATATACATGTTGATTGTGTGATTGATCATTGAGGTAAATATATGGCGATAATATAAATTGTTTTAATTGAGTTTGATGTGGGATATCGAAATAAAGGACTAAAATGAATAAAATGAAAAATGGCAAGAAATATTTGAATTATGTTAAGTGACATGGTAAATGGATAGAAAAATGTTTTATAACATGTAATACATGTTTCTTGATGATGGATTGAAATATGATTCTGAAACTAGATGTGAAATTATATTTATGTATGATTGGGATTGAATTGAAATGATATGTGATAATGATTACTATGTGATAGAACGATTATATGTGGTAAGAAAATGCATATGTGACCGAACATAAGGTATGCATATACAAATAAGAATGATTACAGGTATGGTAATGCATATATGTGAAATTGATGCCCATGTGAACTTAGTAAAGGCTAGGATACAATTGGCATGCCAATAGGGTCATATGTGTGCTTATGCAGGGATATGTGATGCGATCCTAGCTAGGGAAGTCGCATTTAGATCTCATAGAGTCGCCCCAAGAACCTATGACTCGTTCACGTTCTAAGAAGTTCCAAGAAGCCCTTGCAAGTTACATTGATCTAGCATGGGAGAGGAAGTGGCGAACTTATTGATCCAACATGGACCAGTTAACAAGCTTCCCATGCAACTTATTACGAAATGAACTTTAATTTCTAGTTTGATATTTAAGTTTTTTTAAAAAAATTTCTAGAATAAGTTAATTAGTTGATTTAGTTATGTTATTTTTATAGTTTGAGTCTTTAATTTGTCATAAGTTAGGCATAATTAAATTGAGTTTTAATATGCATTAATCTGGACATTTTAAATAAGTTTCAAGTTATTAAATGTGTCTTATTTAGTGCAACATCTTAATATGTCTTTGTTTAGACATCAAATATAGGCCATTTGCAAGGCCAAAATGCCACCCACACTTGGGTCACCCTTACAAGCACATACAAGCATATTTCCAAATACATTTGGCAACCAAAATACACCAAATGATCATCATTTCAACCCATTCAATCTCATTTCTAAGCATGCCAACTTATATTCCAAACAACATAACTAATTCACAAATAAACTAAGCATAATTCATACACAACTTATACTCATTTTGCATCAAAAATCATACCATTACCTTGACCATTTCAAAACCATGGAATCATACCAAAACCAAACATCATATAGCATGACTCTTCATTCATTACACAACTATTTACCTAGCCAAATCACATGGCTATACACATAGCCTATACATGCCATATTTAGCTATATACACATTTTCAAAGGTACCAAAATATGGTTGAGTAGTGTGATGACGATCCTTGATGATTTCCCCGAGCCTTCAGTAGCTTTGACGATCTATAAAATAGAGCAAACACATACAAAGTAAGCTTTCAAAAGCTTAGTAAGCCATATACAAATAAACTTAACAAAAAATGTATATAATCACATTTATACAATGACATTAATATTGTAACACCCCAAACCCGGGCCATACGTCATGACCGAATCTGGTATACTACGGGTTGAATGTTGAAAACTTTGCTTAAAAGGGGTTTTGAAAATCTCAGTTTATTTTAACCAACTAATCATTAATTGTGACATTTTTGAAAGGAACCTTAACATTCGCGTTGAATATGCTAGAAAAGCCCATTTTCATTTCACTTGAAATTAAGACTTTGAAAACATAAGCTTATAAATTGTAACATAAAAAAAATATAGATAGATAACCTACGTTATGGAGGACTTATTACAAAAATAATCCCAAAATTAAAACTCAATGAAAAACCAAAAACAGTCTATGAAAATAAAAGACTTGATGGCCCTCGAGTGCGCCTCGGTTCCCATGTCCACGATCTCTGCTCATCCGAAAAGTTGGGAAAAATAAAAGGTGAGTCACCAAGACTCGTGTGAAAATCCCAAAAACACATAAAAGCCTTGGGCCCACAAACACATTATGGGCCTTGGGCCATACACAATGGAAACAGAATATATTTACATGCAATATTGCCCATCCCAAACCTAAGAGTCCATCCTCTACACACCTCCGTACCAACCATCACACCGTGGAGATTTCTACAATCAACCCTCCATCCGCTACACACCATATCGACAGCTGTGCTGCCTGTCATAAAAATTGATCACTATGTGACTTATGTGGCAAAGCCACCGATCGCCATGCGACCTTAATAATATATCGGCAATTTGTCTTTGTCATAAAGACCGATCACTATGTGACCTATGTGGCAAAGCCACCGATCGCTATGCGACCTGCTCCCCTTCATCATATCAATCCCTTCCCATGCATACATACATGCAAGAATCAGAACATTAAACTACCAGAACAGATTACATAATTTCCCATACTTCGATACACATAAAGAAGTTTCTATGATTACGTACCTTGCATCCCTTGCCTACCCTTTTTGGGTAACACATTGTTCATCTGACCTCATTTTACGGCTTTTAGCTCATAACATACATATAATACAGATTAAATAGTGTAATAGAGATCTACAGACCTGATTACTGACAAGATGATACTGTCTAAGTCGACACTATCAGTAGCTGCTACGACTCCTAACAGTCTAAGGTTTTGTTCTGAAGTCGGTCCACAACCCGCAGACCAATCACGTACTCTACGACACCGCGTTTCTTAAACTTTGGGGCTAGGACTATAGATCCAACCCTTCCTTCATTTTGTTGACATTCGAGTCCATGAATGACCTTAGTCAGAGGATACTATAATGATTGCTTAACGAGGCATTAGGTTAAGGCACAATAAGGAAAAGAAACTGATTGAACACTTAGGGAGAATCGAAACACTTACCTTGAGATCTCGAAAAAGAAATGTGGTTCGAAGGTTAACGATTTCTGGCTTAGAAACCTAGGCGATTAGATCTCCTTCAAATCCCGGAATGCCGCCCAAAAAGAGCACGAGATCAGTGAAAATGGCAAACTAAAGATGGCATAACAACCAACTAGCCATTCGGCTATGGTTTCAAAAATCGGAAGAGAAGAAAAAAGAACACAAGAAATCGGCACTTACCTTAACACAGAGAATTCGGCAACTCCTAGGGAATTTCAGCTTTTGAGAAGATCAGAAAGAAAAAATGATCTCAAGAGATCTATGAAGATTCGACTTTGATGAAGAAATTGGCAAAGAGAAAAGAATAGACAAGGTTATTCGGCTATGAAGATGAAAGCAGAGAAAACAATGAATTTCGGCTTTTGCAAAAAATTGGAGATGAGAGAATAAGATTTGGGGTTTCGACTTTTGAATAATGAGAGAAGAGAATGGGAAATAAAACCCTAATGCCAAAAATAAAAAGATATTCCCTCCACCTAAACACAGAATTTCGGCACCTACTACCTACACCTAATCAATTAATAAGGGAAATTTCAGCACCCCTCTGGCATATTGAAACCGATTTCCTCCCCCCTCCAAGAGATGGAAATTCGGCCACCATTGGTATTAGGAAGATAACTCCTATTCTTTCTCCCTCATCTTTATCCATTCACACCTCCAAAAGAGGCCTAAATAACACCACCTCTTCCTTCTTTTATCAGCACATTATCCACATTATCCAAGTCATTTAATCCCTCCTAATTTTAAGCCTTATTGCCATACCATTTGCTCCTCCTTTAAGTGCCAAAAATGGCCCAAATACATGTGCTCCAAGCGACCATAACTTGGGCCTCTTCACTTGCTAATGACGCCACCTTATAGTTCCTTTGCAGTGCCCCTTGCTGCTGGGCCACAAGCCCATTTTGTAATTTAAACCATAGATACTATATTTTAAACCCTATAATGTCCAAATAGAAAATTTAACCAAGGCCTCGGCCCTATCCTGAGCCCAATCTGGACCCCTAACACTCTAATTAACACATTAAACATAACCACACATTAAACGCATAGGCCCCTTAATTCTGGATGTTACAGTTCTACCCCCTTAAAGAAATTTTGGCCTGAAATTACCTGATCAGAATAGATGCGAGTACTGCTGCCGCATCGTCTCCTCTGGTTGCAATGTAGCCTCCTCAGAACTATGATTCCTCCATAGAACCTTAACCAACGGAACCGTCTTCCTTCGCAACACTTTGACATCACGATCCAAGATTTCCACTGGTTCCTCTTCAAAGGATAGGTCAGGTCTTACCTCGATTTCCTCCACAGGCACCACATGAGACGGATCTGAACGATATCATCTCAACATAGAAACGTGGAATACATTGTGAATCTGGCTTAGCTCAGAAGGTAGCTCTAGCTGATAGGCTACTGGTCTGACTCGTTTCAACACCCGGTAAGGCCCGATAAATCTGGGACTTAATTTACCCTTCCGTCCAAACCTTAGTACTTTCTTCCATGGCGACACCTTCAAGAACACCATTTCATCCACTGCAAACTCTATGTCCTTTTGCTTCAAGTCTGCATAGGACTTCTGTCAGTCCGACGCTTCCTTTAGTCGAGCTTGAATTAACTCAACCTTCTCCTTTAGCAACTCATCAGTCAGCTGCTTCTCCTTAACCTGACTGACCCAAGAGGGTTTCACTTGAAGTTTAGCTAATAAACTCCCATCATCGTATAAACTAAGGTGAGCAAACATTGCCCTCAAGTCAGAGATTACTTTACGACTTAAGGCATCCGCCACCACATTAGCTTTACCAGGATGGTACTCGATCGAGCAATCATAATCCTTTAACAACTCGATCTACCTCCTCTGCCTTAAATTCAACTCCTTTTGGGTCAAAAGGTATTTTAAGCTTTTATGATCTGTATAAATCACGAATTTCTCCCCGTATAGATAATGTCTCCAAATCTTTAAAGCAAAAACCTCCGCCGCCCACTCCAAATCATGGGTGGGATAATTTGCTTCGTGCGGTCTTAACTGCCAAGATGCATACGCAACAACCTTTCCATCTTGCATCAACACGCATCCTAGTCCCGTGTGTGACGCATCACAGTAAATCACGAATTCTTTCCCAGCCTCCGGTTTAATCAATACCGGAGCCTCCATCAAAATTATTTTCAATTTCTCAAAACTCTCCTGCTGCTTACTAGACCAAGTAAACGGAACTCCTTTCTGTAATAACTTAGTCAATGGTGTCGCGATTGAAGAAAATCCTTCAACAAACCTTCGATAGTACACGGCCAGACCAAGAAAACTCTGAATATTCGCCACAGACTTAGGCAGCTTCCAATCCAATACCACTTCAATTTTTCGAGGGTTAACCCTAATCCCTTCTGCCGACACAACGTGGCCAAGAAAAGTAACTTCACTTAGCCAAAATTCCCACTTACTGAATTTGGCATACAACTGCTTCTCCCTCAGAATCTGCAAAACCACTCGCAAATGTGAATCATGCTCCTCTTCCGATCTTGAGTAAACCAAGATATCATCTATAAATATCACGATAAACCGATCCAAGTAGGGTTGGAACACTCAGTCCACCAAATCCATAAACGACACTAGTGCGTTAGTCAACCCAAATGGCATTACCAAAAATTCGTAATGGCCATAACGGGTCCTGAAAGCTGTCTTATGAATATCCGATTCTTTGACCTTAAAATGATGGTATCCTAATCTCAAATCTATCTTTGAGAACACTAACGCCCCTTTCAGTTGATCGAACAAGTCATCAATCCTTGGCAGCGGATACTTGTTCTTGATGGTCAACTTGTTCAGCTGACGGTAGTCAATGCACATACGCGTTGATCCATTCTTCTTCTTAACAAATAACACCGGCGCTCCCCAAGGCGACATGCTTGGTCAAATAAATCCTTTATCTAACAACTCTTGTATTTATGCTTTCAACTCTACCAACTTCTTTGGCGCTATCCTATATGGAGCATGAACCTTTGGTCTTTGTTCAGGAAGAAGATCGATACCAAACTCCACTTCTCGATCCGAAGGTAATCCCGGAAGCTCTTCTGGGAAAACATCAAGAAATTCCTTTACCGTCATAATGTCCCGAACAGTTAGGTCCTTGGCTTCCAGAGCCCGAAGAAACATTAATATCGCCTCGCATCCTTTTCTCACCATCATTTCTGCTCTTAGGGCAGTCATTACATTCGACAGACAGTTCCCCCTTTCTCCTATCACCAACACTCCACCACCCTCGGGGGTTTTCAACACCATACGCTTGGCTGCACAATCTAAATTAGCTTGATACTTCACTAGCCAGTCCATGCCTAATATTAAGTCGAACTCCCCGAACGGTAATTCCATCAGATCCGTTCGAAAAACTATTCCCTGATCTTCTAAGGGTACCTCCCGATAGAGTTTATCTACTACCCAATGTCAATCAATGCAGTGTAAGGCAAACCAAATATTAAAAATGTACCAGTTATAACATCCGGTGCTTCAGCCTTCTCACGACATCTGGCAGCATAGACTAACCCCGACTGTCTCGCCTCAGTGTTTCCTGCCCCTCGGCATAGTGCTCCACGACCCCGATCGAAACCGTTACCACATCTAGTTGGACCACGACCCCTCTGTGGCTACTGACCTCCTCTACCTGGCTGAGCATTTCCCTGCCCTATGGGTCCTGCATCGCTCCGTGGCTGTGGACAGTCCCTAATCTGATGGTCCAAAGACCCACACCTAAAGCACTTTTCACCGCCTGCCCAACACTCACCTACATGGAATTTACCACAGCGAACACACCTCCGTGTCTGGTTAGCAGCAAGTCTATCCACTCGGTTCGGCCCATCCGACCTAGGTCTTTTCTGAGTATGCCCAACTGCTCCTGACGATCCAAAATTCCTCCTACTTTCACTTCTATCTTTATCCCGATTAAGCTTTTTAGTTTGCTTTACCTCCTCAACTATCTTAGCATTCTCTGCAAGCACAGTAAATTCCCTCTCCCGTTGTGGAGCTATGAAAACACGTAAATCATCCTTCAGGCCATCTTCAAATCGAACACACCGTTCATGTTCTATGGCCACTATCCCTCGAGCATAACGGCTCAAGCGTAAGAATTCTGCTTCATACGCCGCCACCGACCTACTTCCCTAAACTAGATTCAGGAATGCTTTACCTACGCGTCCACATAACTCGTTCCAATGTACTTACACTGGAATGCCGTTCTGAAGTAATCCCAGGTGATACGGTCAGCCATTGTACCATCCTTAACCGTAGGCCACCATTGATACGCTTCGTCCTGGAGAAGAGATACTACTCCTTTTAGCTTATCTTCTTCCGTAAAGTCGAGATCATCCATTATACGCTCCACCGCTTCCAACCAATATTCAGCCGTACTTGGGGCTATACTAGAAATTCCCCTAAACACTTCTGCCCCATTAGCTCTAAGTCGCTCCGACACAGATTTCCGGGCTCCTGTGCCCATGCCTGCCCCAGCAACCTTCTTTAACACCCTCAACATCGCCTGAGATACTGCATCATCTCCGGCCGTCTGATCCTGAAATTTCACCTCCACCGCTGGTGGCACTGGTACCTCATTCCCCGACTCGTGACCAGACCCTACCAGTTCTAACAAACAATACCTCGGCCACGCACACCACGTCCTCTAGTGCTCATTCTACCAATTTGCGTTTATCTGATTGGGAATTTTATGAATTATTAATTTCTTCCACTGATTAATAACGAACAATCTTATGGAAAGTAGTTTTAACAGTAGTACTTTCGAATTCGAACACTATCTACAAGATTCAGTTCTCAAGTCTGTATTTCCTAGCTCTAGAATCCACATACATTCAACCATCCATTTACATTCCAAACAAAGCACCACATAAATGCATCAAGCACACAAGTAACATCCATGAACTCACCTTCGTCACATAGGGGTATTTTCGTAATTCTACCCTACAAAGGTATTTTCGTAATTTTCCAAAATAGGGTATCTTGGTGATTTTACAAAATAGGGGTATTTTGGTAATTTTGTAATCCGACGGTATTTCGGTAATTTTACCAATCGGGGGTATTTCAGTAATTTTTACAAATTTTGGTAATTTTTACAAATCCAGGGTATTTTGGGAAGTTTTCCAAAATCAAGGGTATTTCAAAAATTTTACTAAACTAGGGATATAAGTAATTTCCTAAAAATAGGGTGGCTGGTCCCTTTTGGGTTTTAGTTATAAATTTTGGCCCATCAACAAGCCCTCTCGGTTAGAGTGAACAAACACTACGCACCAGGTAGGATTCCAGCGAAGAGGAGGAGAGCCGCTAGGGCCGCTTAAATACCAAGCTCTCCCTGGATCCAATCCTAGACATGCGATGCTTGCTACCACACCCTAACCCTGTGACTTGTTCACAGACATGCTTAATTAGAAATTAAGTCTTATGAGATTTGAAGAATTATTTATACTAAACCTAAAGTCCATAAACTCTAGCATACTAGCCCACGTCCCTAGAGAGCCCATCAAGCCCAACATGCATATCACATAATGAGTTTAGAATACTTACTGCGTGGATCGGGTCTTCAGAGACTCAAGGCCATATCTCAACTGAACTTTTCTCAAACTTACATCACTTTTATAAATCACTCTGGACCCATTTCACATTCAAGTTTTAAACTGGCTCGATATAAATGTAACACCCCAAACCCGGGCCATACGTCATGACCGGATCCGGTATGCTACTGGTTGAATGTTGAAAACTTTGCTTTAAAGGGGTTTTTGAAAATCTCAGTTTATTTTAACCGACTAATCATTAATTGTGATATTTTTGAAAGAAACCTTAACATTCGCGTTGAATGTGCTAGAAAAGCCCATTTTCATTTCACTTATAATTAAGACTTTGAAAACATAAGCTTATAAATTGTAACATAAAAAAAAAATATAGATCGATAGCCTAAGTTATGGAGGCCTTATAACAAAAATAAACTGAAAATTAAAACACAATGAAAAACCGAAAATAGTCTATGAAAATAAAAGACTTGATGGGCCCTCTAGTCCGCCTCGGCTCCCATGTCCACGATCTATTGCTCATCTGAAAAGTTGAGGAAAATAAAAGGGTGAGTCACCAAGACTCAGTGTGCAAATCCCAAAAACACATAAAAGCCTTGGGCCCACAAACACATTATAGGCCTTGGGCCATACACAATGGCAACAGAATATATTTACATGCAATATGGCCCATCCCAAACCTAAGAGTCCATCCTCTACACACCTCCGTACCAACCATCACACCGTGGGGATTTTTACAATCAACCCTCCATTCGCTGCACACCATATCGACAACTGTGCTGCCTATCATAAAAATCAATCACTATGTGACCTATATGGCAAAGCCACCGATCGCCATGCGACCTTAATAATATATCGACAGTTGTGCTGCCTGTCATAAAGACCGATCACTATGTTACCTATGTGGCAAAGCCACAGATCGCTATGCGGCCTGCTCCCCTTCATCATATCAATCCTACCCCATGCATACATACATGCAAGAATCAGAACATTAAACTACCTAAACAGATCACATACTTTCACATACTTCGATACACATAGAGAAGTTTCTATGATTACGTACTGCATCCCTTGCCTACCCTTTTTGGGTAAGCATACTGTTCATCTGACCTCATTTTTGGCTTTTAGCCCATAACATACATATAATACAGATTAACTAGTGTGATGAGATTTACACACGATTCTTGACTAGAGGATCTTGTCTAAGTCGACACTATCGAGAGTGACACGACTACTAACGATCTAAGATTTTGTTCAAGTCGGTCCACAACCCGTGACCAATCCGTCATCACGACACCACGCGTTTCTTGAGCTTTGGGGCTGGGACTACAGATCCAACCCCTTCCTTTGATTTGCTGACATTCAAGTCCATGAATGACTTTAGTCAGAGGATACTATAATGATTGCTTAACGAGGCATTAGGTTAAGGCATAATAAGGAAAAGAAACTAATTTAACACTTTGGGAGAATTGAAACCATTACCTTGAGATCCCGAAAAAGTAATGTGGTTCGAAGGCTAACGATTTCTGGCTTAGAAACCTAGGCGATTAGATCTCCTTCAAATCCCAAAATATCGCCCAAAAAGAACACGAGATCAGTGAAAACGGCAAACTAAAGATGGCCTAACAACCAACTAGCCATTCGGCTATGGTCTCAAAAATCGAAAGAAAAGAAAAAAGAACAAAAAAATTGGCATTTACCTTAACACAGAGAATTCGACAACTCCTAGGGAATTTTGGCTTTTGAGAAGATCAAAAAGAAAAGATGATCTCAAGAGATCTATGAAGATTCGGCTTTGATGAAGAAATTGGCAAAGAGAAAAGAATAGACAAGGTTATTCGGCTATAGAGATGAAGCAGAGAAAATAATGGAATTTCAGCTTTTGCATAAAAGTGGAGATGAGGGAATAAGATTAGGGGTTTTGGCTTTTGAATAATGAGAGAAGAGAATGGGAAATAAAACCCTAATGCTGAAAATAAAAAGATATTCCCCAACCTAAACACAGAATTTTAGCATCTACTACCTAAAACCCGAAAATGCCCCTTCCTCAAACTAAAAACTAATCAATTAATGAGGAAATTTTGGCACCCCTCTGGCATATTGAAACTGATTTCCTCCCCTCCGGAGATGGAAATTCAGCCACCACTGGTTGTTCAGCAGATAACTCCTATTCTTGCTCCCTTATCTTTATCCATTCACACCTCCAAAAGAGGCCTAAATAGCACCACCTCTTCCTTCCTTTATCAGCATATTATCCACATTATCCAAGTCATTTAATCCCTCCTAATTTTAAGCCTTATTGCCGTCCCACTTGCTCCTCCTTTAAGTGTCAAAAATGGCCCAAATACATGGGCTCCAAGCGGCCATAACTTGGGCCTTTTAACCTGCTAATGACGCCGCCTTATAGTTCCTTTGCAACGCCCCTTGCTACTGGGCCACAAGCCCATTTTGTAATTTAAACCACAGATACCATCTTTTAAACCCTATAGTGTCCAAACAGAAAATTTAACCAAGGCCTCGACCCTATCCTGAGCCCAATCTGGACCCCTAACACTCTAATTAGCACATTACACATAACCACACATTAAACGCATAGGCCCCTTAATTCTGGATGTTATAGTTCTACCCTCTTAAAGAAATTTTGGCCTCGAAATTACCTTATTAGAATAGATGTGGGTACTGCTGCCGCATCGTCTCCTCTGGTTCCCATGTAGCCTCCTCAGAACTGTGATTTCGTCATAGAACCTTAACCAACGGAACCGTCTTCCTTCGCAACACTTTGACATCACGATCCAAGATTTCCACTAGTTCCTCTTCAAAGGATAGGTCAAGTCTTACCTCGATTTCCTCCACAGGCACCATATGAGACGGATCTGAATGATATCATCTCAACATAGAAACGTGGAATACATTGTGAATCTGGCTTAGCTCAGAAGGTAGCTCTAGCTGATAGGCTACTGGTCCAACTCGTTTCAACACCCGGTAAGGCCCGATAAATCTGGGACTTAATTTACCCTTCTGTCCAAACCTCAGTACTTTCTTCCATGGCGACACCTTCAAGAACACCTTGTCACCCACTACAAACTCTATGTCCTTCCGCTTCAAGTCTGCATAGGACTTCTATCGGTCCGACGCTTCCTTTAGTCGAGCTCGAATTAACTCAACCTTCTCCTTTAGCAACTCATCAGTCTACTGTTTCTCCTTAACCTGACTGACCCAAGAGGGTTTCACTTGAAGTTCAGTGAATAAACTCCCATCATCGTATAAACTAAGGTGAGCAAACATTGCCCTCAAGTTAGAATTACTTTACGACTTAAGGCATCCGCTACCACATTAGCTTTACCCGAATGGTACTCGATCGAGCAATCATAATCCTTTAACAACTCCATCCACCTCCTCTGCCTTAAATTCAACTCTTTCTGGGTCAAAAGGTATTTTAGGCTTTTATGATCTGTATAAATAACAGATTTCTCCTCGTACAGATAATGTCTCTAAATCTTTAAAGCAAAAACCATCACCGCTAACTCCAAATCATGGGTGGGATAGTTTGCTTCGTGCGGTATTAACTGCCGAGATGCATACGCAACAACCTTTCCATCTTGCATCAACACGCATCCTAGTCCCGTGTGTGACGCATCACAGTAAATCACGAATTTTTTCCCAGCCTCTAGTTGAATCAATACCGAAACCTCCGTCAAAATCTTTTTCAACTTCTCGAAACACTCCTGCTGCTTACTAGACCAAGTAAACGAAACTCTTTTCCGTAATAATTTAATCAATGGTGCCACGATTGAAGAAAATCCTTCAACAAACCTTTGACAGTACCCGGCCAGGCCAAGAAAACTCTGAATTTCTGCCATAGACTTAGGCGGCTTCCAATCCAATACCGCTTTAATTTTTTTGAGTGTCAACCCTAATCCTTTCTGCTGACACAACGTGGCTTAGAAAAGTAACTTCACTTAGCTAAAATTCGCACTTACTGAATTTGGCATACAACTGCTTCTCCATCAGAATCTAAAAAACTACTCGCAGATGTGAATCATGCTCCTCTTCCGATCATGAGTAAACTAAGATATCATCTATAAATACCACGACAAACCAATCCAAGTAGGTTTGGAACACTCGTTCATCAAATCCATAAATGCCGCTAGTGCGTTAGTCAACCCAAATGGTATTACCAAAAATTAAGTAATGGCCATAACGGGTCCCGAAAAGTCATCTTATGAATATCCGATTCTTTGACCTTAAGCTGATGGTATCCTGATCTCAAATCTATCTTTGAGAACACTGATGCCCCTTTCAGTTGATCGAATAATTCATCAATCCTTGGCAACAGATACTTGTTCTTGATAGTCAACTTGTTCAGCTGACAGTAGTTAATGCACATACGCATTGATCCATCCTTCTTCTTAACAAATAACACCGGCGCTCCCCAAGGCAACACGCTTGGTCGAATAAATCCTTTATCTAACAACTCTTGTATTTGTACTTTCAACTCTACCAACTCCTTTGGCGCCATCCTATATGGGCGATGAACCTGCATCTTGTTCCCAAAGAAGATCGATACAAACTCCACTTCACGACCGGAGGTAATCCGGAAGCTCTTCTGGGAAAACATCAAGAAATCCCTTCACCGTCATAATGTCCCCAACAGTTAGGTCCTTGGCTTCCAGAGCCCGAACAAACATTAATATCGCCTCGCATCCTCTTCTCACCATCCCTTCTGCTCTTAGGGCAGTCACTACATTCGACAGACAGTTCCCCCTTTCTCCTATCACCAACACTTCACCACCCTCAGGGGTTTTCAACACCATACGCTTGGCTGCACAATCTAAATTAGCTTGATACTTCACCAGCTAGTCCATGCCTAATATTAAGTCAAACTCCCCGAACGGTAATTCCATCAAATCCGTCTGGAAAACTATTCCTTGAACTTCTAAGGGTACCTCCCGATAGAGTTTATCTACTACCACAGATTGTCCTAATAGGCTAATTACAGTCATCGCCCTAGGGGTAATCTCGAAATCTAAACTTAAAGTTCCAGACACACTACTAGCAACATATGAATGTGTCGACCCAATGTCAATCAATGCATTGTAAGGCAATCCAAATATTAAAAATGTACCGGTTATAACATCGGTGCGTCAGCCTCCTCACGACGTCTGGCAGCATAGACTAACTTGGTTTGTCTCGCCTCGGTGTTTCCTACCCTCGGCCTGGTGCTCCACGACCCCGACCAAAATGTTACCACCTCTAGCTGGACCACGACCCCTCTGCGGCTGCTGACCTCCTCTACTTGGCTGAGCATTTCCCTTCCTTACGGGTCCTACATCGCTCCATGGCTGTGGACAGTCCCTAATCTGATGGTCCAAAGACCCACACCTAAAGCACTTTCCACTGCCTACCCAACACTCACCTACATGGAATTTACCACAGCGAACACACCTCCATGTCTGGTTAGCAGTAGATCTCTCCACCCGGTTTGGCCTATACGACCTAGGTCTTTTCTGAGTACTCCCAGCTGCTCCTGACGATCCAAAATTCCTCCTACTTCCACTTCTATCTTTATCCCGATTCAACTTTTCTGTTCACTTTACCTTCTCAGCTATCTTAGCCTTCTCCACAAGCACATCAAATTCCCTCTCCCGCTATGGAGCTATCAAAACACGTAAATCATCCTTCAGGCCATCTTCAAATCGAACATACCGTTCATGTTCTGTGGCCACTATCCCTCGAGCATAATGGCTCAAGCTTAAGAATTTCACTTCATACGCCGCCACCGACCTACTTCCCTGAACCAGATTCAGGAATGCTCTACGCTACGCGTCCACATAACTCGTTCTAATGTACTTACTCTGAAACGCCGTTCTGAAGTAATCCCAGGTGATACGGTCTGCCACTGTACCATCCTTAACCGTAAGCCACCATTGATACGCTTCGTCCCGGAGAAGAGACACTACTCCTTTTAGCTTCTCTTCTTCCAGAAAGTCGAGATTATCGATTATGCGCTCCATCGCTTCCAACCGATATTTAACTGTACTCGGGGCTATACTAGAAATTCCCCTAAACACTTCTGTCCCATTAGCTCTAAGTTGCTCCGACACTGATTTCCAATCTCCTGTGCCCATGCCTGCCCCAGCAACCCTCTCTAACACCCTCAACATCGCCTGAGATACTGCATCATCTCCGGCCATCTGATCTTGAAATTCTGCCTCCACCGCTGGTGGCACTGGTACCTCATTCCTCGACTCGTGACCAGACCCTATCAGTTCTGACACAGCAATCCTACCTCTACCTCGGCCACGCACACCACGTCCTCTAGTGCTCATTCTATCGATTCGCGTTTATCTGATTGGGAATTTTATGAATTATTAATTTCTTCCACTGATTAATAACGAACAATCTTATGGAAAGTAGTTTTAACAGTAGTTCTTTCGAATTCGAACTCTATCTACAAGGTTCAGTTCTCAGGTCTTTATTTCCTAGATCTAGAATCCACATACATTCAACCATCTATTTACATTCCAAACAAAGCACCACATAAATGCATCAAGCACACAAGTAACATCCACGAACTCACATTCGTCACATAGGGGTATTTTCATAATTCTACCCTACAGAGGTATTTTCGTAATTTTCCAAAATAGGTGAAACACCCTACACCCGGCCTACGAGAATAGACCGGATCTGGCATGTTCCTCAAAGTAACCCGATTCAAATTCATTCGAATACTTTGAAAACTGTGTGTTTTGGAAGTTAGTTTGTTGTGGGTTGGGCTCGAGTTGAAAACAAATTTATTTTATATCAAAAGCTCATTTGTTTCAGGTGACAAAATGTTTAAACTTATTTTAAATTAAATGGGCTTAATCTTTATAAAGCCCTAAATTCATAACATAGTAATTAAAGCGAAATAAGAATCGTCACGATGGCCTTATTACATAAAACTAAACCCAAAATAAAATTATACAAGACTTAAAATAAAATAAAGATTCAAATTAAATTAAACTTCAATTTGAACATGGCCACCACAAGTTACGTAGTCCGGTCCATTCTCGCTCATCACGAAACATGTTCCCTGGCAAGGGTGAGTCGATAGACTCAATGTGTAACCAACACCAAAACATAATAGAAATAGGCACACCATACATATCATATTCATATAAAATTCAAGATAATGATGTAAACCCGAACCCAAACCTATATGCCATCCGCTACACTCCACCGTACCAACCTCGCTGCCGTGGGGACTACTAAGTCAACCTCCATCCGCTACACACCATCGAAGGCGGTCGTTGCGGTCGCGTGCTCATCGCCCACTTAAAATATTGTGGCATAGCCACCGATATTTGTGTCATGAGACAAAGACATTTAGATAATGTAACCGAAGTTACCACATTCACTTAATGTGACCGAAGTCACCACATTCTCTTAGTGAGACCGAAGTCGTCACATATTCTTAGTGAGACCGAAGTTATCACGTTTCACTTAGTGAGACCGAAGTCATCACATTCACTTCCCCTTTCTCAAATAACCTGAATGCCCCAAATTATACATATCATGCATATCATATTTAAGTTTCACTTTCACATCACTTTTCACATGTTAAATATAACATATTTCGAAATCCTAATAGGAGTAGGAAAACGTATCTGAGTACTTTGTACCATAATTTGGTACTTTAGCCACATTCTTACACTTTCATATTAACATATATGTCATATTTAAGCCATAAATCTATTAAGATTAGTGTGAGGTACACACCTGTTTCGTTTAGCGATTCCTTGAGATTCCGAAAAGCTAGATCTAATGTTTAGATCCTTAGTCCATACATTTGATTTATCATTTATTACTTAGCATAAATTCCGTTTGGCTATAATATCCAAATCCTAGTAGGATTTGTAAAAAGACTTACCTTTTTTGATTTGATGATTATTCAAATCCAGAAAACTTGGTTTTCCTTCACCGATATTCGCCAACCTAAATCTCAACATAGGTTAGTTTTACGCTTTTTGATAATTAAAGAACCAATCCATGTATTCATACAAGCCTTGGCCGAATGCTTTTAGGTGCTTACCTTATGGATTTTAAATCCCGAAAACTTCACTTTTCTCTTCCTTGTATTCTGCCAAAACCTAAGTCCATGAATCGATTAATTTTTGATCACTTTTGATCTAAATACTTAAGATTGGCCTTGGCCGAATATATATGAACACACTTACCTTGGAGTTCTCAGATCCCGAAATTGATATTTTAGTTTAGGTCCCTGCCAAAATCACATGTTAGATCGATCTATCATTCAAGTATGGAAGAGACCCTTTTTGGCCGAATGTACATAGATGTACTTACCTCGTTTTCAAATCCTGGATGATCCTTTATACTATTCGGCTATGGCACTTTTATGGATCACAAAGTTTCGGCTTTTGGTGAAGGGATAGTAGAAGAAAAGAAAAGAAAAGAGATGGAGAGAGTTTTGACGAGAGAATTGACAAAAGGAGAAGAAAAGATTAGTGCTTATTTGGCTAGGGAATTTGACAAGAGGTTCTCTTGAAGAGAAAAGAATGAAGAATGGCTCTTTACTTTCCTCTTTGGCCAAAACTATTAGCCTTAGAGTCCTCAATCGGCCAACTCTTCCTATGTGATAAATTTTAATTTTATCAAATATTAAATTCCATCAAATCTCCTAATTAGCAAGAAAATTCCAAAGGAATAAAACTCTTCTTTCTAGATCCCTTGTGCCGTCAACTCTCTACTCATGGAGGCAAAATAAAATTCTTTTATTTGCTTCCTAGGTGACTCGAACTCAGCCCAACACCCTTGCATGTGGACCATTTCACGAGGCCCTAAGTGGCATCTTGAGCCACTTTTCCAAGTCCGCTTTTGGGTCAAATTTCACGTGCTTTTTATTTTAGGGTCACATGGCCCTAAGTTCCCTTTGAACTTTAAAATTCGACATTTAAGGTCATTTTAAGTTTCCAAAATTTTTCACGACTTTGTAACTTGACATTTCCTAGGTTTCCAAAATGTTTAGTTTCCTCTTTTAGCGTAGTTTCCAAAATGTTTACTTTCCTCTTTTGGCTTAGTTTCCAAAATGTTTACTTTCCTCTTTTAGCTTAGTTTCCAAAATGTTCACTTTCCTAATTTACTTAGGTTTCCAAAAATGGTCATTTTCCTACTTTCAACGTAACATTTCCATACATTCTCAGGTTTCCAAAATCATTCCAAATCTATTCCAAAACACATAAAACATGTCTTTTAAATACATAATTAGGCCAAAATGCATAGGCCCTCTTTAGGATGTTACAGTTCTACCCCTTAAAATAATTTAGTCCTCGAAATTTCCTAACTAAATAATTGAGGTATTCTTTGTCATTGCCTCTCTGGCTCCCACGAAGCTTCCTCCGATCCATGATTGCGTATAATACTTTGACTAGAGGAACCGACTTCCTCAGTAGCACTTTCACGCCACGCCCGAATCAGATCGACTCTTCCTCGTAGGTTAAGTCCGCCTTAGCTCCACTTCTTCTATTGGTACTATGTGAGAGGGATCCGGTCGGTGGCGACATAGCATGGACACATGGAACACGTCGTGCATTTCTTTGCAACTCGGTGGCAACTCTAGCTGGTATGCCTTGGTCCCACTCGCTTTAGTACCGATAGGGCCCTATAAACCTTGGGCTTAACTTCCTTTCCGACCAAACCTCATCACCTTCGTCCATGGTGAGACTTTTAAAACACTTGGTCTCCCACTTCAAACTCTATTTCCTTCCGCTTGAGGTCTGGCATAAGACTTCGCCTATCAGAGGCTTCCTTTAACCGCGCTTGAATTATCTCAACCTTCTTTTCCGTCTCTGCCACTATTTCTGGTCCCAAAACTCGACGTTCTACTAACTCAGTCTAACAAGTAGGAGTACAACACTTCCGTCCGTACAATGCTTCATATGGTACCATTCGAATGCTAGCCTGATAATGTTGTTGTGGCGAACTCGCTAAAGGCAAGTAATCCCCTCAACTTCCTCGAAAATCCATCAAACATTCTCTCAACATATCCTCCAACACTTGATTACCCGCTTCGACCGCCCGTCGATTGTGGATGAAAAGTAGTGAAATCCAACTTGGTGCCTAAAGCTTGATGAAGTGCCCTCCAAAATCGAGACGTGAATCTTGGGTCTCATCAAAATAATTGACACCGGCACTCAGTGTAGCCTCACAATTTTCGCCACATATAGCTTGTCTAACTTTTGAAGGGAATAATCCACTCTTACTGGGATGAAATGTGCGGACTTAGTCAAATGGTCCACTATTACCCATACCGAGTCCTTCTTAGTAGGCGTAAGGGGAAGCCCACTAACGAAGTCCATGGTAATTCTTTCCCACTTCCATCGAAACTGGATTGGTGAAGCAATCCCGATGGAACTTGGTGTTCACTTAACTTGTCGACACGTCGGACATCTTCCACAGATTTCGTAACTTCTCGTTTAAGATCGGGCTACCAAAATTGTTCTCTTAGATCTCAGTACAACTTAATGCCTCCGGGATGCATAGCATAAGGGCTACTATGCGCTTCGAAGAATCTTCCGTCTTAACTCCTTGTCCCTAAGATACGACTTTTCCTTTGTAGC
>CP106730.1:67615796-67725095 GCA_025506655.1 Gossypium rotundifolium | reverse complement strand
TTCCCAAAATACCTGGATTTGTAAAATTACCAAAATTTATAAAAATTCTTGAAATACCCCGATTGGAAAAATTACCAAATACCGGATTATAAAATTACCAAAATACCCCTATTTCGTAAAATCACCAAGATACCCTATTTTGGAAAATTATGAAAATACCCCTGTAGGGTAGAATTAGGAAAATACCCCTATGTGACGAAGGTGAGTTCATGGATGTTACTTGTGTGCTTGATGCATTTATGTGGTGCTTTGTTTGGAATGTAAATGGATGGTTGAATGTATGTGGATTCTAGAGTTAGGAAATACAGACCTGAGAATTGAACCTTATAGATAGAGTTCGAATTCAAAAGTACTGCTGTTAAAACTACTTTCCATAAGATTGTTCGTTATTAATCAGTGGAAGAAATTAATAATTCATAAAATTCCCAATCAGATAAACGCGAATTGGTAGAATGAGCACTAGAGGACATGGTGTGCGTGGCCGAGGTAGAGGTAGGATTGTCTTGTGTCGAAGCGGTAGGGTGCAGTCACGAGTCGAGGAATGAGGTACCAGTGTCACCAATGTGGAGGCGAAATTCGAGGATCGATTTAATAGGAGATGATGCGGTATCTCAGGCGATGTTGAGGGTGCTAAAGAAGGTTGCTGGGGCAGGCATGGGCACAGGAGCCCAGAAATCTGTGTCGGAGTGACTTAGAGCTAATGGGGCAGAAGTGTTTAGTGGAATTTCTAGTATAGCCCCGAGTACGACTGAATATTGGTTGGAAGCGGTGGAGCGCATAATGGATGATCTCGACTTTACAGAAGAAGAGAAGCTAAAAGGAGTAATGTCTCTTATCCGGGACGAAGCGTATCAATGGTGGCTTACGGTTAAGGATGGTACAGTGGCTAACCGTATCACCTGGGATTACTTCAGAACGGTGTTCCAGTGTAAGTACATTGGAACGAGTTATGTGGACGCGTAGCGTAAAGTATTCCTGAATCTAGTTTAGGGAAGTAGGTCGGTGGCGGCGTATAAAGCAGAATTCTTACGCTTGAGCCGTTATGCTCGAGGGATAGTGGCCATAAAACATGAACGGTGTGTTCGATTTGAAGATGGCCTGAAGGATGATTTACGTGTTTTGATAGCTCCACAATGGGAGAGGGAATTTACTGTGCTTGCGGAGAAGGCTAAGATAGTTGAGGAGGTAAAGCAAACGAAAAAGCTGAATTGGGATAAAGATAGAAGTGAAAGTAGGAGGAATTTTGGATCGTTAGGAGTAGCTGGGCGTACTCAGAAAAGACCTAGGTCGGATGGGCCGAACTGTATGGATAGACCTACTGCTAACCAGACATGGAGGTGTGTTCGCTGTGGTAAATTCCATGTAGGTGAATGTTGGGCAGGTAGTGGAACGTGCTTTAGGTGTGGGTCTTTGGACCATCAGATTAGGGACTGTCCACAGCCACGGAGCGATGCAGGACCCGTAGGGCAAGGAAATGCTTAGCCAGGTAGAGGAGGTCAGCAGCCACAGAGGGGTCGTGGTCTAGCTAGAGGTGGTAACAGTTTCGATCGGGGTCGTGGAGCACTAGGCCGAGGGGCAGGAAACACTGAGGCGAGACAGCCGAGGTTAGTCTATGCTGCCAGACGTCGTGAGGAGGCTGACACACTAGATGTTATAACTGGTACGTTTTTAATATTTGTTTTGCCTTACACTGCATTGATTGACATTGGGTAGTAGATAAACTCTATCGAGAGGTACCCTTAGAAGATCAGAGAATAGTTTTTCAAACGGATCTGATGGAATTACCGTTCGGGGAGTTCGACTTAATATTAGGCATGGACTGGCTTGTGAAGTATCAAGCTAATTTAGATTTTGCAGCCAAGCGTATGGTGTTGAAAACCCCCGAGGGTGGTGAAGTGTTGGTGATAGGAGAAAGGGGGAACTGTCTGTCAAATGTAGTGACTGCCCTAAGAGCAGAAAGGATGGTGAGAAAAGGATGCGAGGCGATATTAATGTTTGTTCGGGCTCTGGAAGCCAAGGACCTAACTGTTGGGGACATTATGACGGTAAAGGAATTCCCTGATGTTTTCCTAGAAGAGCTTCCGGGATTACCTCTGAATCGTGAAGTGGAGTTTGGTATTGATCTTCTTCCGGGAACAGCACCAGTGTCTATGCTCCATATAGGATAGCGCCAAAGGAGTTGGTAGAGTTGAAAGCATAAATACAAGAGTTGTTAGATAAAGGATTTATTTGACCAAGCATGTCGCCTTGGGGAGCGCCGGTGTTATTTGTTAAGAAGAAGGATGGATCAACGCGTATGTGCATTGACTACTGTCAGCTGAACAAGTTGACTATCAAGAACAAGTATCCGCTGCCAAGGATTGATGACTTGTTCAATCAACTGAAAGGGGCGTTAGTGTTCTCAAAGATAGATTTGAGATCAGGATACCATCAGCTTAAGGTCAAAGAATCAGATATTCATAAGACAGCTTTCAGGACCCGTTATGGCCATTACGAATTTTTGGTAATGCCATTTGGGTTGACCAATGCACTAGCGTCGTTTACGGATTTGGGGGACCGAGTGTTCCAACCCTACTTGGATCGGTTTATCGTGGTATTTATAGATGATATCTTGGTTTACTCAAGATCGAAAGAGGAGCATGATTCACATCTGCGAGTGGTTTCTGATTCGAGGAGAAAGCAGGTTGTATGCCAAATTCAGTAAGTGCGAATTTTGGCTAAGTGAAGTTACTTTTCTAGGCCACGTTGTGTCGGCAGAAGGGATTAGGGTTAACCCTCGAAAAATTGAAGCGGTATTGGATTGGAAGCTACTTAAGTCTGTGGTGAAATTTTAGAGTTTTCTTGGTCTGGCCGTGTACTATCGAAGGTTTGTTGAAGGATTTTTTTCAATCGTGATACCATTGACTAAGTTATTACGGAAAGGAGTTTCATTTACTTGGTCTAGTAAGCAGCAGGAGAGTTTCGAGAAATTGAAAATGATTTTGATGGAGGCTCCGGTATTGATTCAACCGGAGGCTGGGAAAGAATTCGTGATTTTTTTGTGATGCATCACACACGGGACTAGGATGCGTGTTGATGCAAGATGGAAAGGTTGTTACGTATGTATCTCGACAGTTAAGACCGCACGAAACAAATTATCACACCCATGATTTGGAGTGGACGGCGGTGGTTTTTGCTTTAAAGATTCGCAGACATTATCTGTACGGGGAGAAATCTGTTATTTATACAGATCATAAAAGCCTAAAATACCTTTTGACCCAAAAGGAGTTGAATTTAAGGTAGAGGAGGTGGATCGAGTTGTTAAAGGATTATGATTGCTCAATCGAGTACCATCCGGGTAAAGCTAATGTGGTGGCGGATGCCTTGAGTCGTAAAGTAATCTCTGACTTGAGGGCAATGTTCGCTCACCTTAGTTTATACGATGATGGGAGTTTATTAGCTAAACTTCAAGTGAAACCCTCTTGGGTCAGTCAGGTTAAGGAGAAGCAGCAGACTGATGAGTTACTAAAGGAGAAGGTTGAGTTAATTCGAGCTCGACTAAAGGAAGCATCGGATTGACAGAAGTCCTATGCAAACTTGAAGCGAAAGGACATAGAGTTTGCAGTGGATGACATGGTGTTCTTGAAGGTGCCGCAATGGAAGAAAGTACTAAGGTTTGGACGGAAGGGTAAATTAAGTCCCAGATTTATCGAGCCTTACCGGGTGTTGAAACGAGTCAGGCTAGTAGCCTATCAGCTAGAGCTACCATCTGAGCTAAGCCAGATTCACAATGTATTCCACGTTTCTATGTTGAGACGATATCATTCAGATCCGTCTCATGTGGTGCCTGTGGAGGAAATTGAGGTAAGACCTGACCTATCCTTTGAAGAGGAACCAGTGGAAATCTTGGATCGTGATGTCAAAGTGTTGCGAAGGAAGACGGTTCTGTTGGTTAAGGTTCTATGGCGGAATCACAGTTCTGAGGAGGCTACGTTGGAACTAGAGGAGACGATGCGGCAGCAGTACTTGCATCTATTCTGATCAGGTAATTTTGAGGCTGAAATTTCTTTAAGGGGGTAGAACTATAACATCCAGAATTAAGGGGCCTATGCGTTTAATGTGTGGTTATGTGTAATGTGTTAATTAGAGTGTTAGGGGTCCAGATTGGGCTCAGGATAGGGCCGAGGCCTTGGTTAAATTTTTTATTTGGACATTATAGGGTTTAAAAGATAGTATCTGTGGTTTAAATTACAAAATGGGCTTGTGGCCCAGCAGTAAGAGGCACTGCAAAGGAACTATAAGGTGGCGTCATTAGCAAGTGAAGAGGCCCAAGTTATGGTCGCTTGGAGCCCATGTATTTGGGCCATTTTTGGCACTTAAAGGAGGAGCAAATGGGATGGCAATAAGGCTTAAAATTAGGAGGGATTAAATGACTTGGATAATGTGGATAATGTGCTGATAAAAGAAGGAAGAGGTGGTGTTATTTAGGCCTCTTTTGGAGGTGTGAATGGATAAAGATAAGGGAGAAAGAATAGGAGTTATCTTCTGAACAGCCAGTGGTGGTCGAATTTGCATCTCTTGGAGAGGGGAGGAAATCGGTTTCAATATGCCAGAGGGGTGCCGAAATTTCCCTTATTAATTGATTAGGTGTAGGTAGCAGGTGCCGAAATTCTGTGTTTAGGTGGAGGGAATATCTTTTTATTTTTGGCATTAGGGTTTTATTTCCTATTCTCTTCTCTCATTATTCAAAAGTTGAAACCCCAAATCTTATTCTCTCATCTCCACTTTTATGCAAAAGCCGAAATTCCATTATTTTCTCTGCTTTCATCTTCATAGCGAATAACCTTGTCTATTCTTTTCTCTTTGCCGATTTCTTCATCAAAGTCGAATCTTCATAGATCTCTTGAGATCATCTTTTCTTTCTGATATTCTTAAAAGCTGAAATTCCCTAGGAGTTGCCGAATTCTCTGTGTTAAGGTAAGTGCCGATTTCTTCTGTTCTTTTTTCTTCTCTTCTGGTTTTTGAGACCATAGTCGAATGGCTAGTTGGTTGTTATGCCATCTTTAGTTTGCCATTTTCACTGATCTTGTGCTCTTTTTGGGCGGCATTCCGAGATTTGAAGGAGATCTAATCGCCTAGGTTTCTAAGCTAGAAATCGCTAGCCTTTGAACCACATCACTTTTTCGAGATCTCAAGGTAAGGGTTTCGATTCTCCCTAAGTGTTCAATCGGTTTCTTTTCCTTATTGTGCCTTAACCTAATGCCTCGTTAAGCAATCATTATAGTATCCTCTGACTAAGGTCATTCATGGACTCGAATGTCAACAAATCAAAGGAAGGGGTTGGATCTGTAGTCCCAGCCCCAAAGTTCAAGAAACGCGCGGTGTTAGCAGTGCGGGATTGGTTGCCGGGTTGTAGACCAGCTTCAGAACAAAACCTTAGACTGTTAGGAGTCGTAGCAGCTACTGATAGTGTCAACTTAGACAGTATCATCTTGTCAGTAATCAAGTCTGTAGATCTCTATCACACTATTTAATCTATATTATATGTATGTTATGAGCTAAAAGCCAGAAAATGAGGCTGTATGAACAGTCGTGTTACCCAAAAAGGGTAGGCAAGGGATGCCAGGTACGTAATCATAGAAACTTCTTTATGTGTATCGAAGTATGTGAAAGTATGTGATCTGTTTAGGTAGTTTAATGTTCTGATTCTTGCATGTATGTATGCATGGGATGGGATTGATATAATGAAGGGGAGCAGGTCGCATAGCGATCAGTGGCTTTGCCACATGGGTCACATAGTGATCGGTCTTTATGACAGGCAGCACAGCTGTCGATATATTATTAAGGTTGCATGGCGATCGGTGGCTTTGCCACATAAGTCACATAGTGATCAATTTTTATGACAGGCAGCACAGCTGTCGATATGGTGTGTAGCGGATGGAGGGTTGATTGTAGAAATCTCCACGGTGTGATGGTTGGTACGAGGGTGTGTAGAGGATGGACTCTTAGGTTTGGGATGGGCAATATTGCATGTAAATATATTCTGTTGCCATTGTGTATGGCCTAAGGCCCATAATGTGTTTGTGGGCCCAAGGCTTTTATGTGTTTTCGGGATTTGCACACTGAGTCTTGGTGACTCACCCTTTTATTTTTCCCAACTTTTCAGATGAGCAGTAGATCGTGGACATGGGAGCTGAGGCGGACTCGAGGGGCCATCAAGTCTTTTATTTTCATAGACTGTTTTCGATTTTTAATTGAGTTTTAATTTTGGGATTATTTTTGTGATAAGTCCTCCATAACTTAGGTTATCGATCTATATTTTTTTTATGTTACAATTTATAAGCTTATGTTTTCAAAGTCTTAATTATAAGTGAAATGAAAATGGGCTTTTCTAGCACATTCAACACGAATGTTAAGGTTCCTTTCAAAAATGTCACAATTAATGATTAGTCGGTTAAAATAAACTGAGATTTTCAAAACCCCTTTTAAGCAAAGTTTTCAACATTCAACTCGTAGCATACCAGATCCGGTCATGACGTATGGCCCGGGTTTGGGGTGTTACAATATTAATGTCATTGTATAAATGTGATTATATGCATTTTATGTTAAGTTTATTTGTATATGGCTTACTAAGCTTTTGAAAGCTTACTTTGTATGTGTTTGCTCTATTTTATAGATCGTCAAAGCTATCAAGGCTAGGGAAATCGTCAAGGATCGTCATCACACTACTCAACCATATTTTGGTACCTTTGAAAATGTGTATATAGCTAAATATGGCATGTATAGGCTATGTGTATAGCCATGTGATTTGGCTAGGTAAATAGTTGTGTAATGAATGAAGAGTCATGCTATATGATGTTTGGTTTTGGTATGATTCCATGGTTTTGAAATGGTCAAGGTAATGGTAAGATTTTTGTTGCAAAATGAGTATAAGTTGTGTATGAATTATGCTTAGTTTATTTGTGAATTAGTTATGTTGTTTGGAATATAAGTTGGCATGCTTAGAAATGAGATTGAATGGGTTGAAATGATGATCATTTGGTGTATTTTGGTTGCCAAATATATTTAGAAATATGCTTGTATGTGCTTGTAAGAATGACCCAACTGTGGGTGGCATTTTGGCCTTGCAAATGGCCTATATTTGATGTCTGAACAAAGACATATTAAGATGTTGCACTAAATTAGACACATTTAATAACTTGAAACTTATTTAAAATGTCCAGATTAATGCATATTAAAACTCAATTTAATTATGCCTAACTTATGACAAATTAAAGACTCAAACTATAAAAATAACATAACTAAATCAACTAATTAACTTATTCTAGAATTTTTTTTAAAAAAAAAACTTAAATAGCAAACTGGAAATTAAAGTTCAGCTCGTAATAAGTTGCATGGGAAGCTTGTTAACATGTCCATGTTGGATCAATAAGTTCGGCCACTTCCTCTCCCCATGCTCGATCAATGTAACTTGCAAGGGCTTCTTGGAACTTCTTAGAACGTGACCGAGTCATAGGTCCTTGGGGCAGCTCTATGAGATCGGAAATAGCTTCCCTAGCTAGGATCGCATCACATATCCCGTACAAGCACACATATGACCCTATTGGCATGCCAATTGTATCCTAGCCTTTTACTAAGTTCACATGGGCATCAATTTCACATATATGCATTACCATACCTGTAATCATTCTTATTTGTATATGCATACCTTATGTTCGGTCACAGATGCATTTTCTTACCCTGTACACTGTTCTATCACATAGTAATCATTATCACATATCATTTCAATTCAATCTCAATCATACATAAATACATATAATTTCACATCTAGTTTCGAATCATATTTCAATCCATCATCAAGAAACATGTATTACATGTTATAAAACATTTTCTATCCATTTACCATGTCACTTAACATAATTCAAATATTTCTCGCCATTTTTCATTTTATTCATTTTAGTCCATTATTTCAATATCCCACATCAAACTCAATTAAAACAATTTATATTATCGCCATATACTTACCTCAATGATCAATCACGCAATCAACATGTATATGCAAGTAATTAAATATATATTGAATCATAAAAGCACAAACCAAGGTTCCCGAGTCACTCGTCGATAACTTTCGCTTTTCCTTTCCCCCTCGACGATTCCATGTCGAAGTTAGCTGCATACAATCACAAAACATATCACACTATCAATTTTTAACCAATTCACAACCAAATAAAAAAATCATACATATTTTTTAATTTATTTAGTTTAGTCCTAAACTTGAGACAAGCATAACTTTCAATTTAAAACTTCATATTAAAATCTAAATTCACATTTATTCATTAAGAAACTTATACTTTCTATTTCTACCACAACTTTATAACAAATTTTCATTTTATTCAATTTAGTCCTTAATGTACAATGCTAAAAATTAAGATTTATAATTTAGTCCTATTCATAATCTAAGCTTAATTTCTATCAATTTCAATCCTAATTATTCAATTACTCAAGAATGAAATCTTAACAAAGTTTTGACAATTGATCAAATTGGTACATGAGCTTGCTAAACCAAGCTCTCATGATTCAATTTCAATAAAAATCAAAGAAAAATGGCTTAGGGACTTACTTGAATTTTTGGCTGAATGGAGCTTTGTAACACCCCAAACCTGGCCTAGAAGGTAGGGCCGAGTCCAGAATGTCACATTAAAGGCACACTTCAAAACGATTTTTCAATTTAACAATTTAAGGCCCAAAAGCCCAAAACCCTTGTATCTTGTTAAGTTAATAGGAAAGACCCACATTTTAGGAAAACGTTCATATGTTAAGTTATTTCGAAAACTATGCTAACTTTAGAAATTTTATGAAATTTATTAGGAGGGTAGTTGGAACAATAATAATATACCCAAAATCTAAGGTCAATTAGGAGTTAATTGGCCTTATTACAATCCAAAAAAAAAATAAAGTATTTAAAACAAATTTATTTGAACAAATTAAAACATTTGATCAGCTTGTAGTGTGGCCATCTCCGATTCCTCCCCACGCCGAGCCGTCTATTCAAGATAACCTGAAACATTAAATTAAAGGGTGTGAGTTTCGAAACTCAGTGTGTACAACCCTTGGCAATCAAATCATATACAAATATTCGCATTGGGCCTAAGCCCTATCAAAATCGGTGGTCTTAGGCCTTAGCCCAAAATGATCTCATATTGTAACACCCCTTACCCGAAAACTTTGCCGGAGTCGAGTATGGGGCATTACTAGTCTTGACTACTAGTTTGGGGCATGAAAATTTAAAGCTGTCCAACTGCATCAGGCTGACTAAATTTACCATAACTCGAGTTACCAAACTCAAAATTTAGATCCGTAAATTTTATTGAAACTAGACTCATATAAATTTTTACCATAATTTTTCCAGAATTTTCATGTGGCCAATTAGTACAGTTTATTCATCAAAGTTACCCTTATTTCACTGTTTGATAATTCTGACCTATCTTTACAAAAACTCAGTTATCTCACTGCACAAAATTTCAATAATGTCCTTGCATATTCCAATCAAAATAGACTCATTAAGGATTCTAAACATATAAACTATACTCCATAATTATTTTTGTACAATTTTAACAATTTTTCTAAGACAGAACAGGGACTCACGAATTCATTCAGGACAAGTCTCACTAAAACTTAAATATCTCATTATATATAATTCCTTTGCCTAACTTGTTTCTTTCATATCAAAATAGACATAATAAACTTTAATTCTATGTCTTATTCACTTTCTAATTCAATTTCTCCTATTTTGGTGATTTTTCAAAATCACATCACTGCTATAACTAAAACTGTTTCACAACAAAATAGTCATGAAACATATTCTTTACATATCATTTAGCAACCAAGCTTATATAGCCAATACTCAATCAAATACATATCCATCATTTTACCTCATTATCATGCCAAATTATACCATTTCTCCTTCTTAAAATACATACACAAAATCAATCACTTAACTACATATTAGGTCTTCCTAGATAATCTCAATACATAACATATACTATACCATATATTAAGCTCATCAACATGAACCAATTAATAAGTCTTTCCTATCATAATCTAACATGCACAAATAATAATACCACTCTCACACATGACTAAACCATAATCAAGCATAAATAATAGTTCATGGCATGATCAAACAATATCATCAAAACACGAAACAAGTTATCTCAAAATAGTTAGCCATTTTCGCATGGCTAGCATATTTACACTATTACAAAACATTAGTTATATGGTTCAATCTAGCCTATACATGCCCTTTTAAATAACAAACCAAGTTTTCAATACCCAAAAGAAAGTAGATAGTGTGGTTGACTTCACGGATGATCCTTGAGCACGTAGTTCGATTCAAGATCTATAAAACAAAGGTAGACAAAACACACACACAGAAGCTTACTAGCTTAGTAAGTCCCAAGCTCAAATGATACTACATTCAATTACTTAATCATTTACATCATTTATCTCAACCATGTTAACATATTAAAATTTCTTACACCTTTAGCACTACTATTAGGAAACCAAATATTCATTATAGCACATTCAAGCTCAAACTCGGTCACATAATACTTGTATACATCAATCGTAATCTCAATATACATATCTTTGTACTCATGGCATTAAATAAACTCTAGCAACGTTAAAACATATCAAACCTTACTTACTTATCCGAGCCTTTACTAAGCACATTAGTTACGATTTACCTTGAACCACAATTTGGTTTCTCCTTGGTAAAACACATCACCGCATAAAGTCGCTAGGCATTAAAGCCGAAATCAAACACCGCACAAGGCACGCTAGAGCACGAAGCTCGAATATGTCACCCGGCACTAAGCACGCTAGGCACGAAGCCCGAATATGTCACCTAAGCACTAAGCACGCTGAGCACGGCTTAGAATATGTCACCAGGCACTAAGCACCTTGAGCACGAAGCCCGAATATGTCATTACCAACTTATACACCTTTCAGTAATGCTGCCCAAAATAGCATAAAACACACATTATTCAAGTCACTTTAACATGCCAACTCGTTTAGAGATATAACAACATTTCATTTCAAATTCACTATCACTTATATAAAATTTCAACCAATCCCATACCAATACTTTCACATTCGCTAACATAAGAGTTTATAGAAAACTTTATTTAATAACATCATTTAGTACATTCATAATAATTCGATAATCTATACTTGCTTAAGGACTTACCTCGGTTGTCGATAGTCCGTATGAATCCGCTATTTGAGAACCTTGACTTTCCCAGGTCTAATTAGTTTTTCTTTGCTCTTGATCTAAAACACATTAAAGTTTAGCTCACTCAACCACAATTCATCTCAATTTAGTCCCTAAGCACATAAATGGGCAAATTACTATTTTACCCTAGAATTTCACAACTTTGCAATTTAGTCCTATTTGCATAACACACAAAATACACCAAATTAGCCAAAACTATGCAAGGGTCGAATGTTCCTAGGGACCTTACAAGTCCTCACATTTCATTTATTTTGCAAATAGGCCCTCTAAAAATTTATTTTACAATTTAACCCTAAAAACTCAATTTCATCAAAACTTCCAACACAAAACATATTAATCCTTTACATATCTTTCATCTAAAACCATCAAATATCAAAATCCACATGAATACAACAATGGCTGAACATCAAGCATGCTTAGATTCAAAAATTACAACATGGGTTGATTCTTGTCAAGCAACGATCTCAAAAACGTAAAAATTACTAAAAACCGAAATCAAACTAACCTTGAAATCAAGCCTCAAATTGCCGAAATTTGAAGAACAAAACCCCTTTTTATCTTTCTCAACTTTCGGCCTTAAGAGAATGGATGATAACATGGCTTTATTTTATGTTATTATAACATATAATAAAGAAATTTATTAATTTACTTATATAACCTTTAATATAAAATAAAACCAATTTATATATTATGGATATTTTTGTCAAAAGCCATCCACTAAATTTAAAAATGGGTTATTTACCCATTTAATGCTTCATATTAAGAAGCCATGCTCAAATAGGCACTTTACACTCTAGTATGCCACTTTTACATTTTACGCGATTAAGTCCTTTTTGTCTAATTCGATACTCAAACGATAAAATTTTTCTACAAAACTTTCACACACATAAATTCATATATAATAAGCACTAAATATAATATTTAAATATTTCTCGGGTTCGATTCGTGGTCCCAAAACCACCGTTCCGATTAGGGTCGATTCGATCTCATTACAACTCTCCCCTTAAGGATTTTCGTCCCGAAAATCTTACCGTTAAACAACGTCGGATATTGTTGCCTCATTGAATCCTCGGGCTCCCGTAGCCTCTTCAACTCCGTGGCGATTCCATAGAACCTTCACTAACAGAATTCTTTTATTTCTCAACTTTTTTATTTCAGAGCTAGAATACGGATCGGCTTTTCCTCATCGTCATATCGATCAGTATCTCAATCTCACGTGAGCAATCACATGTGTGGATCCGCTCTATATCTACGGAGCATAGAAACATGAAATACATCGTATCTTTTCTAATTCAGGAGGTAGCTTCAATCTATAAGCAACAGCCCAATCGTTCAATGATCTCATACGGTCCAATGAACCTCGGGCTCAACTTGCCTTCCGGCCAAAAGCGGAGCACTTTCTTCCATGGTGAAACCTTTAAAAGACTCGATCTCGATCCGAATTCAATATCTTTACGTTTCAAATCAGCATAGGACTTTTGTCGATCGATGCGACTTTCAAATTATCTTTGATTATGGCCACTTCATTGATCTCTTTAATCAAATCAACCCGTGTATCTTATTTTCACCGAGCTCAGATCCAAATATAATGGTGTTCGACATTTTCGCCCGTATAAGGCTTCATAAGGTGCCATTTTGATACTTGATTGAAAGCTATTATTATAAGCAAATTCAATCAAAGGTAGGTATCGTTCCCACGTACCTTCAAACTCAAGAACGCAACATCTCAACATGTCCTCAAATATTTGGATAGTTCGCTCGGATTGACAATCTCATCTGCGGATGGAAGGTCAGTCTTGAAATGAAGTTTAGTACCTAAAGCTTCTTGCAACTTCTTCCAAAATCGTGATGTGAATCTCGGGTCTCTGTCTGAAACAATGGAACTCGGTACACCATGCAATCTCACAATCTGTGATACATACAATTCAGCAAGTTTATCAAGTGAATAGTCTGTACGTATTGGCACAAAATGAGCTGATTTAGTCAGTCTATCAACTATCACCCATACTGCATCTTTCTTACTCGGTGTCATAGGAAGACCGGATACAAAATCCATTGTAACTTTATCCCATTTCCACTCAGGTATCATGATCGGCTGAAGCAACCTAGAAGGCACTTGATGTTTGGCTTTTACTTGCTGACAAATTAGGCACTTTGAAACAAATTCAGATATATCTCGTTTCATACCAGGCCACCAATAGAACTGTTTCAAGTCGTTATACATTTTCGTGCTACCCGGATGTATCGATAGTCGGCCACTATGAGCCTCACTCGAAATCATCATATCAAATCAATTCTTTGGAACACATATTCGCTTTTAAAATTCAAGCAGTCATTTGCATCAATCGAAAATCGACTCTGCACCTTTTCTGCGAATTAGTTTAGCAATCATATTCTTGTCAACTTTACATGCATCACAAATTTCTTTGAATAAACATCGGTCTTGCTCGTAACTCAGCTATGATTGAACCATCACTAGACATAACCATCATGCATTCAACGCACGAAGAGCAAATAATGATTTACGACTTAATGCATCCGCAACAACATTAGCTTTTCCGGGTGATAGTCAATCTCCAATTCATAGTCTTTCAACAATTTTAGCCACCTGCGTTGTCTCAAATTCAGGTCTTTCTGAGTCATTAGATACTTCAGACTTTTATGATCTGAGTAAACATGACATTTCTCGCCAAATAAGTAATGACGCCAAATCTTCAATGCGAACACAATGGCTGCAAGCTCTAAATCATGCGTAGGGTAATTTCTTTCATGCGGCTTCAATTGTCTTGAAGCGTAGGCTACAACTTTGCCTTCTCGCATCAAAACGCAGCCCAAACCATTTAAAGAAGCATCGAGTACACAACAAATTCTTTACCCGATTCATTTGAACTAATCTTTGGAGCTTACATCAAAAGGGCTTTCAACCGATCAAAACTTTTCGACATTTTTTGACCATTCAAATCGGACATCTTTCTCGCAATAACTTTGTTAACGGGTTGCTATCATAGAAAAATCTTTCACAAATCGTCGATAGTAACTCGCAAGTCCCGAAAACTTGAATCTCAAAAACATTTTTGGTGGCTTCCAATCAAGTATAGCCGAGATTTTATACGGATCAACTCGAATGCGATGCGGAAACCACATGTCCCAAAAAGTGACCTCTTTCATCCGAACTCACACTTACTAAACTTAGCATCGGTGATGATCTCGCAAAGTTTGTAGCACTAACCTCAAATGTTCAGCGTGTTCAACTTCATCTTTGGAGTAGATCAATATGTCATCAATAAATACCACCACAAATCGATCCAAAAAGCGTCTAAAACCCGATTCATCAAATCCATAAAAATAGCAGTGCATTAGTAAGCCCAAAAGGCATTACCAAAAACTCAAAATGTACATACCTCATCCTAATGCGTCTTTGGCACATCTGTATCTCGACTCAAGAATCGATAATAACCCGATCTCAAATCTATCTTGAAAATCTGAAGCCCCTTTCAACTGATCAAACAAATCATCAATCCGAGGTAACGGTACTTATTCTTTATAGTCACCTTATTTAGTTACCGTAATCAATACACATTTGCATCGTTCCATCTTTCTTTCTCACAAAAGAATGGTGCACCTCAAGGAGAGAAACTTGGTCGTGCAAAGCCCCTATCTGTTAACTCTTGCAAGCGTGCTTTCACTCTTTTAGCTCGATGGGTGCCATCCGATATGGAGCTATTGAGGTCGAGTCATTCCGGAGCTAATTCAATGCCAAACACAATCTCTCGTATAGGGGTAAACCGGTAATTCTTCAGAAACACATCGAGTATTCACATACAATCAGATGCAGATTCAATCATTTCTCGGACACTTTATTATCCGACACATAAGCCAAATAAGCTTCACACCTTTTCTTACATACTTTTGAGCTATCATCAATGATATAAGCAGAGGAAACCCACGAATCATTTGGATTCAATTCTAATGATCTCACCATTCGGTGTCTCAAATCGATAAGCTTTCTTTTGCAATTCACCACCGTGCATCCTGCGAAGTTAACGATCCATTCCGAATTATATCAAACTCATCGAAGGCAACGACATTAAATCAACTGGGAAACAAAAATCCCGAATCATCAATGGGCAACTTTTACACACTTTATTAACAAACACACATCTACCCAAAAGGTTGGATACCCGAATCACAAACTCAGTAGACTCAACTAGCAGAGTCTTACTGAATACCAGAGTTTCACATACATATGAATGGGTCGAACCAGGATCAATCAATGCAATCACAGTAGTATCATAAAGGGTGAAAGTACCAGTAATGACATCTGGAGAAGCAGCATCCTCTCTAGCTCGAGTAACATAAGCTCTTGCTGGAGCTCTAGCCTCTGATTGATTTGTTGTGTTCTTTGTCCCTCTCTGACTACCACCTACATTGCCAGAATGTCTGGGTGGTCTGCCCCGTACTGATGCACTACTTGGTCTAGAGTTACATCTTTGTCAGATTCGACTTCGATTAACATCGGGCACTCTCGAATAAAATGGTGCGAGGATCCACATTTAAAACAAGACCGGTCACGAACTCTACAACTCCTGGATGCCATTTTCCACAATGTTTGCATTCAACTCGATTACGTGGGACGTTACCAACACTAGCCATTGAGGTAGCTCGGGAACCCATCGGAGGTCGATCACGTCTAAATGAATCTGAAGTAGCTTTGTGTCGATGAAGTCATCTCTAAACTTTTAGATGTGGAATGAAAATTCTTACCCGACGATCTTTTACGGGTGTCTCTAGCTTCATCTCACCTTTCTTTTCTCTTTCCCAAGCTCTTGACTTTGCAAGCTCGCTCAACTAGTGTCACAAATTCTTTGATCTCAAGAATGCCAACTAGTAACTTCAAATCTTCATTCAAACCGTCTTCAAACCTTTTGCACATAATGGCTTCAGAGATACACACTCCGGGCATATCGGCTCAATCGACAAATTTTCGCTCATATTGATCAACGACATTTGCCCTGTTTTAGTTCAAGAAATTCTTTACGTTTACGGTCGATGAACCTCTGGTGATATATTTCTTGCGAATTCATTCGGAAGAAATCCCGTCACTTTTTCTTTTGGAACCACGATACTAGTGTATTCCACCGGTGATAAGCGTGTCCCGAAGCAAAGATATAGCACATTTCAAACATTAAATGCAGAGTGCAAGAGAGCTCATCAAGTACCGAATAGTGTTATCAAGCCACATTTCATTTCGCTCTGCATCATCATCATCATTAGCCTTGAATTATTCGCCCCAAATTTCCTAATTTTATCAACAGGAGGCCTACTAGATCTCATTGGATCTATCATCGAAGTCTTTGAAGGTCCGGAGTTGGATTATTCGGGGTGGAGGTTGTTGTACCGTTGGATTATTCGAACAAACCGGGTAAACCATTCATTCATCATTTGGAAGAAGGCTTGTTTAGCCTCTCCTCGTGGTTACCTGAATGGTTGAGAGTCTAGTGGCACCGATCCATGCATGAGACCAGCGCGACACTCTTCACATCATCGGCTACGCTCTATCAGGATCAGAATCCATTTACTATATAAAATACAATCGAAATTGTCAGAAGTCACCACACTATCATATATACAACTTAAAGGCATGTATAGCTAGACTCTTACATACTACGGTAGTCCTAGAATCGACTAAACCGTAGCTCTGATACCAATAAAATGTAACACCCCTTACCCGAAAACTTTGCCGGAGTCGAGTATGGGGCATTACTAGTCTTGACTACTAGTTTGAGGCATGAAAATTTAAAGCTGTCCAACTGCATCAGGCTGACTAAATTTACCATAACTCGAGTTACAAAACTCAAAATTTAGATCTGTAAATTTTATTGAAACTAGACTCATATAACTTTTACCATAATTTTCCAGAATTTTCATGTGGCCAATTAGTACAGTTTATTCATCAAAGTTACCCTTATTTCACTGTTTGATAATTCTGACCTATCTTTACAAAAACTCAGTTATCTCACTGCACAAAATTTCAATAATGTCCTTGTATATTCCAATCAAAAATAGACTCATTAAGGATTCTAAACATATAGACTATACTCCATAATTATTTTTGTACAATTTTAACAATTTTTCTAAGACAGAACAGGGACTCACGAATTCATTCAGGACAAGTCTCACTAAAACTTAAATATCTCATTATATATAATTCCTTTGCCTAACTTGTTTCTTTCATATCAAAATAGACATAATAAACTTTAATTCTATGTCTTATTCGCTTTCTAATTCAATTTCTCCTATTTTTGGTGATTTTTCAAAATCACATCACTGCTGTAACTAAAAACTGTTTCACAACAAAAATAGTCATGAAACATATTCTTTACATATCATTTAGCAACCAAGCTTATATAGCCAATACTCAATCAAATACATATCCATCATTTTACCTCATTATCATGCCAAATTATACCATTTCTCCTTCTTAAAATACATACACAAAATCAATCACTTAACTACATATTCGGTCTTCCTAGATAATCTCAATACATAACATATACTATACCATATATTAAGCTCATCAACATGAACCAATTAATAAGTCTTTCCTATCATAATCTAACATGCACAAATAATAATACCACTCTCACACATGATTAAACCATAATCAAGCATAAATAATAGTTCATGGCATGATCAAACAATATCATCAAAACACGAAACAAGTTATCTCAAAATAGTTAGCCATTTTCGCATGGCTAGCATATTTACACTATTACAAAACATTAGTTATATGGTTCAATCTAGCCTATACATGCCCTTTTTAAATAACAAACCAAGTTTTCAATACCCAAAAGAAAGTAGATAGTGTGGTTGACTTCACGGATGATCCTTCGAGCCTGTAGTTCGATTCAAGATCTATAAAACAAAGGTAGACAAAAACACACACACAGTAAGCTTACTAGCTTAGTAAGTCCCAAGCTCAAAATGATACTACATTCAATTACTTAATCATTTAAATCATTTATCTCAACCATGTTAACATATTAAAATTTCTTACACCTTTAGCACTACTATTAGGAAACCAAATATTCATTATAGCACATTCAAGCTCAAACTCAGTCACATAATACTTGTATACATCAATCGTAATCTCAATATACATATCAACGTACTCATGGCATTAAATAAACTCTAGCAACGTTAAAACATATCAAACCTTACTTACTTATCGAGCCTTTACTAAGCACATTAGTTCGATTTACCTTGAACCACAATTTGGTTTCTCCTTGGTAAAACACATCACCGGCATAAAGCACGCTAGGCATTAAAGCCCGAAATCAAACAAGCACAAGGCACATTTAGGCACGAAGCCGAATATGTCACCGGCACTAAGCCTGCTAGGCACGAAGCCCGAATATGTCATTACCAACTTATACACCTTTCAGTAATGCTGCCCAAAATAGAATAAAACACACATTATTCAAGTCACTTTAACATGCCAACTCGTTTAGAGATATAACAACATTTCATTTCAAATTCACTATCACTTATATAAAATTTCAACCAATCCCATACCAATACTTTCACATTCGCCAACATAAGAGTTTATAGAAAACTTTATTTAATAACATCATTTAGTACATTCATAATAATTGATAATCTATACTTGCTTAAGGACTTACCTCGGTTGTCGATAGTCCGTGCGAATCGGCTATTTGAGAACCTTCGACTTTCCCCGGTCTAATTCCGTTTTTCTTTGCTCTTGATCTAAAACACATTAAAGTTTAGCTCATTCAACCACAATTCATCTCAATTTAGTCCCTAAGCACATAAATGGGCAAATTACTATTTTACCCTAGAATTTCACAACTTTGCAATTTAGTCCTATTTGCATAACACACAAAATACACCAAATTAGCCAAAACTATGCAAGGGCGAATGTTTCTAGGGACCTTAAAAGTCCTCACATTTCATTTATTTTGCAAATAGGCCCCTCTAAAAATTTATTTTTACAATTTAACCCTAAAAACTCAATTTCATCAAAACTTCCAACACAAAACATATTAATCCTTTACATATCTTTCATCTAAAACCATCAAATATCAAAATCCACATGAATACAACAATGGCCGAACATCAAGCATGCTTAGATTCAAAATTTACAACATGGGTTGATTCACGGTTCAAGCAACGATCTCAAAACGTAAAATTACTAAAACCGAAATCAAACTAACCTTGAAATCAAGCCTCAAATTGCCGAAATTTGAAGAACAAAACCCTTTTATCTTTCTCAACTTTCGCCTTAAGAGAATGGATGATAACATGGCTTTATTTTATGTTATTATAACATATAATAAAGAAATTTATTAATTTACTTATATAACCTTTAATATAAAATAAAACCAATTTATATACTATGGATATTTTGTCAAAAGCCATCCACTAACTTTTAAAATGGGTTATTTACCCATTTAATGCTTCATATTAAAGCCATGCTCAAATAGGCACTTTACACTCTAGTATGCCACGTTTACATTTTACGCGATTAAGTCCTTTTTGTCTAATTCGATACTCAAACGATAAAATTTTTCTACAAAACTTTCACACACATAAATTCATATATAATAAGCACTAAATATAATATTTAAATATTTCTGGTTCGGATTCGTGGTCCCGAAACCACCGTTCCGATTAGGGTCAGATTCGGTCTGTTACACATATCAAATCACATTATATCATATACAAACAAGATAATGCAAAACCCATCCCAATTATCCATCTGCTACACACACTATTTCCCTTCCAACCATTACACACCTGTGGGGATTTCTAAATCAACCCACCCATCCTCTACACACCAAAGGTAGCACTCACAGTGGCACTACTCAACGTTTGCAGCAAAGCTGCTAATCATATAATGGGCTTAAAGCCTCCGGTGGATCCATGGCCATATGACTATGCGATCCTCAACTCTTCCTTTGTACCATAATTCCCACCCATATGCATCCTAAGCAGAATGTCATATGAATGCATCAAACACACGAGTAACACTCACAAACTCATATTTGTCACATAGGGGTATTTTCGTCATTTCACTACCTATGGGTATTTTCGTAATTCTATCGTACAGGGGTATTTTGGTAGTTTGGCAAAATAGGGGTATCTTGGTAATTTTGCAAAATAGGGGTATTTTGGTACTTTTGCAAAATAGTGGTATTTTGGTAATTTTGCAAATAGGGGTATTTTGGTAATTAAAATTTAAAGGTATTTTAGTAATTTTACAAAATAGGGGTATTTGGTCTCTCTCGAGTTTTAGTTATAAACTTTGGCCCATCAACATGTCCTCGCGGCTAAAGTGAACAGACACTATGCACCAGGTAGGATTCCAGAGAAGAGGAGGTGGGCTACTAGGACCGCTTAAGTACCAAGCTCTCCCTAGATCCAATCCTAGACATGCGTATGCCCGTTGCCACACCCTAACCCAACAACTTGTAAACGGACATGTTTAATTAGATTAAGTCTTATGAAATTTAAGAGTTGTTCAGTACTAAGCCTAAAGTCCATCAAACCCTAACATACTTGTCTACGTCCCCATAAAGCCCATCAAACCTATTTGACGTGCATATAACCCACTCTGCCCATATCACATCCTTATGGCCCACTAGGCCCAAATCTCAGTCATATGGTCTATTAGGCCCAAAATAATTTCAGATCATGTAACATGCTTTCTTAACCCAATTCATATAATTAATTCAAACCATTTGATCAAACTTAGCCTTAGGGCCCACCAGGCCCATTTAGCCACATTCGGCTTTTTGGCTTTTTGGCATTGCCGAAATCATATGTGTGTGTGTAGTGTTTGTACACACCTGGTAACCTCGCATGCTGCAAACCCCTTAGTCACGAACCTACAATCGAAATTACTAGCGATTAACCAAAGCTTTAACACATACTTATCAAAAACCGAAACCTCACCGTACCCTTACCATGTGCCTCACGTTCTAGTAGCCCTTCCTTTGCTACTATTTGCGATTATCCTCTATATCTGCACCCAAACACCTATATCGTCAAAATTAAGTAACACATATTGATCATAAGTCACCCCTATGAGCCACATTAGATTTGGCCATTTACTAAACCATGACTGAGTCAAGAACACTTACCACCTTGCTAGCATTCCTTACCTACGACGCTTGTGATTGTCGAGCCTTACCCTTGTTAATACAGGTTAATGACAAGGAGGGGTTAGATACCCTTCGACTTTTAACAAAACACACTAATAATTCAACTAAGAACTTACCAAAATTCTCTTTTGATCCTGCGGCTTAAGTCTGACTTTTAAGACTAGTATGGTAACAGAGGCAATTCGGCAATACTAGGGAGAATAAGAAAAGAGGTGATTCGGCTAGAACCAAATGGTGAACCAAAAAGGGAATTTGAGAAGGAAGAGTATGGAGGATTCGGCTTCTGAACACTTAGAGAGAAAAAAAGGTGTTTGGGCATCTCACAATTGAATAAATTCGGCCAGAAGGAAAACAAAATTTCGGTATTAACCTAGGAACTTAATTCGGCACCCATATATATAGCCCCTAGCCAAAACTTCCTTTCCCCCAGAGTCCAAATCGGCACCACTATATCCTCCCTATCTTTTCTCCCTTATCACTTCACCTTAAATTTCTCTCCTGAACACTCCCTTCCAGAGTTCCCTCTAACGCCACCTCCTTTGGTCTAGGCACAAAAAATAAAACTCCTTAATTTCCCCTCTTAGGCCTCGAACCTTGGACCTCCTTAATTGACCAACATGCCACCTCATAGCTCTCCAAGTGACGCCACTTGCCACTGGACCACAAGTCCATCTTGTGTCCTATTTTCACTCAATCTGCTTAAGAGGCCTCATGCCTGGGACTAAGGTTCACTAAGCAAAAAAAAAAAAAGATTTTCCCTATGGTCTCCCCTATCTCTAAGGCTTCAAATATCCCGATAATACCTTAATATTATTCTAAGTGCTACACATCCATACTAATGTCAATGCATAGGAATTAAAGTTTCGGGATTTTTGGGGCGTTACAATCCAATAGGCCCAAATTCGGGGCGTTACAAGCTTTCAACAATGGAAGTTTTTCTCCTTTCATTTCTCTTTTCTCGACGGTGGAAAAAGATGATTTCATTTTCATCTTTCTTTCCAATAAATTGGCTATATATATACTAAAGTTTAATCTTAATTAATTTTGCTAATTAAGGCTAATTACACTATTTAATCTATATTATTTTCTTTAATCATAATTATAGAAATTAATTAGCCATCATCATCAAATTCCACTATCCACTATTTCTTTGTTGGTTTATCAACCATTTTAATCCTTTGGACAATTGTTATCTAAGTCTCCAAGCCATTTTCTAATTAAAAATCTATAAAGATTGGAGTTTTATAATTTAGTCCTTGGGCCTTTATTAACCAAATTTCTGCCTAAATTACTTAACTGAATTGTGTAAATATCCCTATTTACTATTTACGAACTTTGTTTACAGAAACGAAGTTTCAAAACCATAATTTTTGACACCACTAGAAATTGGGTCATTACATTTTGTCATTCCTTCTAAGTTATGGTGCAGAGTTGGTGGCCTAAAGAATCGCGTTCTCAATAGAAGAGCAGGTGTCTTGAAGAATGGGTGGACGATAACCTTTTGGAAAAAATGGGTGGCTAGGTAGTGGATGAGAACATTCTGACCTAAATGAGTGGGTAGGATGCAAGAATGGTCAATCCCCTCAAGCAAAATGAGAGGTTAAGTACAATCAAACCTTCCAAGTTACTGGTCTTTTGGGGACTAAGCAATCGATAAAGAATGGAAGGGTGCCTCTTAGGCGATTTGTTGTGCTTCCATGTGTCCTAAATCAGAGAGGGTATGTAACAACCCGTTTTCAGTGGCGTCAAAAATAGTGGTTTTGAGACCACAATTCTGACAAGTGAGTTAGTAAATATTTTAATTTAATATTTACAGTATTTATTAAAGTCATACTAAATTGTGGTTAAGTAATTTTAATGTTTAAATAATTAATTAAATAAAAAGAACAAAATCGTAAGAGCTACAAAATTTAAATTCTATTATATATAGGTGCTAAATAGTTAAATTAATAAAGTCATAAGGTTTTATGTGGCAATTATACCATAATCAAATGGTTACACGATTAGTGCTTTAATTTAGCTAATTTATATGTTATAAATAATAAATTAAATACGGTTAAGTTAAAATATAATAAACAAAGCATGAATGTCAAATATTTTTATGTTCTTCTTCCCCATAACCGTATTCCATCATTTTTTAGGCCAAGGAGGTTCTGCCAAGCTCTCTCCTTTGCATGTATATGCATTTGAGTTTCGTTTTTAATAATTTTATGTTTTTGTGATCATTTTGGCTTAATCTAGCTAACCCGGGGGTCAATTTATAAAGCTGTTAAAAGTTTAGGGACCTACCATAAATGATTTAGGTGTGTTTGTGAACTTAATTGATTAGATTCTTGAGTATAATAGCTAAATAGAAGTATTTTGTTAAGTAATTGTTAGTAATTTTAATGTTTAGTGATTAAATTGTTTAAATAGTAAAATTTCGTGTAAATATTGTGAAATGATTATAAAAATGGGCTAGTTATGAACCCTATGAAATTTGGCTAGCTGGTCTTTTGATTAAATTTGGATAATTCGTAAATTTTGGGATTTAGGACTAAATTGCATAAAGGTTAAATGTCAGGGGTAATTTTGTAAATTCACATTGATAAGGGTTATAGGCTTGAATTAATTATGTAAGCTATTTGAATTATTTAATTGAATGAAAATTATTATTTAGATCAAGAAACGGGCCAATCGGTTTAAATCGTGGAAAAACTAAAGTATCGAACTAGTCATCGGCTTTGTTTTTACAACTGTTTTAACCGAGGTAAGTTCATATAATAGTTAATTTAATTCTTGTGGAATTGTTAAATGTTAATGAATAATTAATTTAGGTAACTTAAATGTTTAATGTGCACTATATGCTAAATTGAATTACATTGTCATAATAATCAATTGATGAAATTGTTGATAATGTGGATTACATGAATGTAAGTATGAAATACTATAATGGAAATGAAGTTCAAGAATAAAGGTATAAAAAGTGTCCCGTTTGAACCTTGTGAATACCTAGGATACAAATGATACCCGTATCCTATAGGAACAGCACGAGGCATTCTGGACTTGACTTGCTTGAGCATTCGATTTTGGGCTATCAAATTTTGTTCCAATTTAAAACTTCTCAAATTACTTAACTATCAACCTTATAATGGGCCTATGAAGCCCTTTACAAAGACTTCGGAACGTGTCGGAACCCCACCAAAACATCCAAGTACTTAGAAAATTTAAACATAAAATAGGGCCACAAGCAGGTGTGGAGGAAGGACACGCCCATGTGTCATCTCACACGCTGTATTTGACACCGTGGTCGACACTGACTTGTATAACACGGCCTAGCACACACCCATGTGGCTGGCCTGTGGTCGCCTCTAACTTAATCCACACAACCTGTCACATGCATGTGTGCTTCAGCTGTGTGGCGATTTAAATCCCAAGTTCAAGGTGCAGACTTCACACGGCCTAGGCACATGCCCATGGAACTGACCGTGTGTCACACGGCCTAGACACACACCCGTGTGCCTACCCGTGTGGACCAATACAAGGCTATTTTCCAAGCCATTTGGCCACCCTCATATGCATACAATCATACATCATCACATATCATTCTTAATTAATCATTTATAACACTTAAAGTTTCACATTTGAATCATGAAAACCAAACTATCTTCCCATATACGAGGGGAAACTATTACTAGCACCATTACAATCGGTTTGAGCCATCATCCATGGCTATACATAACCAAACCATAAACTATTTTAGGTAAACACATTTGGCTACTTTAACTATGACTTAATTAAACCAAAATAAGATCCCTATACATGCCATATCCCTAAAAGATTTAACCTCATACCCAAGTGAATGCTTGATAGTGTGAAAACATCTCCGGCGAACTCCAACCCGAGCTAGTTAAGTTAACCTATAAGAGATAGGAAAGGAAGAGGAGTAAGCAATAATGCTTAGTAAGTTCATATGCAAATAATAATCAACTATTGACATTCATTGATTATACTCAACCACAAAGGTGTTATAATGAGATTAACTCTTAAGCTCATGGTTTCCCAATTCCATCATTCATAATGCTTACTTATTCCATCTCTTACCACCTTCTAACCATGTGACAATTACAGCATTCTCATTTTTAGCATACAATCCCTGCATTCATCATTACAACAATTTATGAAACATACACTTAAACAATTTCCCAATGCTCTATTCAGAATAATACCAAACTCTTGGTGGTTCCGCACACAGCCCACTGTTTAATAATTTATAAGGTGGTAACGCGCATAGCCCACCATTTAACAATTTATAAGGTGGTAATGCACATAGCCCACCGTTTAATACTAAGCACGATGGTATCGCACACAGCCCATCGGTAGCAAATATTAAGGTGGTAACGCACATAGCCCACCAAATGATAATATTGGCGATGGTATCGCACACAGCCCATCGCTAACAATTAATAAGGTGGTGTCGCACATAGCCCACCATTTAATAATTAATAAGGTGGTATCGCACATAGCCCACCATCATTACACATTCACGGATATTTATCCACATACATTTTTCCTATTTTGAATGTTCATCCGGAATATCCTTACATACTATTAATCTTAAATAGATTTTCACAATAATCATTCGCACTCACGAAATGCATTAATAAATATAACATATGCAATCAAAGTGCATCGTTTACACATATCTCACCATGGTTTCCTAATGTACCGAATTCACCTCAAATGAGTTCTAGGCACATACCTGTACCCCTTAGGGTATAACCACATACTTTCTCATTTTCAACATACCTATTGAATTATTCAAAATGCTAAAGAATACTCTTGAGTCTCAAACACATAATAGCATATCAACATCATACCCCCGATAGGGTCTTACGTTGAAATATCATATCGATGCCATGACCTTGACATGGTCTTATACGAAATCTCACATTGAGGCCATATTCTAAATATGGTCTTGCACGGAACCTTAATTATCATAACATCATGATATTTGCACTCCCTCTATTCTTAAATTCAATCGAAGATTTTCAATTCTTAACATCTCGTCAAAACGTATTTAATATATTCATAGAGTAAATATACAATTCATACAACATTGAAATATTAAAAACTTCGCGTAAGATTGCAATATTTGCACACAAACTTACCTCGATACCAAAAAATGTTGAAAGGGATCTATTTGTTCATATTTCTCTTTTCTCCCGTTCTAGGTCCGAATCTCGTGTTCTTTGGTCTAGAACAATAAAATGTACCCATTTAATCACCATACTAATCAATACATTTTAAAATTTCTACTTTGGAAAAATTACCATTTTGCCCTTAAACTTTGGCAAAATTATGATTTTGCCCCTAGGCTCGTATATTGATTTTCATCCAACTTCATTTCTAATCATGCCTAGCTGAACATTTATTCCTCTTACAACTACTCACAAATCCAACTATTTCATGCATTTATTACCACATTACAACATTTACAACTTAGTCCCATTTAGGTGTTTTCATGACAACACATTTCACAAAAGTTGTTTCTCATCTCCTTAACCATCATTTTCTTCCATAAAAACTTAGCTAACCACATAATTTCTCTCATATAAAGTCCTTATACTTTCAACCATATTGCAAATTAGTCCCCTCATTAGCTAGCTTAAGCTTTGGGGACTCTAAAAGTACAAAAATTATCAAGTAAAACCATCATAATCACTTACTTGTAGAGAAGATGAGTTGCTGAAAATTTCAAGCTTTCAAAACCCTTCCTTTGCTGATATTTTTGGTGGGAAGAAGATGATTACAATGGGTGATATCATCTTTTCTTATTTTAATTATTTCCTCCAATTTAACCCACCTAACCCACCAATTTTGACCAACTTGAGCCTATTGTCCCCCCTATGGCCGGAAATCACTTAAAACAAGGCCTAATTGCACATTAGGGACCTCCAATTAATATTCCTTAGCTAATTGGCACCTATAGAAATTAAAATAGAGCTTTTGCACTTTACGCGATTTAGTCCTTTTTCGTAATTATCGTTCAATCGTTAAAGTTAAGGTACAAAAATCCTGATGCATCCTTATAAACATGTTACAAAACATAAAATAATATCAAAATAATTTTCCTCCACCTCGGATTAGTGCTCCCGCAACCACTGTTCCGACTAACCCCTAATTCAGTTGTTACAAATGACATGTCATTAGGGGTTATATGGTTTTGAGTTCTAGTCTTGGATGTCCTCTTGATGGTCGAGGTCATGTATTTGTTTCGAATCCTCCACAGCTTGTTTGAGCAGCATCGTGTAGCTTATATCCCGACCCATAGCTCATGTGAGCAGGCCCACTTAACAGCTCGTGTGAGCATTTCATATATGGTTAGATTTCAGATATTAGCACACATTATGTAAGCATGGTTCCCGTGTATCCAACGTGATTTCATTGATGTGAACATAAATATATGATATGTCTCATGTTAAATTATGAAATGGAAAGTATTTGTGTAATTGATTGAAAAGGAATGAATGATACAAATTGTAAAGGTGATAAAAGTAATGTTTATTACTATGCTTTTAGTTTATGTACACGATATCGATAAATTTTATGTTTAATGTATGACTTCACTAACTTGTGAGCTTGGTGATGTATATAGGAAATGGTTAACTATTGAGCATGCTAATGATAGTATACATGAATTATATAAATTGAGCCTAATAGGTAAGTTACGTTTAAGATAATATGAGCTTACCAAGCATTATTTGCTTACGTAGTTGTTTTTCCTTTCTTGTAGATCATCAGAAGGTTTGATAGGTTGGAATCTAGTCAAAGCATAATCACACTATCCATCCATCACTTTGGTAGATTTTTTGTTATTTTTTTTATGGTTATAAATGACATGTAATATGAGTTTTATGTTATTTTGTCAACATGGTTTGGTTTGAGTTTATGATCAGCTTACTTGTATATATATGCCCTTGATTGTAACACCCCAAACCCGGCCTAGATGTTATAGCCAAATCTGGCGATGTCACATGGTAGTGTTTTTTGAAAAGTGAATTATCGTCAAAAACCTCATTTCTTTATCACTTCTTTGCACTCTCTTATGCTTAACTCCATGACGTGTCGATAATTTCAAACGTGATTCATATTTAAAATTTATTCTCTTTCAAAACATTATTAATTTTCAAAACGTCACTTATTATGGAAGCTTTTTAAAACAGTTTGCATAGTTGTGCGTATCTTGTTAAACGTTAGATTTGTTTTGGAAAGTCGATTATCCCTACTACTAGCAGTTGTAAATCAAAATAATAGAAACCCCAAATTAAAAGTAAAAATCTAAATAGGCCATTATTACAGTAAAATACCCGAAATAAAACTTTAAAATACTAAGTAATTACGAACGATTGTAAAAAGGGTTATGATTTGACCTTTAGTTAGGGCTTTAGCCCATTGCAATCTGAAGCGATCATGCATTTGGGCCTTGGCCCATTCTGATATTAATAATCAAGACAAGAATGATATACGATATTAAATCCTACCCAGTCAGCCTCTACACTCCAACTCCGTCCAACCCTACATTCCATGTAGGGATATAATCAACCCACCCACCCATCCCTACACTCCAATAAGTACCAAAAGCGGCACTAGGCGGTGGTTTGCGGTACTGTGCTACTAGTAAATTAGGCTCGGGACTTTCAAGTACACTTCCTCCAAACAATACAACCCCCACCCCTATGCAATGCAGTATACATATATGACATGCTAAAACATAATATCATGCATAAAATTAGGGCATACAGTATCAAATCAATAGGACATCATCATGTTTAATAACATGCATAATCGTATCAGTCATATAGTCATTTAGTCAATTAGAGGTCTAAGTAAGCTTACCGACCCTACAATAGGTCCATAGTCGACTCGGGCGACCCGTGCAACCTTAGCAGTTAAACAGTAAAAATGGGCCCACAAGCCCATGTTGTCTGCCCGTGTGGGCCCACATGCATGTGTGGCCCATAGGCCCAAAATGGCCTTGGCCCAAAAATCCTACATGCCCGTGTGTCCTACACGGCCCAGTTTAGTCTGGCTCGTGTACTGCACACGACCAGCCTCGTCGATCACATGCGTGTTCGGTCACACACTACTACCAGGCGTACAGACGCGTGTCGTGTCGACAATCACCTGTTTCATCTTTTTGCCAAATTCCAATTTTGGAGTTGTGTTTACACACCTGGTCTATTTCTGCTGCTAACCCAACCACGAGCACTCCAAGACCTAGAGTCGACAACTCCAAGCTAAAAAATCAGTGATATCAACAAAACTAAACGAAGCTACGATCAGTCCAACTGCTTCCAATCACTACAACTTACCTTAGACAAAAAACAGAATGGCGATTCCCTACTGCCAAAGTGTCAATCAATAGCCCACTGCTCTTTAATAGAGTCCTAGCCATAAAACAACCTTTAGTAAACCCTTAATTGGCTAACTAAAAAGCAGACACACCTCACTTACCAAAATGCGTGAAATGCACAGCCGTGCCTCATCAACAGGTTCGACCACGGCCTGGCCTCAAATCACAAGGGTGTGTGCCATGGGCGTGTCCCTGCAGCAGGAAAGTAGAATTCTATTCAGATTAGGGTACTTAGAGGCAAAGAAAGCCAGTCCAAAAGCCTATATAAAGACCCTAGAGGCCACTTAAAAGGGGAGTTCGACGAGAGCTCGACAGAAGCCTTCTGTCAGGGCTTTTTGGGCGTTCAGCTAGGCCAAAAGAGCCAAACCAAGGAGGCTGAATACAGGGATTTACTTGAAGAAAGCCAGTTGGTTTATCTCAAGAAGCCAGAATCATACTCAAGATTGAGGATTTCTCCTTCAATTCCTTTAGGGGGTTTTAGGGTTTTCTTATGTTTTGTTTTATATTTTCTTCTGGGATGTTTTCTTTTACTATTATGAACTAAACCCTCAGATACCCGAGGGGGATGAAACCTAAGATGAATCTTGTTATTGTTATCTGAGCTATATGATAAATACTTGATTTATTCTTAACTATATGTTCTTAATTCTTGTTTTGGTATTTCCGTGATATTGATTCAAGCATTCATGCTCTTAGGCAGAGGAGGAATAGACCATGTTTAAGAGTAGATCTAGGATAGTTAAGTGGAGTTGATCGCAACCCTAGAGATAGGATGATGAAAATCTGTCGGATTAGGGTCAAACCTAATATGGGAGTCCATAGATCGAGTTAATGTAATTCTAAGGGTTTTAATTAGAAAGAGATTTCAAATAATCAACCTAGGGTTAGACGTTAGTAGGCTCGAGAGAGGTATTAATATAATTTTGGGAATCCTACGGATCAAGTCAAGTGAATAAATCATCTGGTTCAGAGTTAGATAACAAGTAAAGTCTAGGTGGATTCTTCCTCGGGTATTGTCTAAATCAATCGGTTTTCCTCTAAAGTCTTTCCTTAATTTCTTTTCTTTGTCTTCGCATCTTTAGCTTAGTAGTTAGTTAATTTTTATTAGATAAACAAATCCCTTAATTCTTAGGCTAGATAATAGAAAGAAAGTTAGTACTAGTACTTTTGGTTCCTCTGGGTTCAACAATCCGATCTTGCCACTAAACTATACTATTATTCGATAGGTGCGCTTGCCTCCATCGTTGTCTTAGTTAGTTTCCGAGTTCGATCATTCTCTTTATAAATTTTTAAGACTCTGACATAATGATCAAGTTTTTGGCGTCGTTGCCGGGGAACTAAAATATTAAGAACGCTCAATTTTTATTACTTTAGCCATTTTTTATTTTTTTATTTTTGCAATTAAACTTTTTTTTTACTTTTCTAAATTTTCTTTTTCTTTTTCTCTTTTCCTAGCAGGTACCTCTAGTTTATGACTAGAAGGAACCCGACAGGACCACTACTTTACGACAGTGATATTGAAGGAACCGTACACAAAAATCGTAGAGAAGTAAGGCCAGGCTTAAATTACATACAAGAAGAGTAAGAAGACGAAACGAATACCACCGAAGTAATGGCTGGGAATAATTGGCTACCTCAGGAAGTAGCTAATCATCATGCTCCTCGAACTATGTATGATTATGCTAAACCTAATTTAACAGGAGCCGAATCGAGTATTGTTAGACCTGCTATAGCCGGTAATAATTTTGAACTGAAACCTAACACTATTCAAATGACTCAACAGTTTGTTCAGTTTGATGGTTTGCAGGACAAAGACCCGAATACTCATTTAGCAAATTTACAGGAATTTTGTGATACCTTCAAAATAAATGGCATTTCTGATGATGCCATTCACATTCGATTATTTCCCTTTTCTTTGAGAAATAAATCCAAACAGTGGTTACATTCTCTTCCATGAGGATCAATCACTACATAGGACTAAATGACTGAAAAATTTTTACTGAAATATTTTCCACCGACCAAAACGGCCAAATTAAGGAATGATATCTCTTCTTTTGTGCAGATGGATTTAGAAACATTATACAATGCATGGGGGAGATACAAAGATTTGTTGAGAAGGTGCCCACACCATGGTTTACCCTCGTGGCTACAGGTCCAAACTTTTTACAACGGTGTGAATCCTTCAACCAGGTAGTTGATTAATTCAGCCGTCAGCGAAACCCTAAATAAAAAAACTCCTGAAGCGGCTTACGAGTTTATAGAGGAGATGTCACTGAATAACTATCAGTGGCAAGTTACAAGGATAAAGCCAACTAAAGTAGCCAGAGTTTTCAATCTCGATACAGTCACCATGCTATCAAATTAGGTATAGTTGATGAACAAAAAGATTTATGGTTTTTGTGGTTCTTTGGAGGTACATCCAGTAATGCAATGTGACTTAAATCTAGGAGGTGTGGCAAATCCTGAGCACCCAACCTACAATCATGGCATGGAAAGTGAATAGATAAACTATGCGGGTAACAATTTCAGATCTCAAAATAACCCTTATAGTAATACTTATAATCCAGGTTGGAGGAACCACCCCAATTTCTCGTGGGGTGGCCAAGAAAATCAGAGACAACAACCACCCCCTCCAAACTTCCAACAACAGCCCTACCCACAGGAAAAGAAGTCGAACCTTGAAGAGATGCTGAAAAAATTCATAGCGGTATCTGAAACTCGTTTTCAAAACACAGAGACAACACTTAAAAATCAACAAGCATCAATTAAAGGAATCGAGAACCAGTTAGGGCAACTTGCAAAGCTGATCTTCGAACGACTACTAGGTAGCTTGCCAAGTAACACTGAGACTAATCCAAAAGAGCAAATTCAAGCCATAACAGCTCATGATAGTAAAGGATCAGTAGAATCTGAACCTGAGCCAAGGCAAGAACCTGTGGTAAGTGAAGGTAAGGTTGAGGTAAGCCAAGAAAAACCAATATTGGTAATTAAAGAATACAAACCTCCTATACCTTACCCCAATGCGATGAAGGAAGACGGCACAGAAGAATAGTTCGGTAATCTCCTTAAACTCTTAAAGAAACTACATATTAATTTACCGTTTCTTGAAGCTCTTTCGCAGATGCCAGATTAAGGGAAATTTTTAAAAGAGCTCTTAACGAACAAGCGAAAGTTAAACGAGGAGTCGCATGTGGAATTTAACGCAGTATGCTCAGCAATGTTACAGAACAGACTATCACAGAAATTAAAAGATCCAGGGAGTTTCACAATTCCATGTTTAATTGGTAGTTTATCTGTTGGTAATGCTTTAGCTGATTTACGGGAAAGCATCAATGTTATGCCATCTAAAATGTTTAAACAGCTAGTTCTAAGAAAACCCAAGTAAACTAGGATGAGTATTCAACTAGCTGATAAGACTATTCAAATTCCTAAGGGTATAATTGAAAATGTACTAGTTAAAGTTGACAAATTCATATTCCCCGTAGACTTTGTTGTTTTAGATATGGATGAATACAATAGTATCCCCTTAATTTTAGGAAGACCTTTTCTAGCAAGCTGCAAGATCTAAAATTGATGTTAGTGCGGGTGAACTCATACTTCGTGTAGGTGATGAATCAATGGGTCTCAAGCTCTCGACTTAGCTAGGACATCTAGTGAGAAAGGTGAGGGCGTAAATTCTATCGATAATTATTCGATTAAACTTTCTTTTTAGGAAACACCGAGGAACTACACGATAGAGCCAGATCCTATAACTCATACCAACAAGGAAATATCTCATGAGGAATGACGACTTCAGACCGATGAGCTAGATGAGTGGGAGACACATTTCAAGGAGAAATCAAATCCACACGAAGTGAAACCGAAGGAACCCCCAAAAGAACTTAAAGGAACATCAAATCACTTCAAAATAGGAGATCAGATACTATTAGATAGAATAGATCCGCAAATCATCACTTTAGACCACAATATGAACAAAGAGATCCCTTCTACGGTACTTAATGTTTTCCCTTACGGAACAGTCGAGGTAAGTAATTCTACATTCGGTACTTTTAAAGTAAACTCTACTCAACTCAAACTATATAATGATAGCATGAAAAAGGATTTTTCACTCATTAAACCACCGTGAAGGTATGAATGAGAGGTAAATCTAGCTTAAGACTTTTAATGAGCGCTTCTCGAGAGGCAACCCGAGCACTAACCCTATTTATTTTTATTTCTTTTTCCTCTAGTACCTAACTACATACTAACCAAGTTAAAAACATGCAGAATTCTACACCACATGGCCTTACACACGACCGTGGCTGTGGCCGTGTGGATACTACGGATGTTAGCTCTGGTATGGCGGAGATAGTACGAGACAGGACGAGAAAAATATCTTCAAATCACGGACTCAACTAACACCACAGTTTGTGTAACACGGTAGTGGTGACAATGATTGAACCAACACGGGCGTGGAAATCCAATGCAAGGCGTGGGAGAAGCGATTGAACCACCCTATGGCCATGCGATATGGCAGTGGGACACAACACGCCCATGGGATACGGGCGTGGGGATGTACCAGAACTGAAAGTTTCTATTTAAAACACCTTCTCCCCTTCTTACCCACTCCCCATTCACTCTTCATTCCCCTCTATCTTCACTTTCCTCCTTCTTCATTCTCTAAAGTCTTGATCTAATCTTCAACAATTTCAAAGAAATGGAAAGATCCTAGCCCAGTCTCCCTGTGCGAGACTAATCAACATAAGTTCATTGCGGCCGCTTCATCCACTCGACAAGCTAAGGGTCTTTGAGGCCATTTAGCTTTTATTTTTCTTTTCTTCTCTTTTATTTTCCTTCTCTTTGACTTTCTTATGCTTAATTTAGTTTATTTCATTTTAGTTTCTTAGTTTTAGGTTCTAAAATTGTTAGGGAATCACACACCACTACCTTAGAAATCACACCCACCTCATGAACCATCTACCAATAAGGACCTTTCGGTCCAGTAATCGATTCTTTTAGTCTTAATTCCCTTTTTAAACTCTTTCTTTCTATTTTTCTTTTCTTTAAATATATATTTAGTATATTTTGAATTATTTTTACTATTTCCTGGCTAATTCTTCACGAGTTACCAAATTTCTTCATCTAGCGCAGAGATTATCAGCGACCACCACACCACCATTGCCAACTCGAGGATCTCATCCAAAATTCAGGAAGTTTCACTTCACTCCTTCACTTTTGATTTTCTTATTATATGATTTTTATCTATCTTTGTACATTGAGGGCAATGTATGTCTTAAATGTGGGGGTGAAAATTATTTAGAAAAAGTTCTGAACGTTTTGCATTATTCTCAAATCCCTGAATGATATTCTGTCTTAAAGTTATTTTCTCATATCACTAATTAGAATGAAATTCCTGTGGATTCATGATTTCTATTGATATATTTTAGATTAAGTCATTGATAATTGTGCATTGATAATTTAAACTTTAAGATACTAGAGAATCAAGCATGATGAGTCTATTTTTCAAAAAAATTAAAAATTTTGTTAGGTTGTCTACCTAAATCTAATTGTTACCTTGAAATTTGTAATTTACAAAGTTGATATCAAAAACCCTTAATTTGTGTGAAATTTTGAGCCTTTTAGAGCATACATTCTTTTCGTGCTCACTTTTATTGATTATGAGTGTGTCAACATTGATTTGTTATTCTAGAACTTACTTCGATTATACATGTCAAGACCACACTTTTGATTTGATATACAAAGATGATTAAGGCACTTACGATTTAACCCACTTACTCCACTAAAAACCTACCCTCAAAATTAACCCCTAGTGAACCCCTTTGATCCTAATAACCTTTTTATTGACTCAACCCACTAATATTAACCCGAAACCCATCTTGTATTTGTTATCACCATTCCTTTTGACTACCCTTCTACCGAGACTTGTTTTGATCAGTTGCCTAATTATATTATTTTAGTTGTTAAAGTTTTATCTTATATTGATTTGTTCTTAAAAAAATCGAAGTATATTCATTATTAGTTTTATAATTAAGTGAGCCTATACGTTTAATTTCAACATCTTGAAGAAGAAGCTCGTATTATTAGTATTACGAGTTTTCAATTGATGTAATTATTGAGTTTATTAGTTCGGTTTTCTAGTTAGGTAATTTGTCAATTCAATCTTGATTCTAACCCTTTTAATTCACCTTTATCCACAGTTAACCTAAGCCCGTTACAACCCTTTTTAAAGACCTTTTGATTTGTGTATCATCTCATTTTACTGATGGTGGAATTTGATTTTCATGCAAGCCAATGGGATTAACTTTTCATGTTCGACTTTTGAGTGCTTAATTTTGAACCTTAAACACTTTGAGTGATTTGAGTGAATCTTTAGTGAGGATGTCAACTTTTGTCGATTTTGAATTAAAGGAAATTATTTAGGATAAGGGAAAACACCTATGCTTTCATACTAAAAACTCATGACTTTGATTGTTTGAATATTTAAGACTCTTTGAGTTGAATTATCCATGTATAAATTATCTGAGAGCTATGATGAGGCATTATCAATGAATATTACGAGTAGAGGAAGGTCGTTTTAATTGTGGGTTGAGAATTTTGCTTGAGGACAAGCAAAGGCTTAGGTGTGGGGGTATTTGATAAACTGTAAAATGAACATATTTTAATCCCACATTTAGCATACTTTTGGATGATTTTTCCCTTTAATTATGGAAATAGGTGCTCCTAATCCTTTTTTTCATGTTTTATACTCAGGAGAGCACCGGAGGATGAAAAGAACGAGAAACGGGCCAAAAATAGAGAAAATGGGCCAAAGCACGAATTTCACATGGCCGTGCCTCTTAAGAAGAGTCGACCACGGCATGGACCCTGAAATGCACGGTCGTGCCTCATCAACAGGTTCGACCACGACCTAGCCTCGAATCACACGGGCGTGTGCCATGGGCATGTCCCTACCGCAGGAAAATAGAATTCTATTCGGATTAGGGTACTTAGAGGCAAAGAAAGCCAGTCCAAAAGCCTATATAAAGACCCTAGGGGCCACTTAAAGGGGGAGTTCGACGAGAGTTCGACAGAAGCCTACTGTCAGGGCTTTTTGGGCATTCAACTAGGCCAAAAGAGCCAAGCCAGGGAGGCTGAATTACTCGATGAAAGCCTGTTGGTTCATCTCAAGAAGCCGGAATCATACTTAAGACTGAGGATTTCTCCTTCAATTCCTTCAGGGGGTTTTAGGGTTTTCTTATGTTTTGTTTTATATTTTCTTCTAAGATGTTTTCTTTTACTTTTATGAACTAAACCCTCAAATACCTGAGGGGGATGAAACCTAAGACGAATCTTGTTACTGTTATCTGAGCTGTATGATAAATACTTGATTTGTTCTTAACTTTGTGTTCTTAATTCTTGTTTTCATATTTCTGTGATATTGATTCAAGCATTCATACTCTTAGACAGAGGAGGAATAGACCCTGTTTAAGAGTAGATCTAGCATAGTTAAGCGGAGTTGATCACAACCCTAGAGATAGGATGACGAAAATCTGTGGGATTAGGGTCAAACCTAATATGGGAGTCCATAGATCGAGTTAATGAAATTTTAGGGGTTTTAATTAGAAAGAGATTTCAATTAATCAACCTAGGGTTAGGCGTTAGTAGCCTCAAGAGAGGTATTAATATAATTTAGGGAATCCTACGGATCAAGTCAAGTGAATAAATCTTCTGGTTCAGAGTTAGATAACAAGTGAAGTCTAGGTGCATTCTTCCTCGGGTATTGTCTAAATCAATCAGTTTTCCTCTCAAGTCTTTCCTTAATTTCTTTTCTTTGTCTTCGCATCTTTAGCTTAATAGTTAGTTAATTTTTTATTAGATAAAAAAAATCCCTTAATTCTTAGGCTAGATAATAGAAAGAAAGTTAGTATTAGTACTTTTGGTTCCTTTGGGCTCGACAATCTGATCTTGCCACTAAACTATACTATTGATCAATAGGTGCGCTTGCCTCCATCGTTGTCTTAGTTAGTTTCCAGGTTCAATCATTCTTTTTATAAATTTTTAAGACTCTGACATAATGGTCAAGTTTTTGGCGCTATTGCTGAGGAACTAAAATATTAATAACGCTCAATTTTTATTACTTTAGCCATTTTTTTATTTTTTTATTTGTTCAATTAAACTTTTTTTTTACTTTTTTGAATTTTCTTTTTCTTCTTCTCTTTTCCTAGCAGGTACCTCTAGTTTATGACTAGAAGGAATCCAACAGGACCACTACTTTACGACAGTGATATTGAAGGAACCGTACGCAGAAATCGTAGAGAAGTAAGGCGAGGCTTAAATTACATACAAGAAGAGCAAGAAGACGAAACGAATACCACCGAAGTAATGGCTGAGAATAATCTGCTACCTCAGGAAGTAGCTGATCATCATGCTCCTCGAACTATGTATGATTATGCTAAACCTAATTTAACTGAAACACCCCAAACCCGGCCCACGAGCCTTGACCAGATCTGGTATGTTTCCCGGTGTAAACCGTTTCAAATTCTTTTGTTACTTAGGAAAAACTTGTGTGTTTTGAAAGAAAGATTGTTTTGGGTTGGGTTGCATCATTATTTTATATCTACCATATGAATATGTATGTGATGTGATAATATGCTGAATCTTTTTGGACATAGTGTTTGTGTACACATTGAGTCTGTTGACTCACCCTGTTGTGGGAACCTTTTTGGTGTGATCGGTAATGGGCCAAGGTCGGCGGGAGCTTAAAGGTGGCCATGCACAACAAGGAATTTATTCAATTTGGATTTTATTTTATTAAGTACTTTGAATTTATTTTTTTTTGGGGAATTATTTGATGTAATAAGGCCATAGTAGAACTACTTTACTTTGCTTTTATTTATTAAGCTTACAAACTTTTATTTATTAAAAGATTAAGTAAATTTATTTTAAAATAAAGCCTAAGCGTTTTGTCACCTAAAGTAAAGGATTTTAATAATGAAATAAACACATTTTCAACTCAAGCCCAACCCAAAACAATCTTTCTTTCAAAACACACAAGTTTTTCCTAAGTAACAAAAGAATTTGAAGCAGTTTACAGGGAACATACGAGATCCGGTCAAGGCTTGTGGGTCGGGTTTGGGGTGTTTTAATTTAGTATCGAGCCCAGTTTTAAACTCTCGGCCTTGGGCTTAAGGCCCAAAATGTTTTCAAAGTTAAGCCCAAAAGAATTTTTGTGAATTAAGCGAGTTTTTACGGCATGGCCCACTAAGTCTCAGGCCAAGTCCACCGGTAAGTACTTGACTTACAAGTGATTTAATATGTGAAATGTATGGGCTTTTATGTCAGCGTAGATTAGTGAACTAGGATCCATTGAACCCTAGGACTAGTCTACTCAAAAACACAAGTACATAAGACTTAAGGACCATTAGACAAACATGTGATTAAGTCGTAGAGCTAGGGTGTGGTAACAGGTTGTGCGCATGTCTAGGAGTGGATTGAGAAGAGCTTGGTATTTAAGCGGTCCTAGCGACTCACCTCCTCTTTACTCGAATCCTACACAGTGCGTAAGTGTAGATTCACCCTAAGCGAGAGGACTTAGTCATCGGCTAAACCAATGATTAAACCCGAAAGGGACTAGCCATATTTTTTATAAAACCTTAGTTTTAAAATCCTTAAATTAACCCTTGATTTGCAACAAAATCTATTTTGAAAATTTCTCAAAAAAATTACGGTTTGCCAAAATTACTAAAATACCACAGGCGTAAAATTACAAAAATGCCCTTGGTTTCTAAAATTACCATATTACCTCGATTTTAGTAAAATTTCTCTATTTTGTAAAAGTGTCCAAAACTCTATTTCACAAAAAATTCAAGGTACTTTGATTTGGGAAAATTACTAAAATGCCACTGTGTTGTAAATTACTAAAATACCACTTAGTTTTAAGATTTCCAAAATACCCTCGACTTTTGCTAAAATGTTTCTACTTTACAAAATACCGGGAACTTCATTTTACAAATATCAAGATACCTTGATTTTGAGAATTCTGAAATGCCCCAAACTTCCAAAATTGCAAAATAACCCGATTTAAAATTTCTCTAACTGCCGTGATTTGGAAAATAAATTTTCAAGATAACCTCAAGTTTTGTAAATTTTGAAATACTTTTGATTTATAAAGATTATTTTCAAGTGACCCGATTTATTACCAAAATACCTTATAGGAAAAATGGCGAAATTACCCCAGAGATGATCGGGAATGCCCAAAGTAGTGAAGTGAATGTTGTGAATGAATGTGTCTCTTTCGAGATGGATGAATGTGAATGTGAATGTGAATCTACGAATTAGAATAGTGAACTTGAGCTGAGACCTTGTTTGATCGAAAGAACCATTATTAAACTCCTTTTCATAAAAGCTGTTACGCGGTTAAGCAGTGGAACAAAGACTAATGCATAAAACTCTTTAATCGATTAAATCATGACGTTAGAAATGAGTTCTGGGAGCGTGAACTTAAAAAAATTGTGCCTAGGAAGTATGATGGCTCTATTAAGATCGAGTGCTGAGCATAAAGCCTAGCGCGGTGAGTTAAGATGTTTGATTATTCGATAGTAAGTAATTTTGAGGATGAAATTATTTTTAAGGAGGTAAAGCGTAACATCCTAGATTAGGGGTTATGCGTTTGGAGCATAACTTCGGTGTTAGTAGGCTTTAAGTGTGTTTGGAGGTGTTTTAAGAGTTTTAGAATTCTAGGATGGAAGAAAGCTTTGGAAAATTATTGGTTTTAAGTTAAAAAGGGGAAGCTAGGCTAAGGAAGCCTTAAGAAAATTTGTGTTGGATTCATGACACAAAGAAACCAATTGGCAAGGTGGCAAGAGATGCTACCTTGGGGCTTGGAAGGTGCGTCACATGGAGTGCCAAGGGGCGAGGTTCGAGCTGTAGAGATTGCACTTGCGAGCTTTTATTTTGGCGTTAAAAGGGAGCAAGGCCGGAAGGTCTTAAGGGAAAAATCTTAGGCGTGTTTGGCATAAAGCAGGCCTTAGTAAAGTGGTGCAAGGCACCACTTAAGAACTGAAATACGCCATAAGCTTTGGTGCGGTCTGGAGTTCGAGTCTTGTTGGTAGCGAGGAGGCGTGTTTTATTTTGCTTTTGGCGTTAAGGGGAGCTAGGGAAGGAGGCTTTAAAAGAAATTTTGGCGAGTTTATGTCACAAAAAATGCCTTGGCGAGTGGCTTGAGGCGTTATTGCGACTTGCAGCGGTGAGGCTCGAGTTTAGGCCTCGTGAGCAATGATGAGGTGGGATTTTATTTTGCTTTTGCGTCAAGGTAGGGAAGGGAAGGTTATCTGACAATTGGACTTCTATTTGGATGAAGACTAAGCTTATTTTATCCTATTAATATTTGGCTAAGAGTAGGATAATTGTAGTTTTATTTATTTATTTTATTATAGGATAATTATGGTTTTATTTAGATTAAATGAGATTTTATTTTATTTATTATAGTTTAATAGATAGATAAGAGATAAGGTGTTGGATTAATTATTTTATTTGTTAAGAGATAAAATAGGAGTTTAAGTTGGGATTTGATGAGTGGGGAAGTGGTGGCCAATTGTTGGACTCTAGGAGCTTGAATTTTCGGTATAAATATAGTGCTAGTGTGTGCTAAATTTCCCCCTTTCAAAACCTTTCTTTTTCATCTTGGTTATTGCCGAAATTTAGTACTTCTTTTCCCATTGGTGCCGTTTTTCCCTTGTGGAAAAGTCACTGGTGTTTCATTCCTCTTTTCTATTTGTTCTTAGCCGAACCCTCAAGGTAATCATTAGCCGATTTCTCATTAAGCCTTAAGAGCCGAAATTGTGATCCACATCAAGGCCATAGCTGAATATCCTTGAGGAGTCTTAAGCATAGGTGTTGTCGATTTCTTCAAGTAAAGGTAAGATCCATGATTATTCGATCTTCAGTCTTTTCCCTTATTTTAGCCGAAAGTTAAGAATTAATCCCATCAATATATTTGGATTGCCGAAACTACATAGGATCTTTCGGGATTTTGTCTATTGTCGACTACCAGGGAGAAGAAACTACTTTTCTGGATTTAAAGATTCAAGGTAAGACATGTGAATATTGACCAAGGCCTATTTTTGGTGTTTTAGATCTAGTTCATATTTATTCAACATAATAAAACTAACAAGTTAATATATCTAAGGATCGATCGACTACAAGGAAGGAAATTCTTTTCAGAAGGTACACTATAGGCGTGTTCCCTAGTTATTCGGTGAGTTTGGATTTAAAATCCACAAGGTAAGTATCTATAGAATTGACCAAGGCCATGTTGAGTAAATAGATGTGTTTCATTAATATTTAAAAGCGAAACTAATCTATTCAAGTAATCTAGTGATTGCCAATTTCAAGAAAGAAGGATACAAAGTTTTCGGTATTTGATTAGACATCAATCGGCAGCAAGGTAAGGATTTAGTGTACTAATCCTACTAGGATTTGGTTTTGGTGACTGAATGGGTTTTTACTAAGTATTAAGTGATTGATCAAATGTAGAGATTTAAGATCTAAGGCATTAGATCAAGCTTTTCGAGATTTGGAGTGAACTTGCTAAAGTAAATCAGGTGTGTACCCACACTACTTTTTAATAAGATTTATGGCAATAATTAATATGTGTATGATTATAAGAATGTGAATATGGCTAAGGTACCATGCTATGGTACAAAAGTACTCAGGTACGTTTCCTACTCCTACTAGGATTATGAATATATGTTATTTTTAACATGTGAAAAGTGATAAGAATGTAAATTAAGGCATGATTTTGCATAATGTGTATGATATATAGGGGCATATGGGTTATATGAAAAGGGGAAGTGAATGTGGTGACCTAAGACCACGAAATCTGAATGTGGTGACCTAAGACCACGATAATCTGAATGTGGTGACCTAAGACCACGAATTCTAAATGTGGTGACCTAAGACCACGAATTTTATAAGGGCGATGAGCACGTCATTGCAATGACGCCTTCGATGGTGTGTAGCGGATGGAGGGTTGACTTAGTAGTCCCCACGGTGTGCGAGGATGAATGCGGGTGATGTGTAGCGGATGGCATATAGGTTTGGGTTTGGGTTGCATCATCATTATTTCCTATCTATTATATGAATATGCATGTAATATGTGAACATATGCCTAAATTGTTAAATTTTAGTGTTGGTTACATTGAGTCTGTTTGACTCACCCTTGTGGGATTACTTTTCGGTGACGATCGGTGATGGAAATGGGTCGGCGGGGAGCTTAGTGGAGGCCATGTGAAGTTGATTTTCTTCGTTTTGGACTCTTATTATTTTGAGTACTTTGAATTTATTTTTGGGAATTATTTGATGTAATAAGGCCATAGTTGAATATTTTATTTTACTTTTACTTATCCTGCTACAAAATATTATTTTAAAAAAAGACTAAGTGAATCACCTATAGTAAAGGATTTTAATAATGAAATAAACTTGTTTTCAACTCAAGCCCAACCCAAAACAATCTTTCTTTCAAAACACACAAGTTTTCCTAAGTAACAAAAGAATTTGAAGCAGTTTACAGGGAACATACCAGATCCGGTCAAGGCTCGTGGGCGGGTTTGGGGTGTTTCAATTTAATGTCGAGCAGGTTTCGATCACGGGACACGTGGGTTCTGAGGATGTGTAGCGGATGGCATCTAAGTTTGGGTTCGAACACACAAGTTTTCCTCCTCTTGTGAAATCCTACAGTGCGTAGCTTCGGTTCACCTAACCTAGAAGACTTAGTGGGTGTGGCAACCCTGTGTGCATGCCTAGGAATGGTTTCAGATGGGAGCTTGGTATTTAAGTAGTCAGTGTGACTCACCTCCTCTCCACTCGAATCATACAGTGCGTAGCTTTGGTTCACCACGACCAAGAAGATTAGGTCATAGGCTAAACCCGATAACTAAAACCCGAAAGGAACTAGCCATGTTTATATATATATATATATATATATATAAGAACCCTAATTTTAAAATCTTGAAATCATTTTTCTTTAATTTGTGAAAACTATTTTTTCCCACACAATTTTGAAAAATTTCGATTTATAAAATTACAAAATACCCTAGTGGTAAAATTACAAAAATGCCCTTGGTTTATAAAAATGTCTAAAATACCCACAGTTCTAATCAACATTTTCATTATTTTATAACAAGTCCAAAAACCCTTATTTGCAAATTATCAAAAATACCTTGATTTTGGAAAATTACAAAATTACCCCTAACTTACCAAAATTTCCAAAATGACCCTGATTTCCAAAATTTTTGCAACTTCATCGTTTTGGAAAATAAATTTCTCAAAAAGAACCCTCAAAGTTTTGCAAATTTTGAAATATCCCTGAATTATTAAACTTTACAAATTTACCCTGGTTTATTACCAAGATACCCCCAAAATTCAAAATTACCGAAATACCCCTGGAATTTCCAAATTTACCGAAGAGCCCCGAGACTTTAAAATTTCTAAAATAATTTTTGACAAAATTACCAAGGAACCCTATTTGACAAATTACAAAAATATCCCTGCAGGACAAATTACGCAAATACCCCTGGGTAGTGGAAAAACAACAACCATGAAAACTACAACATTTCTCTGAATGAACGGAAGTTCATAATTGATTGATGGATGTATGAATGTGAAGACTGTGTGCATACGAAAGAACCACTTCTAAAATTCTTCTCATAAAACTTCTTCGCGGTTAATCAGTGGAATAAAGGCTAATTTATAAAATTTCTTAATCAGATTAAAGCGCAGCCGTTAGGAATGAGTTCTAGAGGACGCGGTCGTCAAGGACACAGTAGAGGAAGAATAAGCGTGTCGAACACATTAGATCGGGTCAAAGGGTCCGACAATGAGTTACCATCGCCACCACCACCCCAATTTGTTGGTGTCGTAGCAAGCTCAGACGGGGATGATCTTTATGTCGCAGTTGTCTTGCGAGTTTTGAAAATGGTGGTGGCGCGGTGGAAATCGAGCTCAAAATCTATACCGGCGACTCGAGCCAACGAAGTTGAGGTGTTAAATGGAGTATCCGGTGTGGCACCAGTCTGGTGATCTTGGTTGGAAGCAATCGGCGCATTATGGATGAGCTCGATCTAACCCGGAGGAAAAGTTGAAAGGAATGGTGGCACTACTACGAGATGAAGCGTATCAATGGTGGTTAACGGTGAGGATGGTGCCTTCTTTGAGGATCGACTTGGGAGTATGCTAAGGAGGCATATTAAAAAAGTATGTCGGCACGTTATATTGATGAGCGAGAGAAAGCTTTTAAGAAATTTGGTTCAAGGAACAAGTCGGTAGCGACATATAAAGCTGAATTTACGAGGTTGAGTCGATATGCTCGAGGAGTAGTGGCTCTGAAGCATGAAGCGGTGTGTGTGAGTTCAAAAGGCGGTTAAGGATGACCTAAGGTTCTTGATAGCTCCACATCGAGTGGGAGTTTTCACGTTACTAGAAAAGGCTAAGGTAGCCGAGGGAATCAAGGACTCGGTTAAGCAAAGCTCTGATAGGAATAGACCCAAGAGGGGTTATGGGTCGTCAAGATCATCGGGAAATGTGTAGAAGAGGCCTAGAGTTGATGGGCCACGAAATCGATGGCCGATGCAGGATGGCAATACCGTCCTTGTGATCATTGTGGAAAGAAGCACTTAGTGGAGTGCTGGAAAAAGACGGGACGATGTTTTAGGTGTGGGTCTAAGGACCATATGCTCAAGGATTGTCCTAAGAAACCGGATGAAAGTCGATCAACGATCGAATGTTAATCGGTGGTAGAGGAGGACAATGACCTCGGCGAGGTCGTGGTACGAACCATGAAGGAAATGGTTCGGTCGTGGTCGTGGAGCACCAAGCGAGTCTTGAAGGTTCGATGCAAGGCAACCAAGGTTGGTTTATGCCGTTGGTGTCATGAGAGAGTGATGTGCGGATATGACAATGGTAAGTTTCTTACTTAGGAATGACTTTATGGCCTGTTTATTATAGAGCTAGTTCGTTCTTGTATTGCTAGTGAATGGTATGAAACCTTGGATGTGAACTTTGGAATTGTGCATAGGAGATGTGTTAGTTTTAAGATCGGAGTCTTGACGATAGTGTAGTGTGGTGAGTTAGGATGTACGATTTTTTCGTTAGTAAGTAATTTCGAGGACGAAATTATTTTAAGGGTAGAAGCGTAACATCACGAAAAGGGCCTATGCATTTTCGGTTTAATTGTACGAAATGATATGTCTTATATGTTATGAATGTATTTTGAATATTTTTGGAAACCTGGGAATGTATGGAAATGTTAAGTTAAAATGGGAAAATGAACATTTTGGAAACTTGGAAATGTCAAGTTAAAATAGGAAAGTGAACATTTTGGAAACATGGAAATGTCAAGTTAAAATAGGAAAGTGAACATTTTGGAAACTTGTAAATGTCAAGTTAAAATAGGAAAGTGAACATTTTGGAAACTTGGAAATGTTAAGTAAAAGAGGAAACTAAAACAAGATAGCCTTAAGAAAATTAATAGGAGGAATTTGACACACAAACAGGCTTGGAAAAAATGGCCTGAAGATATCACTTGAGGCCCAGGTAGGTGACGCCACATACAAGGGTGTTGGGCCTAGGTTCGAGTCACTTGGAAAGCAAATAAAAGAAATTTTATTTTGCTACTAGAAGCAAAGGAGGTGGACGGCACAAGGGAACCTAAGTGAAGAGTTTAATTCTCTTTAAAATTCGGCTAAATAGGGGGATAAATGATGGATAATTATTGTTATAAGAGATAATTGGGGGATTAAGTCTATTATTGAATAAAGTGATAATTAAAAGATAAAAATTTATCACATAGAAAGAGTGGTGGCTAGGTAGGGGACTCTAGCCTAGGAATTTCGGCAATAGAAGGAAAATAAGGCCATTCTTCATTCATTCTTTTCTCTTCAAGGAAGCCTCTGCCGAAATTCTCTAGTAAATTTCTCCATTCTTTTCTTTCTTTCCTCTGTGAATTCTCTCGCCATTATTCTCTTCTTCTCTTTTCTTTTCTTCTATTACAAACACAATCAAAAGCGAAGGTACCAATAGCCCTAGCCGATTTCTCACTAAGCCTCAAGAACTGAAATTGTGATACATATCGGGGCCATAGCAGAATAGTGCTAAGGGTTCAAGCAAGAGTTCCATCAAATTCTTGATGAAGGGTAAGATTAGGTTAGATTCTCATTCTATCTCATTTAAGTCATCAAAATTAAGATTCTAATACCCTCAATATATTATTGCGAAACCTTGAAGAGATCTTTGGGATTTACTAAGTGTCGACTACAAGGAAGGAGAAGTTCTTTTCAGAAGGTACACCATAGGCAGCGTGTTCCTAGTTATTCGGTGAGTTTCGGATTTAAAATTCACAAGGCTTATTTTAGTGTTTGGATCTATCTTTTATTATCTTAAAAGCGAAAACTAATATGTTAAAAGGATCTAGAGTTGGTAGAATACAAGGAAGGAGCATAAGCAAAGTTTGGGTTTGGAGAATTTCAAGGTAAGTGTACTTACATATTCAGCCAAGGCCCTATCTTAAGTACTTAGATCTATTTGTTTTAGCAGAAAACTAACTAATTCAAGGGATCTAGTGAGTAGCCGATTTCAAAGGGAAGAATACAAGTTTTGGGTTTGATTTTTAATTCAATCGGCAACAAGGTAAGTTTTAGTGCACAAATCCTACTAGGATTTGGTTTTATGACCGAATGAGTTTTTCATTAAATCTTTAATATGGGTGAATGTAGGGAGTTAAAGATCTAAGACGATGGTCAATTTGGATTTCAAGTGAAATTGTTAAGCGAATCAGGTGTGTACCCACACTACTTTTTAATAAGATTTATGGCAATAATTACTATGTGTATGTTTATAAGAATGTGAATATGGCTAAGGTACCATGCTATGGTACAAAAGTACTCAGGTACATTTCCTACTCCTACTAGGATTATGAATATATGTTATTTTTAACATGTGAAAAGTGATAAGAATGTGAATTAAGGCATGATTTTGCATAATGTGTATGATATATGGGGGCATATGGGTTATATGAAAAGGGGAAGTGAATGTGGTGACCTAAGACCACGAAATCTGAATGTGGTGACCTAAGACCACGATAAGCGAATGTGGTCACCTAAGACCACAATTCGAATGTGGTGACCTAAGACCACGAATTTTATAAGAGGCGATGAACACGTCATTGCAATGAACGCCTTCGATGGTGTGTAGCGGATGGAGGTTGACTTAGTAGTCCCACGGTGTGCGAGGTTGAGTGCGGGGATGTATAGCGGATGGCATCTAGGTTTGGGTTCGGGATTGCATCATTATCTTGAATTATTATGTGAGCATGATATGTATGGTATGCTTAAATCTATTAAATTTTAGTGTTGGTTACCCATTGAGTCTGTTGACTCACCCGGTTGTGGGAACATGTTTGGTGATGAGCAGGTGATGGATCGGGACGGCAGAACTTGTGGTGGCCATTCTCAGCTTAAAGTTTTATTTAATTTGGACATTTTATTTTATTTAAGTACTCTGCAAATTTTATTTTGGGTTTGTTTTATGTAATAAGGCCATAGTGATGATTTTATTGTTGTTTTAATTACTATATTCAATTTAGTTTATTTCAAGATTTAGTCAATATAATTTAAAATAAACTTTAATTATTTTGTCACTGAAATAAATGGGTTTTCATTATAAAAATAAACTTGTTTTCAACTCAAGCCCAACCCACAAACAAACTATCTTGAAAACACATAAGTTTTTCCTAAGAACAAAAGAATTTTGAACCGGTTTACATCGAGGAACATACCAGATCCGATCTAGGCTCGTGGGTCGGGTGTGGGGTGTTTCATTTTTCAGTAATAGTCCATCATTATATATCTATTTAGTTGAATTTTAAAGAGAATTAAACTCTTCCCCAAGTGCCTTGGTGCCGTCCAACTCCCTTGCTCCTTGTAGCAAAATAAAATTCTTTTATTTGCTTCCTACGTGACTCGAACCTAGGCCCATTTGCATAGCTTGTGGCGTCACTTACCTGGGCCTTAAGTGGTACCTCCTAGCCACTACTCCAAGCACGTTCTTGTGTTAAATTCCCTCTACTAATTTTCTTAAGGCCACCTTGTTTTAGTTTCCTCTTTTAAACCTAACATTTCTAAAATATTTCCTTACATTTCCAAGTTTCCAAAAATGTTCACTTTCCTCTTTTAAACTTAACATTTCCAAGTTTCCAAAAATGTTCACCATACATTCATAATACATAAGACATGCCATTTCGTATAATTAAATCAAAAATGCATAGGCCCATTTTTAGGATGTTACATTAACAGGAGCCGAATCGAGTATTGTTAGACCTGCTACAGCCGGTAATAATTTTGAACTGAAACCTAACACTATTCAAATGATTCAACAGTTTGTTCAGTTTCATGGTTTGCAGGACAAAGACTTGAATACTCATTTAGCAAATTTTCTAGAATTCTGCGATACCTTCAAAATAAATGGCATTTCTGATGATGCGATTCGCCTTCGATTATTTCCCTTTTCTTTGAGAAATAAATCCAAACAGTGTTTACATTCTCTTCTACGAGGATCAATCAGTAAATGGGACCAAATGACCGAAAAATTTTTACTGAAATATTTTCCACCGGCCAAAATGGCCAAATTAAGGAATGATGTCTCTTCTTTTGTGCAGATGGATTTAGAAACATTATACAATGTATGGGAGAGATAAAAAGATTTGTTGAGAAGGTGCCCACACCATGGTTTACCCTTGTGGCTATAGGTCCAAACTTTTTACAACTGTGTGAATCCATCAACCAGGCAGTTGATTGATTCAGCCACCGACGAAACCCTGAATAACAAAACTCTTGAAGCGGCTTACGAGTTTATAGAGGTGATGTCACTAAATAACTATTAGTGGCAAGTTACAAGGACAAAGCCAACTAAAGCAGCCAGAGTTTTCAATCTCGATGCAGTCACCATGCTATCAAATCAGGTAGAGTTGATGAATAAAAAGATTGATGGTTTGTGTGGTTCTTTGCATGTACATCCAGTTATGCAATGTGACTCAAAACTAGGAGGTTTGGCGAATCCTGAGTACCCACCCTACAATCATGGCATGGAAAGCGAACAGATAAACTATACGGGTAACAATTTTAGATCTCAAAATAACACTTATAGTAATACTTATAATCCAGGTTGGAGGAGCCACCCCAATTTTTCGTGGGGTAGCCAAGGAAATTAGAGACAGCAACCACCCCCTCAAAACTTCCAACAACAGCCCTACCCACAGGAAAAGAAGTCAAACCTTGAAGAGATGCTAACAAAATTCATAACGGTATCTAAAAATCATTTTCAAAACACCGAGACAACGCTTAAAAATCAACAAGCATCAATTTAAGGAATCGAGAACCAGCTAGGGCAACTCGCAAAGCTGATCTCCGAACGACCACTAGGTATCTTGCCAAGTAACACTGAGACTAATCCAATGGAGCAAATTCAAGCCATAACAGCTTATGACAGTAAAAGATCAGTAGAATCTGAACCTGAGCCAAGGCAAGAACCTGTGGTAAGTGAAGGTAAGGTTAAGGTAAGCCAAGAAAAACCAAAATCGATAATTAAAGAATACAAACCTTGTATACCATACCCCAATGTGATGAAGGAAGACGACATAGAAGAACAGTTCGGTAAGTTCCTTAAACTCTTAAAGAAACTACATATTAACTTACCATTTCTTGAAGCTCTTTCACAGATGCTAGATTCAGAGAAATTTTTAAAAGAGCTCTTAATGAACAAGCTAAAGTTAAACAAGGAGTCGCATGTGGAATTAAACGCAATATGTTCAACAATGTTACAGAACAGACTACCACAGAAATTAAAAGATCTAGGGAGTTTTACAATTTCATGTTCAATTGGTAGTTTATCTGTTGATACCGCTTTAGCTAATTTAGGGGCAAGCATCAATGTCATGCCATCTAAAATGTTTAAATAGTTAGGTCTAGGGAAACCCAAGCAAACTAGGATGAGTATTCAACTAACTGATAAAACTATTCGAATTCTTAAGGGTATAATTGAAGATGTACTAGTTAAAGTTGACAAATTCATATTGTAACATTAGATATTTAAGGGTCTTGCATTTTAATTCATACCTATATGCTAGCAAGCCCTGTATGACTGCTTGGGTGTGTTTGGGGGCTTCGGGAAACCTTGGTGATAGGCTAGAGCCTTAGCAAAATTTTTGTTTTTAGATATTTAGAATGGGGAGCTGAATGAGTGGGGTGTTAAGGGTTGTTGGTGGCATGTTTGGATGCAAGGAATACCTTGGTAAAGTGGCAAGGAGGCGCCATAAGGCTTAAAGAAGTGGCGCCTCGGAGGGTGAGGGAGCCTTGGTTGAGTAGCAAAATCCTTTTGTGCATATCTTTTTACGCCAAGACCGGGATGAGTTGTGCTCAGGATGGACTTTGTTGGATAAGGGTTGAAGGAGTCAATAGATTGGATGAATGGAAGAGAGAAAAATAAGGGGTTTGAAACATTCAAACAGATTTGAATGTGTGATCAGGAGAAAAGCAAGGTGAAAAAGTAGGGATTGAGTTGGGGTGTGTGTTAGCTAAAATTTGAATGGTGGTAGGAGGTGTGAGCATTCGGTTCTAGAGTGTTTAGGGTGGACGAATGATATGATAGCCTTAGGGAGGTGTTGGGCATTTTGGTTTAGTTAGAGGGTATCTAGAGTACCTTGTTTTCTTTTCTTTTTGGTAAAAACTGAATTGTCCCCTAAAGCCTTCTCTTCTTCTTTTTATTTTTGGTATTTGACCGAAACTACATTACCCTTTACTCATCATATTTGTTATTTTTCTTGCCTTTAACATTAAAACCAAAACTTCATATCTTTTCCATCTCCTGTTAGCCGAAACTCCCTAACTCTCTTCTCATTTTGATTGCTTACAAAACCCAAAAACCCTCTGAAGCCATACCCTGTCGCAACTTCATTCTCTTTTTCTTCCTTTCATTTGGATTTAGCAAGAGCCGAAACTCCATATTCCCTTCCTCCTCTTCATCTTGTTCATTCATTGTTAGCTGAAATCTCTGTTACTCTCCTCTCTGTTCTTTCATCACTTTGGCTGAATATCACTTGTTAAAGATCATCTTTCTTTTTGTGTTTCTTTTCATAGAGGAATAATTTCGGCATTTGGGCAATAGATTATCGATATCTCTCCACCACTTTCAATCAGTTTTACTAATGTTGTGGTGGGGTGGTGACGCTTTCGTTTGGATACTAAGTTTCGCTTGACTTGTGGATCAAGCCCAACGTTTCAGATCTGTTAGCCTAAGTAAGCGTTTCCATTGGGTTCATATTTCCATTTGTTCTTACTCATGCGTTAATTGGTTAGTGACCAAGGATTGTTATGGACTCAAATGCCGATAGCGTTAGGAGGGTTGGATCAAGTGAACCCGACCCTAAGTTCAAGAAGTGGGCGATGTCTGCGGTTCGCGATTAGCCACAGGTGTGGACCGACATCTGAGCAGGAGAGTAGATAGATAGCGGTAGTGTCGATTAACGACAGTGTCACCGTAGGAAGCGTAGTCTTGTGAGTAATCAGGTGTGTAGCTCTTACACATTTTTTGTTTAATATGCTATTTGGTATGTGTTGATAAAAGTGGAATAACGGAGAGATCACAAATTTACTAATGGGTAAAAGCAAGGATCTTAGGGTAAGTTGCTATGGTGCAAGCGTTAATTGCATATATTGGAATCTGTCGGTGCCATGTTATTTTACATATCTTATTCTATATGTTAAGCATGATAATACTTGGTGGCAAACATGTAAATGAGAAATGGGTGATGGGAGGAGGGAAGGAATATTTTCGGTGTCACGGTGGTTAGGTACCACACGATTGGGTTGGCCCGCTTAGTATGATATTGTGACTAAATCTCGGTGGTTTGGAACCACGGTGGTTAGGTACCACGTATCTATATTTTGTGACTCGTCGGTGGTTTGGTACCACGATGGGTTGGCCCCACATATCGAGATAATGGATCGTCATGAGTGGTTAGGTACCACACATGGGTTGGCCCCACTAATGATTATTTGTGACTTCGGTCACCAGTGGTTTGGAACCACCAGTGGTTTGGTACCACCAGTGGCTAGGTGCCACAAGGGGTAGAATTTGGAGTTCGGTTGGATAGGTTGGATGGGTTGCATGACATACATATTGGCATATGAAACTGTGTAAAAATTTAATATCTTCGGGATGGGAATTTGCACACTATGTCTTGGTGACTCACCCCTTCCAGTACCATCTTGTAGATAACTCCTAGACTGTGGATATGGTGCCGGGAGCACTCGAGGTGGCCATGCTCAAGATTATGTTTATTTTGCTTTAAATGGTTATTTGGTTTATTTTATTTTAAATTTGGGTTATCGGTTATGTAATAAGGCCACTTAGGTTTTCTTTGGGACTATTCTTTTGGTAGAATTTCTTTATAATTTTGTTTAATTCTTTGAAAGCATGCCTAGTAAGTTAAATGGGCGTTTTAAAACTAAATAAACCTTGAAATTTTTCCTAGTTTTACCATCGTGGCAGATTAACTTGTAATAACAACACGCCACTCTAATTTCTTGAGACTATGGGTTAAAAAGTTTTTGGTTTACACAATATATCTTGGGTTCTTTCATTAATGCAAAGGTTTACTTTCTAACTTGAGGCGACTAACGGGTTTTCAAATGTTTTCTTCCCTGTAACATACAGTTCGATTCGTAGCGTTTTGATCGGGTTTGGGGTGTTACAATTGTGGTATTAGAGCCTGGTTCAAAAGCTCATTTGTGGGTATAAGGCTCAAGATATATTTTAAAAAAGATACATCAAATGATTTTTGGGAGATGCATATTGGGAAGAGCATGGCTTTGAGTCTAAACATAGATCCACCTAGGTAAGTATCCTAATCACGATGGGATATATATATATCGTGATAGGGTTAATGGGTTTAAAAGGGCGTAGATAGATATGTTAGGGTTTATGAACCTTAGGCCACATTACACAAACTCTTGCATAAAACTTAACTTCCCTAAATAAATATGTTTGTGAGCAAGTTAGAAGGACTAAGGTGTGGTAACAGGCATACGCATGTCTATGACTGGATTCAGGAAGAGCTTGGTATTTAAACAGTCCTAGTGACTCACCTCCTCTTTACTAGGATTCTACCTAGTGCATAGTGACTGTTCACCTTAATCATGGGACTTGTTAACAGGCCAAAAATTTAACTAAAACTTGAAAGGGACCAGTACCCTACTTTTGCAAATTTACTTATATAACCCTGATTTGTAAAACTACCAAAATACCCCTACTTTATAAAATTACCAAAATACCTCTGGTTTATAAAATTATCAAAATACTCTTGATTTGTAAAATTATCGAAATATCCGTAATTTATGAAATTACCAAAATACCCCCGAATTATAAAATTACTAAAGACCCTCGATTTGTAAAATTACCAAGATACCCCTATTTTGGAAAATTACAAAAATACCTCTAGGTAGTGAAATGACGAAAATACCCTTAGGCAATGAATGTGGGTCCATAAAGGTGCTGGTGTGGGTGATGCATATGTGTGGTGTTCCATTGGATGCTGATTGAGTAGGAACTCTAGAACTAGGGAATACCGACTTAAGAACCGAACTATGTAGAGATAGTTCAAATTCGAAAGAATCACTGTTAAAATCTTCTTTCCATAAGATAGTCTGTTGTTAATCATTGAAAGAAAAAGGTATTAACCCATAAAATTTCTAATCAGATTAAATCGCGAATGGTAGAATGAGCACCCGAGGTCGTGGGCGTACTACGCGCGGACATAGTAGGGGTAGGACAACTGTGTCGAAACTGGTAGGGTTCGGTTATGGGTCAAAGAATGAGGTACCGCCGCCACCAAGCTATGGCGCCAATTATCAAGAGTAGGCGGTGGTGATGATGCGATGTCATAAGCTATGCTCTGAGTCTAGAGAGTTCTTTGGAAGCGAGGCGTGGGGATGGGGACTCAAAATTCATGCTGAACAACTCGAGCTAATGGAGTAGAAGTATCTAGGGGTGTTTAAGGGTGGCTCCTAATCTGTTGAAGTCTTGGTTGGAGGCGACTGAGCGTACAATGGATGATTTGGACTTCACGGCCTAGGAGAAATTGAAAGGGGTAGTGTCTCTTCTCTGGGATAAGTCTTATCAGTGGTGGCTCACGGTCAGGGATGGTGCGGTGGCTGATGATCTCACTTAGGATTTCTTTAGGGCGGCTTATCAAAGGAAATGCGTCGAGTCTAGTTACATAGATCTTTGACGTAGGGCATTTTAAACTTTGGTGTAGGGAGTAAGTCGATGTCGAATCTGAGAAAGAATTCTTAAGGTTGAGCCGTTATGCTCGGGGTATTGTGGCTACAGAACGTGAGCACTGTGTTAGGTTTGAGGACGGGCTGAGAGATGAGCTGCGGGTGTTGATTGCTCCACAGCGAGAGAGGGAATTTGCTATCTTGGTGGAGAAGGCCAAAATAGCTGAGGAGGTAAAACGAACCAAGAGGCAAAATCTGAGTAGGAATAGGGAAAAGAGGAGTGTTGGGCCATCAGGGTCTGCTGGGAATCCTCAGAAAAAGGCTAGATTTGGTGGACTGAGTCAGGCTACAAGGCCTGCTGCTGCTACTCAGTGGCCGCCACGGTGTGCTCGAAGTGGAAAGTCTCATTCGGGGGAATGTTGGACAGGTAACAGAGAGTGTTTTGAGTGCGAGTTCGATGGATCACCAGATAAGGGATTATCCGCGGAGGCGGCCGTGGTTGGTCGAGGTCAGGGCGTACTCAATTTAGAAGAGATGGTCAGCAACCCTAGAGGGGTCGAGGTATCGCCAACTTAAGGTGAAAGAGACAGATATTCATAAGAAGGCGTTTCATATTCGTTATGGTAACTCTGAGTTTTGGTAATCTTTGTTTGGGTTAACCAGCGGCATGGCGTTTATGGATATGATGAATCAAGTTTTTCAAGCAGTATTTGGATCGATTCGTCATAGTGTTTATAGGCGACATTACGGTGTACTCGAAATCGAAGGGGAGTATGATGCGCATCTGCGTGTGGTTTCTGGTCTGAGGAGAAGCGATTGTTTGCAAAATTTAGTAAATGTGAGTTTTGGTTAAAGGAAGTGACCTTCTTGGGTCATATGGTGTCGATTGAGGGGTTAGGGTGGACCCTCGGAAGATTGAAGCGATATTAGGTGAAACCACCTAAGTCTATGGCAGAGATTCGGAGTTTTTTGGGTTTAGCGAGTACTACTGGAAGATTAGTGGAAGGGTTTTCTTTGATTACAGCGTCGTTAACCAAGTTGTTAAGGAAGGGAGTTACATTTGTGTGGCGGACTAGCGCAAGAAAGTTTGAGAAGTTAAAGAGTGTTACGACGAAGCTTGATTTTAATCTGACTGAGGCGGGGAAAAGTTCGGTTTATTGTGATCGTCGCATCTTTGGGTTAGGATGTGTGTTGATGCGGGAGGGAAAAGTGGTAGCGTATGCTTCTCGGATTGAGACCTCACAAAATGAACTATCCGACACATGATCTGGAGTTAGCCGCAATGGTCTTCGCTCTGAAGATTTGGAGGCATTACTTGTATGGGGAGAAGTCATCATTTACAGATCACAAGAGTCTGAAATACCTCTTTACTTAGAAGGAGTTGAATTTGAAGCGTGAAGGTGGATCGAGTTCCTGAAGGACTATGACTACTTGATTGAGTACCATCCAGGGAAAGCCAACATGGTGGCAGACGCGTTGAGCTATAAGGTGGTGTCGATTTGAGAGCAATGTTTGCTCACCTTAGCTGAATAATGAAGTTTGCTAAGCGGGCGCAAGTGAAGGCATCATGGAAATAAACGAGTTAAGGAAAAGCAATTGGTAGATGAAGTTTTAAGTGCCCAATGTTTGCAAGTGCAGAATGGTGGATTGGAGGGATATAGTTTAAGCAGTGAAGGTGTGTTGTGTTTTCAGGGAAAAGTTTGCATGTCGAAGGATGTGGAGTTGAGGCAAAAGATTCTTGGGAGGCACATAGCGATCCGTCGCTATGCATCTGGGAGGTAATAAGATGTACCAAGATTTGCGGGAGGCGATTTTGGTGGTGAGTGCAAGCGGGAGGTATGAGAATTTGTAAGTAAGTGTCGACATGTCGACAAGTCAAAAGTGAACACCGATTACCTTTGGGTGCATTGCGGTAGATAAATATTTCGCAATGGAATTGGGAGAATATTACGATGGATTTTGTCAATGGGCTACCCCTCACGCCTACTAAAAAGGATTCAGTTTGGGTGATTGTGGACCGTTTGACAAAATCGGCTCATTTATACCAGTTTGAATTGACTATTCACTCCAAAGGTTGGCTAAGTTATATGTGGCAGAAATCGTGAGATTGCATGGAGTGCCAGTGTCAATTATCTCAGATAGGGATCCTAGATTCACGTCAAGGTTCTGAAAGGCGTTACATTAGACATTGGGTACAAGGTTGGATTTCAGTACGGTGTTTCATCCGCAGTCAGATGGGCAATCAGAGAGGGTGATTCAGATTTTAGAGGATATGTTGAGGGGCTGTGTCTTGGATTTCAGATGTAGTTGGGAGGAATTTCTACCGTTGGTAGAGTTTGCATACAACAATAGTTACGAAACAAGTATTCAGATGGCACCGTATGAAGCACTATATGGGTGGAAGTGTCGAACATCTACATGTTGGATAGATTTGGGTGAATGTTAGTTGTTGGGTCCAGAGCTGGTTTCTGAAATGGAAGACAAGGTTAAGCTAATTCGTGCTCGTTTAAAGGAAGCTTGGATAGGCGAAGTCTCTACTGATCTTAAGCGAAAAGATATAGAGTTTGTAGTGGGTGACGGGGTTTTCTGAAGGTGTCACCGTGGAAGAAAGTCTTTGAGATTTGGTCGGAAAGGCAAAGTGAGCCCTAGGTTTATCGGGCCTTATAAGGTGTTGAAGCGTGTGGGACCGATGGCTTACCGGCTCAAATTACCGTCGAGAATTGAGCGGATCCATAGCGTATTCCATGTTTCCATGCTTAGGCGCTCTGTTCAGATCATCTCATGTTGTACCAGTGGAGGAGATTGAAGTGAGCCCAGTTGTCTCTTGAAGAGGAACGGTCTGTACAGATCTTGGATCGGGATGTCAAGGTGTTGTGCAGGAAATCAGTTCCTTTAGTGAAGGTGTTGTGGTGAAATCATGGAGCAGAAGAAGCCACGTGGGAGCCCGAGGAGGTGATGCGACAATAATACCCTCAACTCTTTTGACCAGGTAATTTCGAGGCCAAAATTTCTTTAAGGGGGTACAACTGTAACATTAGAGATTTAAGGGTCTTGCATTTTAATTCATACCTATATGCTAGCAAGCCTGTATGATTGCTTGGGTGTGTTTGGGGGCTTGAAACCTTGGTGATAGGCTAGAGCCTTAGCAAAATTTTGTTTTAGATACTTAGAAGGGGAGCTGAATGAGTGGGGTGTTAAGGGTTGTTGGTGGCATGTTTGGATGCAAGAATACCTTGGTAAAAGTGGCAAGGAGGCGCCACTTAAGGCTTAAAAAGTGATGCCTCGGAGGGTGAGGAGCCTTGGTTGAGTAGCAAAAATCCCTTTTGTGCATATCTTTTTGGCGCCAAGACCGGGATGAGTTGTGCTCGGGATGGACTTTGTTGGATAAGGGTTGAAGGTCACAGATTGGATGAATGGAAGAGAAAAATAAGGGGTTTGAAACATTCAAGCAGATTTGAATGTGTGATCGGGAGAAAAGCAAGGAGAAAAGTAGGGATTGAGTTGGGGTGTGTGTTAGCCAAAATTTGAATGGTGGTAGGAGGTGTGAGCATTCGATTACGGAGTGTTTAGGGTGGCGAATGATATGATAGCCTTAGGGAGGTGTTGGGCATTTCGGTTTAGTTAGAGGTATCTAGAGTACCTTGTTTTCTTTTCTTTTGGTCAAACCCGAATTGTCCCTAAAGCCTTCTCTTCTTCTTTTTATTTTTGGTGTTTGGCCGAAACTACATTACCCTTTACTCATCATCTTTGTTATTTTCTTGCCTTTGACATTAAAACCAAAACTTCATTTGTTCTTCCTTCTTATCTCTTCCATCTCCTGTTAGCCGAAACTCCCTAACTCTCTTCTCATTTTGATTGCTTACAAAACCCAAAAACCCTCTGAAGCCATACCCTGTCGCAACTTCATTCTCTTTTTCTTCCTTTCATTTGGATTTAGCAAGAGCCGAAACTCCATATTCCCTTCCTCCTCTTCATCTTGTTCATTCATTGTTAGCTGAAATCTCTGTTACTCTCCTCTCTGTTCTTTCATCACTTTGGCTGAATATCACTTGTTAAAGATCATCTTTCTTTTTGTGTTTCTTTTCATAGAGGAATAATTTCGGCATTTGGGCAATAGATTATCGATATCTCTCCACCACTTTCAATCGGTTTTGCTAATGTTGTGGTAGGGTGGTGACGCTTTCGTTTGGATATTCGGGATTCGCTTGACTTGTGGATCAAGCCCAACATTTCGGGATCTGTCAGCCTAGGTAAGAAACATTTCCATTCGGGTTCATATTTACATTTGTTCTTACTCTGTGCATTAATTTGGTTAGTGACCAAGGATTGTTATGGACTCAAATTCTAGCCAAATGTTAGGAGGGGTTGGATCCGTGAACCCAGCCCCTAAGTTCAAGAAGCGGGCAATATCTGCAGTTCACGATTGGCCACCTGGGTATGGACCAGCATCTGAACAGGAGAGTAGACAGATAGCGGTAGTGTCGATTAACGACAGTGTCGACGTAGGAAGCGTAATCTTGCGAGTAATCAGGTGTGTAGCTCTTACACACTTTCTTTGTTTAATATGCTATTTGTTATGTGTTGATAAAAGCTGGAATAATGGCAGAGATCACAAATTTACCTATGTGGGTAAAAGCAACGATGCCAGGTAAGTTGCTATGGCTGCAAATGTTAATTGCATATATTGGAATCTGTCAGTGCCATGTTATTTTACATATGTTATTCTATATGTAAAGCATGATAATACTTGGTGGCAAACATGTCCATGAGAAATGGGTGATGAGAGGAGGAAGGAATATTTTGATTGTCACGGTGGTTAGGTACCACACGGTGGGTTGGCCCGCTTACTATGATATTGTGACTAAATCTCGGTGGTTTGGAACCACCGGTGGTTAGGTACCACATATCTATATTTTGTGACTCGTCCGGTGGTTTGGTACCACGGTGGGTTGGCCCCATATATCGAGATAAGGGATGCGTCACGGTGGTTAGGTACACACAGTGGGTTGGCCTCACTAATGATTATTTGTGACTTTGGTCACCAGTGGTTTGGAACCACCAGTGGTTTGGTACCACCAGTGGCTAGGTGCCACAAGGGTTAGAATTGGGAGTTCGGTTGGATAGGTTGGATGGGTTGCATGACATACATATTGGCATATGAAACTATATAAAAGTTTAATATCTTGGGATGGGGATTTGCTGCTGGGTCTTGGTGACTCACCCTTCGATTACCATCTTGGAGGTAACTCCTAGGCTGTGGATATGGGTAGGGAGCACTTGAGGTGGCCATGCTCGGGATTACGTTTCGTTTGCTTTAAATGGTTATTTGATTTATTTTATTTTAAATTTGGGTTATCGGTTATGTAATAAGGCCACTTAGGTTTTCTTTGGGACTATTCTTTTGGTAGAATTTCTTTATAATTTTGTTTAATTCTTGAAAGCATGCCGATAAGTTAAATGTACATTTCAAAACTAAATAAACCATCGGGATTTTTCCTAATTTTACCATCGAGTAACTAATTAACTTGTAATAACAACACGGCCACTCTAATTTCTTGAGACTATGGGTTAAAATGTTTTCGGTTTTCAAGTATATCTTGGGTTCTTTCATTAATGCAAAGGTCTACTTTCTAACTTGAGGCGACAAGCGGGTTTTCAAATGTTTTCTTCCTGTAACATACCAAATTCGATCGTAGCATTTTGGCCGGGTTTGGGGTGTTACACGTATTCGATGAACTTCGTTGTTTTAGATATGGATGAAGACAATAGTATCCCTTAATTTTAGGAAGACCTTTTCTAGCAGCTGCCGGATCTAAAATTGATGCTAATACGGTGAACTCATACTTCATGTAGGTGATGAATCAATGGGTCTCAAGATCTCGAATCAGCTAGGACATCGATTGAGAAAGGTAAGAACGTAAATTCTATCGATAATTATTGATTAAACTTTCTTTTCAGAAACAGAGGAACTACGATAGAGCCAGATCTTATAGCTCATCACGACAAGGAAATATCTCATGAGGAGCAGCGGCTTTAGGCGATGATCTAGATGAGTGGGAGACACATTTCAAGGAGAAATCAAATCCACACGAAGTGAAACCGAAGGAACCCCCGGAAGAACTTAAAGGAACATCAAATCACTTTAAAATAGGAGATCAGGTACTATTAGATAGAAACGGATCCACAAATCATCATTTGAGACCACAATACGAACAAAGAGATCCCTTTTAAGGTACTTAATGTTTTCCCTTACGAGCGATCGAGGTAAGTAATTCTACATTCGGTACTTTTAAAGTAAACTCTACTCAACTCAAACTATATAATGATAGCATGAAAAATGATTTTCACTCTTTAAACCATAGTGAAGGTATGAATGAGAGGTTAGTCTAGCTTAAGACTTTAAGCAGTGCTTCTCGAGGAGGCAACGAGCACTAACCCTATTTATTTTTATTTCTTTTCCTCTAGTACCTAACTACAAACTAACCAAGTTAAAAAAGCGTAGAATTCCACACCAAGCGGCCTTACACTCGGTGGTGGTGGTGGCCTTAATGAATACTACGGATGTTAGCTCCGACATGGCGAGATAATCACGAGGCAGGATGAGAAAATATCTTCAAATCACGGACTCAACTAACACCACGACCATGTAACACGGTAGTGGTGACAACATTGAACCAACACCGGTGGCAATCAATGCAAGGCGTGGGAGAAGCGATTGAACCACCACATAGCCGATCAATATGGCCATAGGACATATGCGCCCATAGGACAGGCGTGGGGATATACGAACTAAAATTTCTATTTAAAACACCCTTCTCCCCATCTCACCCACTCCCTATTCACTCATCACTCCCTCCATCTTCACTTTCTTCCTTCTTCATTCTCTAAAGTCTTGATCTACTCTTCAACAATGTGAAGAAATGGAAATATCCTAGCCCATCTCCATGTGCGAGACTAATCAACATAAGTTAATGCTGGCCGCTTCATCCACTCGACAAGACAAGGGTCGTTGAGGCCATTTAGCTTTTATTTTCTTTTCTCTTCTCTTTTATTATGCTTCTCTTTGACTTTTTTATGCTTAATTTAGTTTATTTCACTTTAGTTTCTTGGTTTTAGGTTCTAAAGGCTGCTAGGGAATCACACACCACAGCCTTAAAAATCACACCCACCTCCGAACCATCTACCAATAAGGACATTTCGATCCGACAATCGGTTCTTTTAGTCTTATTTCCTTTCTACACTCTTTTTCTATTTTCTTTTCTTTAAATATATAATTAATATATTTTGAATTATTTTACTATTTCTGGCTAATTCTTCATGAGTTACCAAATTTCTTCATCTAGCGTAGAGATTGTCGTGACCACCATACCACCGAATTAACGCCAACTCGAGGATCTCATCTAAAATTCAAGAAGTTTCACTTCTCTATCTGAGGATTTTCTTGATGAAAGCCAATTGGTTTATCTCGAAGCGAGAATCATACTCAAGACTAAGGATTTCTCCTTCAATTCCTTTAGGGGCTTTAGGGTTTTCTTATGTTTTGTTTTATATTTTCTTACGAGATGTTTTCTTTTACTATTATGAACTAAACCCTCATATACACGAGGGGATGAAACCTAAAGCGAACCTTGTTATTGTTATAAAATTGTATGATAAATACTTGATTTGTTCTTAACTATTTGTTCTTAATTCTTGTTTTGGTATTTAGGGATATTGATTCAAGCATTCATGCTCTTAGGCAAAGGAGGAATAAACCCTGTTTAAGAGTAGTTCTAGCATAGTTAAGTAAAGTTGATCGCAACCCTAGAGATAAGATGGCGAAAATCATCGGTTGGGTCAAACCTAATATGGAGTCCATAGATCGAGTTAATGCAATTCTAGGGTTTTAATTAGAAAGAGATTTCAATTAATCAACCTAGGGTTGAGCGTTAGTAGCCTCGAGAGAGGTATTAATATAATTTAGGGAATCCTATGGATCAAGTCAAGTGAATAAATCATCAGTTCGAGTTAGATAACAAGTGAAATCTAGGTAGATTCTTCCTTGGGTATTGTCTAAATCAATCGATTTTCCTTTCAAGTCTTTCCTTAATTTCTTTTCTTTGTCTTCGCATGTTTAGCTTAGTAGTTAGTTAATTTTAGATTAGATAAAAAATCCCTTAATTCTTAGGCTAGATAATTGAAAGAAAGTATTAGTACTTTTGGTTCCTTTGGGTTCGACAATCTGGTCTTGCCACTAAACCATACTATTGTTCGATAGGTGCGCTTGCCTCCATTGTTGTCTTAGTTAGTTTCGAGCCCCTCAATCCAAACACCCCAAACCGTCCACAACCTCCACACATCTTAAACACTCGGTATTTTACCACATTTCAAACTCCTTCACGACATAAGTACAAAAAAATCCCTTTGCCCGTCTGAGGATTCGAACTCAAGACCTTGACATTGACACTCCCTTAACCACCGGACCGGTAGGCCCGTTCGACATATTTTACCAACATATATTTATAAACTGTGATTAGAGATAGGGGTTTATTCATTTAAAAATAAAAATTTGCCCAAGCTAATGCTTGAACTTGTGACCTCTTAGACACTTCCCAAAACATTTACCACTTGAAGCGAGATAGATATTTGTGTCATAAACATCGACAATAAGTATAAGATATTTTTGAGGCGTCACATTGATTTTGCTTGTAAATAGTTATGAAATATGTGGTCTTGATCACTTAATTGTGCCTCTTGAAAGTAGATGGTTTATGGTATAATGAAATGTGTATGAATGGTTATTTAGAAGGTTACTACATGTTGAAGATGTGAACTTGAAGCATTGTAATTGAAGTGATTTGGTGTATGACTTGTGGTGCCAAGTGATGGCATATTAGTTAGGCACATATTGTAACATCCAAAAATTGGGGTTAGTAGAATCGGGTTTGTGAATCGGGAGAGAGTGATCATGCCATAATTTTTAAGATTATCTATGCATTTTAGGAAATAAATGAGGTATTGGTTTGTTGGATAAGTGTTAGTGAAACATTCCTTAAAACTTAGTGAAACATTCCTTAAAACCCAAGTTCAAATCCTTCTATCTCACCATTTTATTATTTTGCAAATTTTACCTTAAACCTTAGTATGCGACATGCTTTGTTTTTAAAATAAATATTGCAGAATTATTTCAAGAATGAGGAACAAGTCTAATGGTTAAAAGAAATAAAAGAAAGCATGGAAATTAAATGAGGTCCCAAGTTTGAATCATTTCCCTTGCGAAATAATTTAATTTTTTCACAAAACCCCTTGTTTTAATGTGTGGGCCATCAAGCCTAGTTAACCTAGGTATAAATATTAATTTTTACTAATAATCAATATTTAATCCTCCTCCTCATTTCCCTAGCCGTTCCTCTCCTTCTCTTTGATTTTAATTTTTTTCCTGTCCTCCATTGTTGTCGTTGCCTACACCTAGTTTTACCATCTCTTTCTTTTTATTTTTCTTATTCTTTTTGCCACAAGATTTGTTTACATATTTTTCAAAACCATTTTTTGGTGTGTTTGAAAAAAAAAATGGGGATCGACTTTAAAAATATGGAAATGGAGTATACCGATTTTTATTAGAGGTGTAATCAGATCACCTTGAGATGGATTATTTTAATAAAACATTTTGATTTATTAAAACAATAATTTTAGTCTCTGAAATCTAGAAAATGGGTTAGGAGTCGATTCACATACGAGGAAGGGTTAGCACCCTCGTCGCCTAAAATTGGTACCTAATTGATTATTTAATGTCTTGGCGTGAAAATTTGAAAAGAATCTAGATCACGATCCATTTACTTAATATATATATATATATATATATATATTTGGACAAAATCATATTGGATGCCAAGGCTCCTATTTGGAGAAATAAAATGCCATACTCGATAAGTTAGGGCATGACATCTTATATTCTCGAAGTTGGGTTTATCCTTGATATTCAATACTTGTATATTAAAAAATAAGAAGGATATTCCCTTATTTGGGTCAAATGAAAAATCGCAACTTGATAAGTTAGGGCACTATTTCTCAAAATTCCGAATAAGGAATATTGCCTTTGTTCTTTTGAAAATCTTATCGCGAGATAATAAAATATCACGCTTGATGAAGTTAGGCGCAATATCTCCAAAATCCCAAGAATAAGTTTTTTCATTTGAAATATTATGTATTTTGATTTGAGAGAGAAAGGATACTCGATTCGCTAGATTTTAAGCGAGGGAAGCTGGAACTCGATAAGTTAAACACGATTTTCCCAAAACCTCTAAACACGAGCCTTGCCTTATGATTTTAAACCGAAATGACATTAAACACACATCTTTTAATGAAATACAATGGAATAATAATATACAAAGCAAAATATTAATTCATACATCCAATGCTACACTAATACATCACAACAACCAACTAATAATTAAGAGACACAAATCATATAATAACAATAATTACATAATATACAATTCCTCTATTAATTATTGAAGAAAATGGAGCAAAATAATACACAAAATATTACTATAATGAATCACAAATAATTACTTGATTTACAAGTTAATCAATATGATCCATGGAATAGCAAACAAATAAACACTTAATCTAAAACATGTGTGTATATATAAAAAATAATGAAAGTAGCGTAGAAAATAAATAATATCTATAACCATTTAAAATATAATATTTAATATTAATTTAAGAAAGGAATAATTTAAAAATAATAACCAAATAATCACATAAAATAATTAAAAGGACTATATTAGAATTAGAATAAAATTAGAGAGCTAAAAGCAATAAATAAAAGAATTAGAAAGAACTAAAATGGGTGCACATAAACTAAAAGGTGAAAGCACAATTTACCGAGTCCTTAAGCACGCTGCGTTTAAAAGGGTATTAAATTTAAAAGCAGTATAAAGTTTAGGTAAAATTAAAATAAACTAAAACTTAATTAAAGAAAACTAAAAATACAGAAGGGCTAAGGCGCAATAAACCCCAAAACACCAAAACACGCGGATCCTTGGTGATGGAATTGGTCATGTGGTGGTAGCTCTGAAACGACATCGTTTTAGGCCATGGTGTACTAAGCCAAAAGCAGCGTCGTTTTAATATACTATTTAAATTGAAATGTTTACCAAAAATCATTTCCCCTTTAGAAATTAAAAAAAAACAATCGAAACTCTCTCCTTCTCTCAACTTAGGCAATTTGGGCTAACTCCAACATGGTTACGCCGCCGCATGGGTAAATGGTTATGCCGCCTTATACGACGGTCGAAGGACCGAAAATCTCCGTTTTTAAGCGGATCAAAGGTATTCTTCTCCTCTCTCTTTCTATTATTTAAAATCAACTTGTAAATAACATAAAAGAAAAAAATGAAAGAAATAGGAGCCTCCAAAACAATAGACCTTTCCCTTTTTAATCCATGTTTCTTTGTATGTTTTTTATTTAAAGTATAAAAATGAAACGAAAAAAAGAAAAATCAAAATCGAAAAATAGAAAGCAACCTTTTCTTTTGTTGGAAATCATCTTTTTGATATATCGTGTAAAAAATTGGGATCCTTTACATTTGTTGGCTTTTTGTTTATATAGTAGAAAAATAAAAGAAAATACAATATGAATTTGTTTTTCTTTTGTCATTTTAACTTCTTTGTCTATTTGTCATCTTTTTGTAGAATGCAGTACGAGGTGTATGGGGCGTGGGCGTGGCGCGTCTGAGTCTGCTAGTGAGGGCTCATGGCGTGGTGGCGTCTTGTGGACGTGGTAGCCCAAACGTCTTCTGACGCTAGAGGATCTAGAACCCTCTAGGGTTTCTAAAATGTTTAACCATTTTGGGCTTAGGGCCTTGTAACCTTGGGCTAGGTTTAGAATTGGGTTATGGGTTGTACCTTGGGCTAAGTTTAGGTTTTAAATTTTGAATTTATTATTGAATTTGCCGTTTTGGACTAGGTTTATTATTATTGTTTTTGGTTTTGGGGGGATTTGCACTGGGTCTTGGTGACTCACCCTTCCAATACCATCTTGGAGGTAACTCCTAGGCTGTGGATATGGGCCAGGAGCACTTGAGGTGGCCATGCTCGAGGATTACGTTTCGTTTGCTTTAAATGGTTATTTGATTTATTTTATTTTAAATTTGGGTTATCGGTTATGTAATAAGGCCACTTAGGTTTTTCTTTGGGACTATTCTTTTGGTAGAATTTCTTTATAATTTTGTTTAATTACTGAAAGCATGCCAGTAAGTTAAATGTACATTTTCAAAACTAAATAAACCATCGGGATTTTTCCTAATTTTACCATCGAGTAACTAATTAACTTGTAATAACAACACGGCCACTCTAATTTCTTGAGACTATGGGTTAAAATGTTTTCCGGTTTTCACAGTATATACTGGGTTCTTTCATTAATGCAAAGGTCTACTTTCTAACTTGAGACGACAAACGGGTTTTCAAATGTTTTCTTCCCTGTAACATACCAAATTCGATCGTAGCATTTTGACCGGGTTTGGGGTGTTACACGTATTCCCAGTAGACTTCGTTGTTTTAGATATGGATGAAGACAATAGTATCCCCTTAATTTTAGGAAGACCTTTTCTAGCAACTGCCAGATCTAAAATTGATGCTAGTACAGGTGAACTCATACTTCATGTAGGTGATGAATCAATCAGTCTCCAAGATCTCGAATCAGCTAGGACATCGATTGAGAAAGGTAAGAACGTAAATTCTATCGATAATTATTCGATTAAACTTTCTTTTCAGGAAACACCGAGGAACTACGATAGAGCCAGATCTTATAGCTCATCGACAAGGAAATATCTCATGAGAACAGCGGCTTTAGGCGATGATCTAGATGAGTGGGAGACACATTTCAAGGAGAAATCAAATCCACACGAAGTGAAACCAGAAGAACCCCAGGAAGAACTTAAAGGAACATCAAATCACTTTAAAATAGGAGATCGGTACTATTAGATAGAAACGGATCCACAAATCATCATTTCAGACCACAATACGAACAAAGAGATCCCTTTTAAGGTACTTAATGTTTTCCCTTACAGAACAGTCGAGGTAAGTAATTCTACATTCGGTACTTTTAAAGTAAACTCTACTCAACTCAAACTATATAATGATAGCATGAAAAATGATTTTTCACTCTTTAAACCACCGTGAAGGTATGAATGAGAGGTTAGTCTAGCTTAAGACTTTAAGCGAGTGCTTCTCGGGAGGCAACCCGAGCACTAACCCTATTTATTTTTATTTCTTTTTCCTCTAGTACCTAACTACAAACTAACCAAGTTAAAAAAACGTAGAATTCCACACCAAACGGCCTTACACTCGGTCGTGGTCGTGGCCTTGTGGATACTACAGATGTTAGCTCCAAAGCATGGCGAGAGATAATCACGAGGCGAGGATGAGAAAAATATCTTCAAATCACGGACTCAACTAACACCACAGCCATGTAACACAGCCGTGGCTGACACTGTTGAACCAACACCAGCGTGGCAATCCAATGCAAGGCGTGGGAGAAGCGATTGAACCACCACATAGCCGATCAATATGGCCATAGGACATAGCACGCCCATAGGACACGGGCGTGGGGATATACCAGAACTAAAAATTTCTATTTAAAACACCCTTCTCCCCATCTCACCCACTCCCTATTCACTCATCACTCCCCTCCATCTTCACTTTCTTCCTTCTTCATTCTCTAAAGTCTTGATCTACTCTTCAACAATGTCGAAGAAATGGAAATATCCTAGCCCAGTCTCCATGTGCGAGACTAATCAACATAAGTTAATGCCGGCCGCTTCATCCACTCGACAAGACAAGGGTCGTTGAGGCCATTTAGCTTTTATTTTTCTTTTCTCTTCTCTTTTATTATGCTTCTCTTTGACTTTTTATGCTTAATTTAGTTTATTTCACTTTAGTTTCTTGGTTTTAGGTTCTAAAGGTCTGCTAGGGAATCACACACCACCTTTAAAAATCACACCCACCTCAGAACCATCTACCAATAAGGACATTTCGATCCAAAGAATCGGTTCTTTTAGTCTTATTTCCTTTCTACACTCTTTTTCTATTTTTCTTTTCTTTAAATATATAATTAATATATTTTGAATTATTTTTACTATTTCCTGGCTAATTCTTCATGAGTTACCAAATTTCTTCATCTAGCGTAGAGATTGTCAGCGGCCACCATACCACGACCACTGCCAACTCGAGGATCTCATCTAAAATTCAAGAAGTTTCACTTCTCTATACAGGGATTTTCTTGATGAAAGCCAATTGGTTTATCTCAAGAAGCCAGAATCATACTCAAGACTAAGGATTTCTCCTTCAATTCCTTTAGGGGGCTTTAGGGTTTTCTTATGTTTTGTTTTATATTTTCTTCTGAGATGTTTTCTTTTACTATTATGAACTAAACCCTCATATACCTGAGGGGGATGAAACCTAAGACGAACCTTGTTATTGTTATCTGAGCTGTATGATAAATACTTGATTTGTTCTTAACTATTTGTTCTTAATTCTTGTTTTGGTATTTCCGGGATATTGATTCAAGCATTCATGCTCTTAGGCAAAGGAGGAATAAACCCTGTTTAAGAGTAGTTCTAGCATAGTTAAGTAAAGTTGATCGCAACCCTAGAGATAAGATGACGAAAATCATCGGATTTGGGTCAAACCTAATATGGAGTCCATAGATCGAGTTAATGCAATTCTAGGGTTTTAATTAGAAAGAGATTTCAATTAATCAACCTAGGGTTAGACGTTAGTAGCCTCGAGAGAGGTATTAATATAATTTAGGAATCCTATGGATCAAGTCAAGTGAATAAATCATCCGTTCGAGTTAGATAACAAGTGAAATCTAGGTAGATTCTTCCTTGGGTATTGTCTAAATCAATCGATTTTCCTTTCAAGTCTTTCCTTAATTTCTTTTCTTTGTCTTCGCATGTTTAGCTTAGTAGTTAGTTAATTTTAGATTAGATAAAAAAATCCCTTAATTCTTAGGCTAGATAATTGAAAGAAAGTATTAGTACTTTTGGTTCCTTTGGGTTCGACAATCTGGTCTTGCCACTAAACCATACTATTGTTCGATAGGTGCGCTTGCCTCCATTGTTGTCTTAGTTAGTTTCCAGGCCCACTCAATCCAAACACCCCAAACCGTCCACAACCTCCCACACATCTTAAACACTCAGTATTTTACCACATTTCAAACTCCTTCACGACATAAGTACAAAAAAATCCTTTGCCGCATAGGATTCGAACTCAAGACCGCCAGCACATTGACACTCCCCTTAACCACCAGACCAGTAGGCCCATTCTGACATATTTTACCAACATATATTTATAAGCCTGCTGATTAGAGATAGGGGTTTATTCATTTAAAAATAAAAATTTGCCCAAGCTAATGCTTGAACTTGTGACCTCTTAGACACTTCCCAAAACATTTACCACTGAAGCAGATAGATATTTGTGTCATAAACATACGACAATAAGTATAAGATATTTTTGGGGCGTCACATTGATTTTTGCTTGTAAATAGTTATGAAATATGTGGTCTTGATCACTTAATTGTGCCTCTTGAAAGTAGATGGTTTATGGTATAATGAAATGTGTATGAATGGTTATTTAGAAGGTTACTACATGTTGAAGATGTGAACTTGAAGCATTGTAATTGAAGTGATTTGGTGTATGACTTGTGGTGCCAAGTGATGGCATATTGGTTAGGCACATATTGTAACATCCCAAAAATTGGGGGTTAGTAGAATCAGGTTTGTGAATCGGGAGAGAGTGATCATGCCATAATTTTTAAGATTATCTATGCATTTTAGGAAATAAATGAGGTATTGGTTTGTTGGATAAGTGTTAGTGAAACATTCCTTAAAACTTAGTGAAACATTCCTTAAAACCCAAGTTCAAATCCTTCTATCTCACCATTTTATTATTTTGCAAATTTTACCTTAAACCTTAGTATGCGACATGCTTTGTTTTTAAAATAAATATTGCGTAATTATTTCAAGAATGAGGAACAAGTCTAATGGTTAAAAGAAATAAAAAAAGCATGGAAATTAAATGAGGTCCCAAGTTTGAATCATTTCCCTCATGAAATAATTTAATTTTTTCACAAAAACCCCTTGTTTTAATGTGTGGGCCATCCAAGCCTAGTTAACCTAGGTATAAATATTAATTTTTTACTAATAATCAATATTTAATCCTCCTCCTCATTTCCCTAGCCGTTCCTCTCCTTCTCTTTGATTTTAATTTTTTTCCTGTCCTCCATTGTTGTCGTTGCCTACACCTAGTTTTACCATCTCTTTCTTTTATTTTTCTTATTCTTTTTGCCACAAGATTTGTTTACATATTTTTCAAAACCATTTTTTGGTGTGTTTGAAAAAAAAAATGGGGATCGACTTTAAAAAATATGGAAATGGAGTCGCCACCGATTTTTATTCGAGGTGTAATCAGATCACCTTGAGATGGATTATTTTAATAAAACATTTTGATTTATTAAAACAATAATTTTGGTCTACGAAATCTAGAAAATGGGTTAGGAGTCGATTCACATACGAGGAAGGGTTAGCACCCTCGATACGCCTAAAATTGGTACCTAATTGATTATTTAATGTCTTGACGTCGAAAATTTGAAAAGAATCTAGATCACGATCCATTTACTTAATATATATATATATATATATATATATATTTGGACAAAATCATATTGGATGCCAAGGCTCCCTATTTCGGAGAAATAAAATGCCATACTCAGTAAGTTAGGGCATGACATCTTATATTCTCGAAGTTGGGTTTATCCTTCGACATTCAATACTTGTATATTAAAAAAATAAGAAGGATATTCCCTTATTTGGGTCAAATGAAAAATCGCAACCCAGTAAGTTAGGGCACTATTTCTCAAAATTCCCGAATAAGGAATATTGCCTTTGTTCTTTTGAAAATCTTATCGCGAGATAATAAAATATCACGCCCAGTAAGTTAGGGCGCAATATCTCCAAAAATCCCAAGAATAAGTTTTTTTTCATTTGAAATATTATGTATTTTGATTTGAGAGAGAAAGGATACTCGGTCGCTAGATTTTAAACGAGGAAGCTGGAACTCGATGAAGTTAAACACGATTTTCCCAAAACCTCTAAACACGAGCCTTGCCTTATGATTTTAAAACCGAAATGACATTAAAACACACATCTTTTAATGAAATACAATGGAATAATAATATACAAAGCAAAATATTAATTCATACATCCAATGCTACACTAATACATCACAACAACCAACTAATAATTAAGAGACACAAATCATATAATAACAATAATTACATAATATACAATTCCTCTATTAATTATTGAAGAAAATGGAGCAAAATAATACACAAAATATTACTATAATGAATCACAAATAATTACTTGATTTACAAGTTAATCAATATGATCCATGGAATAGCAAACAAATAAACACTTAATCTAAAACATGTGTGTATATATAAAAAATAATGAAAGTAACGTAGAAAAATAAATAATATCTATAACCATTTAAAATATAATATTTAATATTAATTTAAGAAAGGAATAATTTAAAAATAATAACCAAATAATCACATAAAATAATTAAAAGGACTATATTAGAATTAGAATAAAATTAGAGAGCTAAAAGCAATAAATAAAAAGAGGTCGAGAAAGAACTAAAATGCAAGTGCACATAAACTAAAAGGATGAAGCACAATTTACCCGAGTCCTTAAACATTTGCGTTTAAAAGGGTATTAAATTTAAAAGCAGTATAAAGTTTCGGGTAAAATTAAAATAAACTAAAACTTAATTAAAGAAAACTAAAAATACGAGAAGGGCTAAGGCTTAATAAACCCCAAAACACCAAAACACGCGGATCCTTGGTGATGGGTCGTCAGCCATGGAGTAGCTCTGAAACGACATCGTTTTAGGCCATGGTGTACTAAGCCAAAAGCAGCGTCGTTTTAATATACTATTTAAATTGAAATGTTTACCAAAAAATCATTTCCCCCTTTAGAAATTAAAAAAAAAAACAATCCGAAACTCTCTCCCCTTCTCTCAACTTAGGCAATTTCGGGCCTAACTCCAACATGGTTCGCCGCCGCATGGGTCGTCGTTGGCGCTGCCTTATACGACGGTCGAAGGACCGAAAATCTCCGTTTTTTAGGCAGATCAAAGGTATTCTTCTCCTCTCTCTTTCTATTATTTAAAATCAACTTGTAAATAACATAAAAGAAAAAAATGAAAGAAATAGGAGCCTCCAAAACAATAGACCTTTCCCTTTTTAATCCATGTTTCTTTGTATGTTTTTTTTATTTAAAGTATAAAAATGAAACGAAAAAAAAAAATCAAAATCGAAAAATAGAAAGCAACCTTTTCTTTTGTTGGAAATCATCTTTTTGATATATCGTGTAAAAAATTGGGATCCTTTACATTTGTTGGCTTTTTGTTTATATAGCCGAAAAATAAAAAGAAAATACAATATGAATTTGTTTTTTCTTTTCTGTCATTTTTGCTTGCTGTCTATTTGTCATCTTTTTGTAGTGCAGTAGAGGTGTATGGGGCGTGGACGTGCGCGTCTGAGGTGCTAGTGAGGGCTCGTGGCGTGGTGGCGTCTTGCGGGACGTGGTAGCCCAAGCGTCTTACGACGCTAGAGGGATCTAGAACCCTCTAGGGTTTCTAAAATGTTTAACCATTTTGGGCTTAGGGCCTTGTAACCTTGGGCTAGGTTTAGAATTGGGTTATGGGTTGTACCTTGGGCTAAGTTTAGGTTTTAAATTTTGGACTGTTATTGGACTGCCGTTTTTGGACTAGGTTTATTATTATTGTTTTTGGTTTTTGGTTATAAAATGGGCCCGGGCAACTTTTGGGCCCTACAGCTGCCCCTCTTTGCTCATTGTCGTGTAACGGGAATAGAGCAAAGACTTAAAAAGGGCCAAATTTGCCCGGTCTTGTTGAATCTTGACTTCATTCGATGCTTTTCTTCTTTGCGTAGCTTCATTCCATCCCGCTGCTTCTTCAAGGGCTTAAGAACTAATGCTTCGACCAACTCAAGGAAAATTAAACTTTCAATGCTTACGCAACTTGAATTGCAGTGTCCGCTATCTTCAATCGATCCGCAAACTCGGGATTGCGGACTTGCTATCTTCAATCTGCTCCACGCAAACTAAGGTTGCGGACTTGCTAACTTCAAGCTACTCCTGCAAACTCAGAATTGCCAGACTTGCTATCTTCAATCTTCTCCACTGCAAACTCAGAGAGACAAGATCTGATGTCTTCGATCTGCTCCTGTAACTTCAAGATTGCCAGATCTGCTATCTTCAATCTGCCTCTGCAAACTCAGGATTGCCAGATTTGCTATCTTCAATCTGCTCCTGCAAACTCAGGATTGCCAGACTTGCTATCTTCAATCTACTCCACTGCAAACTCAGAGAGACAAGATCTGATATCTTCGATCTGCTCTTGCAACTTCATGATTGCCAGATCTGCTATCTTCAATCTGCCCCTACAAACTCAAGATTGCCAAATTTGCTATCTTCAATCTGCTATTGCAACTTTAGGATTGCCAGACTTGCTAACTTCAATCTGCTCCTGCAAACTCAGGATTGTCAGACTTGCTATCTTCAATCTACCCCTGCAAACTCAGGATTGCCAGATTTGCTATCTTCAATCTCCTCCTACAAGCCATTCGATCTTGGTCCACTACTGCTTAGGGCGACAAGATGTACAACTTTTGACCTATTCCTCTACTGGTCATGGAGATAAGGCTGGCAGCTTAAATCTGTTCCACTACTACTTAGAGAGACAAGATTTGTCGTTCGATCTTGGTTCCCTACTGCTTAGGGTGACAAGATCTACAATCTTCGACCTATTACACTACTGGTCAGGGAGATAGGACTGATGTCTCCAATCTGCTCCTGCAACTTCAGGATTGCCAGATCTGGTATCTTCGATCCACTTTGCTCAGGAAGGTAAGATCTTCGAATTCACTGATGTTGTCCTCTAGAGGACCTGTCCTGTAAAATCAGTTTTTTGTTTGTGCTTATGCAAAATGGTTAGGATGAATCTAATGCTCCTAACAAAATGTATTATGGATGACATTTGTATGAATGCAGAATGTCATGAGAATGGTCTTTTTACAAAGATTAGGATGCAATGACCGGAATGAATCAAATGCTCCTAACTAAATGTGTTTTACATGAATGCTGAATTTCATGAGAATGATCCCTTTTTACAAAGATTAGGATGCAATGATCGGAATGAATCTAATGCTCCTAACTAAATGTGTCTTATGGATGACATTTGTATGAATGCAGAATGTCGTGAGAATGATTTCTTGCAATGATTAGAATGCAATGATCGGAATGAATCAAATGCTCCTAACTAAAAATGTTTTGCATGAATGCAGAATTTCATGAGAATGATCCCTGTTTAAGGTTGTCATCGCACATTGTTCATCAGGGTAATATGCTGCCCTCTTGTTTGGTCGGTATTCTTGATGAAAACCGAGAAAATAAATATGTTGCTCAATGATTTGCCCCTTGTAACTTCAAGGTTCATCTCATTGTGACTTAGGGATGTAGGATCTGAATCCTTTCCCATCCATCCATTGCTATTCAAAGGTATAGGATCCAGTATTATCTTCCATCTATCCCAATATAACTCGGGGGTATAGGGCCTGTTGCTTGTTCCATCAATTGATCACTCATCGGGTGACCCAACCAGATGAGTATGCATGATGCTCATGTGAATGCAAAATATCAATTTTTCTCTGGAGAGTGATTCCCATTTTTACCATTGGGTTAACATTGCCCATTTTCATCGAGATTGTATCACCAACTATTTTTAACAAAAAAATCCAATGAGATAACCTCGATTTAGACTCTTCCTTAAACTTGGTGAGTTTTAAATAATAGTCCTATTTCAGATTCTTAAATTATTCAGAAATTTTCAGAGTAATATGCGAAACTCATTTTATGAAAATATTATTGATCCACTAATCGTTATTTCAATTCGAAGTGCTTGAAAAAGATCATAACCATGGACAAGAAAGAGATTAATTAGGAGCATAGCTCGGAACAAATAAGCTAAACAAAGTTAGCAATCGCAATCAAGAAGGAAATTTATTATAAACATATTTTGAAAAGAATAATATAATCACAAATAACAAATTTAAAATGGATGAAGTGGAAACTAGGTGCCCAGATATCGCAACTGAGCTTCTCTGCATTCAAACTTCTTGAGAACCATTTTAAGCTTAATATGTGTTTAGGGATCCAAGTACTTTGTCGATGCCCCAAGACATAGCATACTTCTTCATTGTTAATTCAGGCATAGCAAGACTGTTGTATGCCCTCTTTGATCAAAATTTGAGCCGCCCTTTTCGGGTTTTCAACTCAAATCCCCTTTGGTCTCAAAGCGCCCTTTGCGGGTTTTCGCCTTGGCCTCTCCTTTTCTTTCTTATTTTTTTGCTAACTTTTTTTTCTTTTTTATTTTCTTCTTTTTTTTATTAAATCTGAATTCTCGGGTTGGGTAGGTCCTTGTCATCTATCTCAGACAATATCCATGCTTCCCTAGAACATGCATTCTTTGCTGCATATATTACTTCCTATTTTGGCATCCACCTTCTTCTGAAGTCCCTTTTGCATGGGAAAAGTCTTCTTGAAAGCCCTATCATGAAATTTTCTAGGACGAATCATTTTTGTTGTGAGCTCACATCATCTGACCGTGATAAATAGCTTTTAACATTTTTCTCTTCAAATTCAACTGATCATATTGAGATTAAACGCGTTCTGCCTCATCCAACTTCAGTTCTGATAAGAATCAAAAAAAAGAAATTTGACTACAATGGACGAAACTAATGAGAAATGTGCTGCCCTGGTGACTCCTCCTGGCCAATGTTTGATAAGCGTAGAGGGTAAATAGTAACTTCTACAAGCCAACCTTTACAAGTCTCGGTCTCTTTTTGATCTTTTATTTTTCTTTTTGGCTGCTTTACTATGATGTGGCACCTGATCTTTGAACGAACCGCAAACTTTTAACATTGTGCGGTTAAATATAATCTTTTCGACTTTTTTTGTAACATCGTAAATGTGGGCCTGTGCATTTATATGTTGGCTCAACATGTTAGTTCAAGAATTTAAGTCTTGGGCTAAGGCTTTGATTAACTATATGGATTAGGGTTTAAATTAATGTTCTGGGTAGTTTAAGTGATAGGTTGGGCTTTAAAGTTTGGGTTAGGTGGTTGACAGATGGTGTTAGTTCATAATTTAAGTTAGATAATTAGCTCAGCAGCAAGCTGGGCTTGTGGCCCGAAGACAAAAGGTGCTCTATGCGGGCATTAATGGTGGCGTCATAAGGAGGAAGGTATTGGGCCTAGTATGGCCGCTTGGGGCCCAAATGGATGAGTCCAATTTGAACTAAAAGGGAAGGGGTTGGGACGGCAATTAAACTTCTTTTAGGAGTCTTTTCTTTTAATTTATGTGATAAAAGTTGATAATTAAAGAGGGAGGAGTTGGCTTTGATGTGGGCTCTCCTAAAGGTAAGAAAAGGATTGAGTTATCATGAGATTTAAAGCCTATCAAAAGAGGAGAGAGTTGGCCGAAACTCAACTACAGGAGGGGGGAAATCGGTTTAGTATAGGCTAGCCAAAATTCTGCTAATAATTCTCTCCATATTTTATTTTCTCTGTCGAAATCTCCACTCCATTCTCCCTCTGAGTTTTCTTTCTTTTCTTTTTTTTTCTAGTTGGCCGAATACTCTAACAACACTTCACTCATTCTTTTCAAAACACTCTAGCTGAATTCTCTTTTTTGCACCCTCATCTCCCATAGCTGAAACTACAAGGGTGGTTTCGTTTTCCCGAAGGTGCACCATAGCCAAATACACCCCTCTAATTTGGTAAGTTTCAGGATTTTGCTTCTTTTCAAATTCTTCATTCTTTTTATCAAGTTTCTAATTTGAATCGATTTTCCAGGGCCTTTTCGATTTCACTCTCTAATCTTAGAAGCTGAATCATTTCTTGCTGAGATCTGAAGTGTCGATTTGTGAATAGCCAAAGGTAGGTGGTCAAGGGTAGGTTCGGCCGAAAGGCCACTTTCCTATTCTTTTATTTTCGGCCGAATGACATAAGGTGTTAGATGGATTTCGATCATCGGTTTGGTTAACTATTTTTGGTGATGGCCGAATGTAGGAAAGGAGGTGACGAGTTCTCAACGACATTCGGGATTCAATTAACTAGGTAAGAATTCGATTTAAGTGTTATAGTTGTTAAGTAATTAGATCTCATCGTTTAAATGATTTAGTAATTAAGGATGGACTCGAATAACAGTTAGGCAAAAAAGGTTCGATCTATACAACCAACACCCAAATACAAGAAGGGATCTGTCTCGATAGTGCGAGATTGGCCATCAGGGTATGGGCCGACATCGAAGTCAGATCGAGGGCCGATAGTGGTAGTCTCGAGTGATAGTAGCATAGACGTAGAGAAAGCATTAGTATGAGAATCAGGTGTGTAATACTTCCCCGCCATCTAGATCTGATTATTAATATATATATATATGCTCATACGTTTTATATGTTACGTCGAAAGTCAAATCTCAATTTAAGCAATGGACCACCGTGTTAGTAAATAATCTGATTATATGTTACAAGTAAATTGTTGTACATGTTTGCATGGGTTGGGCAATGAAAGGAGGAAGTTATATGTATATGTATATGCGTAGCGGTTTATACCGTGATTTGCTGTAGCGGCTAATGTCGTGATCTATTATAAGGGCTTGACCATAATATGTTGATGAGCAAACATGACCTGCCATCTTGGATTGTAGCGATGTGGGTTGATTGTAGAAATCCCCAATGGTGTGTTTGGTTGGTACGGGGCCGTGTAGCAGATGGAAACCTAGGCAAATGGGTCGGGATTTGCGTATTATTTGTTATCCATGTAAATGAAATTATTATTATGCTTTATGAGGCCCAAATCTAGTGGTGCATGAGGGTTGCACACTGAGTCTCGCGACTCACCCAATTAAACTAACCTTTCAGGTGACAATTAGTGCATCGGACCGGGCCGGAGTGGAGCGCAAGGTGGCCATCCAAAAGAATATGTGGATCCGGCGAAAAGTTCCACTTAATAGTTTCTTCTTAAATTATTTTATGTTATGGATTTAAACTATGTTGTAATAAGGCCATAGGCCACTAGTTTACCTTTTAGTTTTATTATGGGCCTTTATTATTTATTTTTATTTATTTTTAAACTAAGACATGTAATTCAGTTTTGGGCTTTGATTACCAGGGGCATATTTTATATAAATTACATTTGGGCTTCCTGTCAACACGATTGGTTTTACGAAAATTTTCTTAGTGACATACCAAATCCGGTTGTAGTGTTTGGGCCGGGTTTAGGGTGTTACAAATTGGTATCAGAGCCAGGTTCAAAACTCAAATTTGGGGTTTTGGGCCCAAAAGAATTTCTAAAAATGGCTCTTGAAACATGGATTTCTCTTAGTAAAGGTTTGTTAGCTCAGTATGGCACCTGCGTCTCCAGCCAAGTTCGCCAGGTAAGTATTCTGAACTCCTGATTGTGATATAAATGTGGGCTTAGACAAACAACTCCTAAAATCCATAGGACTTAACTTCATTAAACAAAACCTGTAAACAAGTTTCAAGACTAAAGTGTGGTAACAAGCATATGCATGTCTAGGAGTAGATCCGGAAGAGCTTGGTATTTAAGCAGTCCGAGTGACTCACCTCCTCTTCACGGAATCTTACGGTGCATAGTGATTGTTCACTTTAGCCATGACAGGTGTGGCAATAGGCATATGCATGTTTAGGAGTGGATTTAGGAAAGCTTGGTACTTAAGCAGTCCTAGTGACTCACCTCCTTTCCACTGGAATTCTACCTGGTGCATAGTGACTATTTACCCTAGTTACGAGTACGTATTGACAGGCCAAAACTACAATTAAAACTCGAAAGGGACCAGCCACCTGTTTTTCTCACAAAATTATTAAATATTCTTATTTTGAAAAAAATACCCATGATTTGCAAATATACCCCGATTTACAAAGTCAATAGAATCTTTCCATAGAAAACAAAAACAACAACAGCAACATCAAAATATCCTTGATTTGTAAAATTACCGAAAAACCCCCAGATTTGCAAAATTATCGAAATACCCCCAGATTTACAAATTTATCGAAATACCCCGAGTTGAAAATTACCAAAATACCTTTATTTCACAAAATCACCCAGAATCATATTTTGAAAAAAAATTTACGAAAATAACCCTGTAGGTTAAAATTTTAAAAATACCCCTGGGTAGCGAAATGACAAAAATACCCTTAGGTGATGGATGTTACTTGAATGAACGTTGTGTGTGCATAATTTCTAGAATTAGGAACACTGAAAACTGTAGATATGTTTGAATTCAAAAGAATCACTTTTAAACTATGTTTCATAAGATTGTTCAGGAATAATTAGTGGAAACAACTAATGATTCATAAAACTTTTAAATCAAATAAATGCAAACTAGAAGAATGAGTACAAGAGGTCGAGGACGTCCGCCACGTGGTCGCGGTAGAGGTAGGATGACCGTGTCGAAAGTAGGATCGGGTCATGGGTCCGAAAGTGAGATCTGGGTTCCACCAACTCTTGAGGTGGAATTTCGTGACTGCACAAGTGGAGAGGAGGTAGTGTCTCATTTGTCTTGAGGGTTTTGGAAAGAGTGGTGAAATTTGGTATGGGCATAGGAGCCTGGAGAGGCTTAGGAACAAAGGGGCAGAAGTATTTAGAGGAGTCTCTGGCGTATCCCCAAGTTCCGCTAAATAGTGGTTGGAGGCAGTGGAACGTATAATGGATGACCTAGACTTCACGGTGGAGGAGAAGCTGAAGGGGGTTGTGTCTCTTCTTCAAGATGAAACCTACCAATGGTGGCTTACGGTGAAAGAGGGTACGGTCGCGGACCTAGTCGACTGGGATTTCTTTAAAGAGTCATTCCAGGGAAAGTACGTTGGGGCTAGTTACATAGATGCTCAAAGGAAAGCGTTCCTGAATTTGGTGCGGGGGAGTAAGTCTGTGGCTGAGTATGAGGCTGAGTTTCTATGTCTGAGTCGTTACGCTCGGGAAATGGTGGCAACGGAGTATGAACGATGCGTTCGGTTTGAGGATGGGCTACGAAATGAGTTAAGGATTCTGATTACACCACAATGAGAGAGAATTTTCACGGTTTTAGTGGATAAAGTTAAAATAGCTGAAGAAGTGAAACGGATGGAGAGACAAGAAAAGGATAAGGATCGAGGCGGGGAGTAAGAGAAGTTTTAGACCCTCTGAGCAAGCTGGAAATTTTAGAAGAGGCCTAGAATCGATGGGCGACCGCTCCAACGGATGAGTCAAGCATGTTCTACATGCGGGAGGACCCATTATGAGGAGTGCAGAGTGAAAATTGGTAGATGTTTTAGGTGTGGATCCACAGAACATTTGATGAGGGACTGTCCTCAGATAGATCGTGGGCGATAGCGGGCCGAGGTTACGATCAGGCTAGGAGAGGTGATCAGCCTGGACCAAGGGGTAGAGGTGCAGCTAGAGGAAGAAATAGATCCGTCGGGCTCGTGGAGCATCTGGTAGAGGTATGTGTAATGTCTGGATGCAAAGCGGTGGGTTTAGTTTATCTGCTCATCGAAGGGAGGGCGGTGGACGCACCGGATGTTATAACCAAGACGTTTCTTATTCGATAATCCTTTATTTACCTTAATTGACATTGGGTCAACCCACTCCTATGTTGCATGTTCTGTATCTGAGACTCTAAGTCTAGACCAAATAACAACTAGGAAGATGACCGTGGTTAGTCCCTAGGACAATCTAAGGTAGTGGAAAAAGCTGTTTAGGGATGTACCTTTAGAGACTCAAGGGGTAGTATTCCTAGCAGATTTAATGGAATTACCATTTGGAGAGTTTGACCTTATTCTGGGAATAGATTGGTTAACTAAACATCGTGCCAAGTTGGACTGTGGGAACAAGCGTATGGTGTTGGGTACCCCGGAAGGCGAGGAGGTGGTTGTGTTAGGAGAAAGGAGGAATTACTTGTCCAACGTGGTATCATCCTTAAAAGCTATTAAGATGATTCGGAAGGGATGTAGTGCACATCTAGCTTTTATTAGTGCATTGGATGCTAAGGAGGTGACTATTAATAAGGTCCGAATAGTCAAGGATTTCACGGATGTCTTTTCAGAAGAATTATCAGGATTACCCCCGGATCGCGAGGTGGAATTTGGAATAGACCTACTTTCGGGTGCAGCTCCAGTATCCATTGCTCCTTATAGAATGGCACCGAAGGAGTTGGTGGAGCTCAAGGCTCAGATTTAGGAACTATTGGATCGTGGGTTCGTTCGACCGAGTGTGTCTCTGTGGGGAGCGCTGGTCCTATTCGTGAAAAAGAAGGACGGATCCATGCATATGTGCATGGACTATCGTTAATTGAACAAGTTGACGATCAAAAACAAGTACCCATTACTAAGGATCGACGATCTATTCGATCAGCTCAAAGGAGCTTCGGTCTTTTCTAAGATTGACCTACAGTCCAGATATCATCAATTAAGGGTTAAAGAAGGAGACATTCATAAGACGGCGTTTTGGACTCGGTACGGGCATATGAGTTCTTGGTGATGCCGTTCGGGTTTACGAACGCACCAGTGACCTTTATGGATATGAGGAACTGGGTGTTTCAGCCCTATCTTGATCAATTTTTTGTGGTGTTTATCGACGATATTCTGGTTTACTCAAGGTCGAAGGAGGAGCATGACGAACATCTTCGCGTGGTGTTGCAAACCCTGAGGGTGTAATATCCAGGAATTAGGGCTTGTGCATTTTTGCTTAATTGCATGTGGTAGTATGCCTATGTGTGTTTCGACTGTGTTTAGGAGACATTGGGAACTCTAAAGTGTAGGAGAATGCCTTAGAAAATATTAGATTTTTAGTTTTAAAGGGGGAGCTAGGCAAAGGAGGCCTTAAAGAAATTTGTAGGGGAAATTGGACATAAAAATGGGCTTGTTAAAGTGGCAAGGAGGCGCCACTTAAAGCCTTAAAAAGTGACGCCACAAGCAGTGCAAAGGGGGCCTAGGTTCGAGCAGCAAAGGGAGCACTTGTGGAGTTATTTTTTTCATCAGGAAAGAAGGGAGTTGGATGGCAAATGGACTCTAGGAAGTAGGAGGTATAGATGGGGTGGGAGAGCTTGAGGATTCAGCTAAGATGGAGGGGATCAAGGGATAAGGGAGTGAGAGATGAGTTGGCCGAATATGGGACTCTAAGGGGTGCATAATCGGTTTTGAGGCTTTGGTAGAGGGTGTGTGTGCCGAAATACTAATAGCCTTCTTCTAAGTCTCCTTTTCTTTCCTCAACCTTAAGCTTATACCTTTTTCTTTTGTGGCCGAATATCCCATCACCATTGGAGAGCCATAGCAGAACCTTGTTGACCCTTACTCTCTTTTTCTTTTCACAAATCCATCAAAAGCTGAATACACAAATAACCCATAGCCGATTGTTCATTAAACCCCAAAAGTCAAAACCTATTGATCAACATCTAGCCTATATAGCCAAATCTCTGTGGGGTCAGGCAAGGGTGCAGTTGATTTCATCATTAGGGGTAAGATCAAATGTTATTCGATTTTCCTTCCTCTTTCTTTTAGATTGGCTGAAATCTAGAAACTAATTCCTTTCCCTCTCTTTGGCCGAATCTTTGAAGAGGAATTTTGGGATTTTGTTATTGTCGACTACAAGGAGGAGATCTTTGGGATTTCACAATCCAAGATAAGCTATGTATAGTATTTAGCCAAGGGCCATTATCATAGATCTTGTGCAATAGGCTGACCCTAACATGTACCATGTAGGATTTTGACATCTTCATAAAGCAAGTGACGATTTTTGGATTAAGATCCGTAAGGTAAGAGGCATTAATATTGGCCAAGGCCATAGTAAGTGTTAGTGACTAGCCGATTCGACTATGATCTTTTAGGGCAATTGACAAGTGGACAAGAAAGCAAAGAGCCTTCGTGTAACACTCTAGTTCTGGGGGTTATGCATTTAGTGCATATCTCGGTGTTGGTAGGCTTTTGTGTGTTTGGGCAAGTTTTAAGGGATTGGAGAATCCGGAAAGGTAGGTGATGGCTTAAGGAATTATGGAATTTTGAGTGGTAAGAAGGAGCTTTGCTTTAGGGGTCTTAAGAGAATTGTCCAGGAGCTTAAGACATAAGGAATGGCTTGCAGAGTGGCAAGGTAGGCACCACTTAGAGCATGGTGAAGTGACGCCACTTGTAAGAGGAAGGGTCTCAGTTCGAAATGCAAATGCAGCATTTTGGTTTGTTTTTGCGTCATGAGCAAGGGGGGAGAGTTAGATTAGGCCAAGGCACTTAAAAGGAGGATTTTGACTTGTTCAAAGTGTTTTGAATGAGTGGCTAGGAGAAGAGATGAGTTGGAATTAATTTGAAAAGGTTTGAAAGATGGGTGTAGAGTAAAGATAGGAGAAAATCTTGGGATTTTGAGAGGGGTTGAGTTAGTGGCCGGTTTTGGGAAGCTAGGGGAGGGCATTTTTGGTTTTCTTGGAGGGTGTTAGGTGGGTGCAGATTTAGTGGTATAAATAGGGGTGTTCACCTTTGGCCACCTTTTTACCATTTGTTCTCTCTTGTCGAAAGTTGTCCCCCTATTTCTTTTATGTGCCGAATTCCTTTGGTCCCTTGCCGAATCTTAGTTTCCTTCTTAAGCCTCCATCCATTTTCTTCCCATTCTCTACCACACTAAAAACGCCCCTCCTCCTCACTTGTTTGCTTTGGCCGAAACTTCAGGGTCACTTAGCCGACTTCTTTTTCTCTCTATTTCACTTGAGCCTAAATCACCTCTAAAACACGCCATTGCGAATATCCCAACACCATCTAGGGCCTTGCCGAATCATCCATTCTCCCATTCTCTCTACGTTGGTTACAAGTCCCGGAGCTGAACCTTACTTTCTTGTGGTGGCCGATTCTTAGTTAGAGAAAAAGGGAGCGGTTAGCAAGGTAAGGGTGCGATAGTTTCCTTGTGTTATGGATTCTTGTCTTGGCCGAATGGCCCTAAGTGTTCTCTGTTATGTGCTAAGGCCGATTGTAGGGGAGAAGAGCCTAACGCAGGAGACCCTTTTCGGGATTCAAGTTGAGTTGGTAAGGAATATTTATTAAGATTTGATACTTAGTTTATGACTTGGGGGTTAACCGTTGTTCTGATTAAGCGTTTTGATGGAGGCCAATACCAGTCAAGGTGGGCAAGGAAAAGCTCCTGTTCCGAAGTTCAAGAGGAGAGCTGTCTCAGCAGTTCGAGATTGGCCACCGGTGTAGCTGACACCGGTGATAGTTATAGGCAGATAGTCGTTGTTTCGCTAAGCGATAGCATTGGGATCGAAAGTTTAGAGCGCAAGTGTTAAGGTGCGTAATCATCGCACTATTTCTTGATTAATTACTTGCTAATGCTTATGTATATGAATGATGTGTGATAGCCGATCATAATGGCTTAGGTGGTGAATACCCTTGTTTTGGGTAATCGGATGTCGTGAGTAAGTTGGTGATATTATGTTGTTATGTTACATCTATAAATTTGATGTGGTAATGGTATGGGATGTATGCTTATTTTATATGATGACTTAACATGTGGCATTTACATACTTGCATGGGATTTGAATTGGATGAAGGAAGGAAGGGTGTACACATTGATGTACGCAATCTAATGTTAGCCTCGTGCTACATTAGCGCTTGATGGTTAGCTTTGTGCTTCATCAAGGGAGATGTTGGCTAGGTGCCCATCTCGGCGGTTGATAGCTAAGTGCATCACCGTAGATGGATTACTGTTAGGATCACGATGTGATTGGTGGCTCACCACGACCTTGTCTTGATGGAGTCTGCCGAGGTAGGATATGTGGGATCACTTTCGGTTGTGATCGGTGGATTATACGGCCTTGTGCGAGAGTGCTAAGGTTGGCGTATGGATGGATCTAGGTTAATGTGATGCATGATTGCATGAATGGTTCGTGGATTGTATGGTTATGGGCCAAGCCCATACATGTGGAAATATGTGTTATGATTATGCATTGAGTGTGGACTCACCCAATTATTTCTTAACCATTTCGTGTGATGCGTAAGGTTGGACCGGGTTAGGAGAGGACATGGTGGGCCATTCGGAAGAAAATATTTTGACTATTTTAAGCTTATTTATATTAAGTATTTGGTTTAAATATTGATTGTAATAAGGGCCTTTTATTTATTTTTGGAATCATTTTATTATCATTTTAATTATGGTTTGATTAATTTGAATTACAATGTGAAAATGGTTTTATTTTAGCAACCTATTTGTTCAATAAATATAAGTTAATAAAGTTTTTAATTTGGACATCTTATAATGTCAAGTTTACTTATACTTTTAAATAAACACTATTTTTAAAAGTTGACAAATTTTATGTTTAATGCTAAAGTCAATAGATTTTCAACCGTTCTTAGCGTTGACATAACCAAATCCGATTCGAGGCTTGTGGGTGGGTTTGGGGATGTTACAAATTGGTATCGAGCCAAGTTCAAAACTCGGCTTTGAGGTTTGGGCCCACAAACAGTTTTCAAAATGGGCTTTTCAAAATATGGGCTTTTATAAATAGTTTTCGTGTTATTCGGCATGGCACTTTGTACCTCTACCAAGTCCACCGGTAAGTACTTCTAGCTTTTGAAGTAATTTGTTTGTGTGATTAATTATGGGCTTGATTGGGCTCGTAGATTAGAATATTAAGGCTTTTGGACCCTAGGATTAGTCTACTCAAACATATCCATAAGACTTAAAGATTACTAAACAAACTCGTGAAGTTAGTCGCCGGAGTTAAGGTGTGGTAACCCTTTATGCGCATGTCTAGGATTGGTATTCAGTAAGAGCTTGGTATTTAAGCAGTCCTAGCGACTCACCTCCTCTTTACTCGAATCCTACCTGGTGCGTAGCTACGGTTCACCTTAACCAAGAGGACTTATTCATAGGCTAAACCAGTTACTAAAACCCGAAAGGGATTAGCCTTACTGTTTTAAAACCCTTAGTTTTAAAATCTTCAAATTTACTCTTTGGATTGTAAACCCTAAATTTGATTTTGAAAGATGTTTTCTCAATTTACAAAATTTCAAAATGCCCTAGTGGCAAAATTACAAAAATGCCCCTGTATTATAAAATTACCATACCACCCCCCAACTTTTGATAAAATGATTTTTACTTTGTGCAATACCAAAATCTCGAGTTTTCAAAATATTAAGATACCCTGATTTTGGAAATTTACGAAAATACCCCCGGTTGATAAAATTACGAAAATATCCTTGGTTTCTAAAATTTCTGTATTACCCCAATTTCAGTTAAACTTTTTAGTTTGCAAAAGTACTCGAAAATCTTGTATTTCAAAATAGTACCTCGACTTTGGAAATTTACATAATTACTCTGATTGACAAAATTACCAAAATACCCCTATAGGAAAATGATGAATTTACCCCTGGGTTTGAAATGCTCTAGAAGGTAGCAGGGATGAATGAATGTGTCTTTAGTGAAGAATGTGAATGTTTGAATTAGAATAGAGAACTTTAGATGAAACTTTGATTTATCGAAAGAACCACTCTCGAAAACTTCTTTTCATAAAATTTTGCTCGTGATTAATCAATGGAACAAAATGTCTAATGCATAAAATTTCTTAAATCGAGACTAAACCGAGGCGCTAGATATGAGTTCTAGGGGCGTGGTCGCAATACTGTGGGCGTGGTAGGCGGGATGGCAATAGCAAGCCGTAGGTCGCCGTGGGTCGAGAGCGATGTGCCGCCACCAAAGTATTGAGGTTGAACATCGAGGATCGACAGAGGAGAGGCGATCACGATGCAGAGCTATCTTGTGGGTGCTCAAGAGAGTGGCGAGAGCCAATGTGGGCAATGGAACTTAAGTCGATGGGTTGAAAGACTTAGGTCGAGCAGAGCCAAAGTTTTCGGAGGAGTGTCAGGGTAGCTCGAACGTGGCGAGAATCTTGGCTTGAGGCGGTTGAAAGGATTATAGGCGACTTGGATTTAGCTGCAGAGGAGAAGCTTAAGGGTCTTTGTTTCGTTGTTGCGAGATGAGGCCTACCAGTGGTGGCTCACTGTTAAGGGAAGTACCCCTGCCGATCGAGTGGACTAGGGTTACTTTAAGATCAAGTTTGAAGGAAAGTATGTCAGAGCGAGCTACGTGGATGCTCAGAGGAAGGCGTTCCTCAATTTGGTGCAAGGAGGTAAGTCAATAGCGAGTACGAGGTCGAAGTTTATGCGTTTGAGCCGGTATGCTCCGGGCATCGTGGCTACGGATTATGAGAGATGCGTCAGATTTGAAGATGGGCCGCGGGATGAGTTACGGGTTTTGATTACTCCGCAACGAGAAAGAGACTTTGATGTGTTAGTGGAGAAAGCTCGGATAGCTGAAGAGGTCAAGAGGACTGAGAGGCAGAATAGAGATAGAGAAAGAAACCGGGATAAGAGGAGTTCGGGTCCGTCTGAATCATTTGAGAGATTTCAAAAAAGACCGAGGGTTGAGACTTCTGATCGTATTCCTAAGCCGGTTGCGGGGAACCCAGATCGTCCGTGTACTCAGTGTGGAAGGTATCATGTTGGTGAGTGCTGGAATCGAGTTCGAAGAATGCTTCAGATGCAAGTCCAAGTCTCATCTGATTAAGGATTGTCCCCAGGATCCGAATAGGACTCGGATAGTAGGCCAAGGTTATGTGCGACCAGGCAGAGGTGGTCAGCAGGCGACAAAGGGTCGTGGTCCGAACCATGGAGGTAATGGTTTGATCGAGGTAGTGGAGCTTTAGGCAGCGATAATGGTGGCACCGAGGCAAGGCACCTGAGTCTAGTCTATGCACCATCGGAGAGAGGATAGTGATGTGCCTAAGTGTCGGTGGTAAGTTTCTTATGCCTAGAATATTCTCTATTGTTTTGTTCGCTATAGTGGCAGTTTGTCTTCGTTGCTAGTGAAGTATTTAGAACCTTGAGTGTGGACTTAGATACTATACCTAGAAATTATGATAGCTCTCTAAGATCGAGTCTTGTGACAATAGTGTAGTATGGTGTTAGTTTAGCCAAGTAATTTCGAGGACGAAATTATTTTTTTAAGAGGGTAGAATTGTAACACCACAGTTCCGGGGTTATGTATTTAGTGCATATCTCGGTGTTGGTAGGCTTTTGTGTGTTTGGGCAAGTTTTAAGGGATTGGAGAATCCAGGAAGGTAGGTGATGGCTTAAGGAATTATGGAATTTTGAGTGGTAAGAAGGAGCTTTGCTTTAGGGGTCTTAAGAGAATTGTCCAGGAGCTTAAGACATAAGGAATGGCTTGGCAGTGGCAAGGTAGGCGCCACTTAGAGCATGGTGAAGTGGCGCCACTTGTAAGAGGAAGGGTCTCAGTTATTTGCGCAAATGACATTTTATTTGTTTTTTGCGTCATGAGCAAGGGGAGAGTTGATTCGCCAAGGCACTTAAAAGGAGGATTTTGACTTGTTCAAAGTGTTTTGAATGAGTGGCTAGGAGAAGAGATGAGTTGGAATTAATTTGAAAAGGTTTGAAAGATGGGTGTAGAGTAAAGATAGGAGAAAATCTTGGGATTTTGAGAGGGGTTGAGTTAGTGGCCGGTTTTGGGAAGCTAGGGGAGGGCATTTTTGGTTTTCTTGGAGGGTGTTAGGTGGGTGCCGTATTTAGTAGTATAAATAGGGGGTGCTCACCTTTGGCCACCTTTTTACCATTTGTTCTCTCTTGCCGAAAGTTGTCCCCCTATTTCTATTATGTGTCGAATTCCTTTGGTCCCTTTGCCAAATCTTAGTTTCCTTCTTAAGCCTCCATCCATTTTCTTCCCATTCTCTACCACACTAAAAATGCCCCTCCTCCTCACCTATTTGCTTTGGCTGAAACTTGTGGTCACTTAGCGGCTTCTTTTCTCTCCATTTCACTTGAGCCTAAATCACCTCTAAAACTGCCATTTCAGAATATCCCAACACCATCTAGGGCCTTCCAATCATCCATTCTCCCATTCTCTCTGCATTGGTTACAAGTCCCGGAGCCGAACCTTACTTTCTTGTGGTGGCTGATTCTTGGTTAGAGAAAAAAGGAGCGGTTAGCAAGGTAAGGGTGCGATAGTTTCCTTGTGTTATGGATTCTTGTCTTGGCCGAATGGCCCTAAGTGTTCTCTGTTATGTGCTAAGGCCGATTGTAGGGGAGAAGAGCCTAACGCAGGAGACCCTTTTCGGGATTCAAGTTGAGTTGGTAAGGAATATTTATTAAGATTTGATACCTAGTTTATGACTTGGGGGTTAACCGTTGTTCTGATTAAGCGTTTTGATGGAGGCCAATACCAGTCAAGGTGGGCAAGGGAAAGCTCCTGTTCCGAAGTTCAAGAGGAGAGCTATCTCGGCAGTTCGAGATTGGCCATCGGGGTGTGGGCAAAGGCGGTGATAGTTATAAGCGGATAGCGTTATTTCGCTAGCGATAGCATTAGGATCAAAAGTTTAGAAGCGCAAGTGTTAAGGTGCGTAATCATCGCACTATTTCTTGATTAATTGCTTGCTAATGCTTATGTATATGAATGATGTGTTATAGCCGATCATAATGGCTTAGGTGGTGAATACCCTTGTTTTGGGTAATCGGATGTCGGTGAGTAAGTTGGTGATATTATGTTGTTATGTTACATCTATAAATTTGATGTGGTAATGGTATGGGATGTATGCTTATTTTATATGATGACTTAACATGTGGCATTTACATACTTGCATGGGATTTGAATTGGATGGAGGAAGGAAGGGTGTACATATTGATGTACGCGGTCTAATGTTAGCCTCGTGCTACATTAGCGCTTGATGGTTAGCTGTGTGCTTCATCAAGGGAGATGTTGGCTAGGTGCCCATCTCGGCGGTTGATAGTTAAGTGCATCATCGTAGATAGATTACTGTTGGGATCACGGTGTGATCGGTGGCTCGACCACGACCTTGTCTGACAGTCTGCCGAGGTAGGATATGTGGGATCACTCGGTTGTGATCGGTGGATTAGCCATGGCCTTGAGCAGGGAGTCTACTAAGGTTGGCGTATGGATGGATCTAGGTTGGGCTGTGATGCATGATTGCATGAATGGTTCGTGGATTGTATGGTTATGGGCCAAGCCCATACGTGTGGAAATATGTGTTATGATTATGCACTGAGTCTGTGGACTCACCCAATTATTTCTTAACCATTTCAGGTGATGCGTAAGGTTGGACCGGGTTCGGAGAGGACACAGGGTGGCCCATGCAGAAGAAGATATTTTGACTATTTTAAGCTTATTTATATTAAGTATTTGGTTTAAATATTGATTGTAATCAGGGCCTTTTATTTATTTTTGGAATCATTTTATTATCATTTTAATTATGGTTTGATTAATTTGAATTACAATGTGAAAATGGTTTTATTTTAGCAACCTATTTGTTCAATAAATATAAGTTAATAAAGTTTTTAATTTGGACATCTTATAATGTCAAGTTTACTTATACTTTTAAATAAACACTATTTTTAAAAGTTGACAAATTTTTATGTTTAATGCTAAAGTCAATAGATTTTCAACCGTTCTTCCGCAGTGACATAACTAGATCCGGTCAGGGCTTGTGGACCGGGTTTGGGGATGTTACACTTCGGGTTATCAGGTGTGTAGTTACTACGCAATTTCCCGAGTATGTCTCAATTATTGTGTGTGTTATAAATATGATGATTAGTGCAGTGGCAATAATGGGATGGTTACCCGTAGTGGGTATGTCGATAATCAGGTCAGTGGTAAAAGTTGATAAAATTGTGGTTATTACTGTATATATGTATGGTATGTTTGAATTATATGAACATGCATTATTTCATCACATCACTATTGTATGTTGCATAATCATGAGGCGGATTTGTATATCTGAAAGAAGGACAGGGTGTACATTTATGTACATGGATTAGTGATGGCTACGAGCCTCACATGGATTGACGTTGACTACGGTCACGTTGTGGATTATTTTGTGTTTTGATACTGGCTCGACCACTTGGTGGATGGCATAATTTTCCGAATTGGTGTGTAGAGGTTGGAGGGTCGATTTATAATCCCCTGGTGTGTGGTGGTTGGATACGGGGGTGTGTAGAGGATGGACCCTAGGCTGGGTTGGGTGCATTTTGCATTATTATCTGATTTGTGGATTGGTGTGGTTTTGGGCCAAGCCCATATGTGAAAATATGTGGACTAATTACACATTGAGTCTGTTGACTCACCCAATTTTTACCAAATAATGCAGGTGGATCGTGATGTTGGATCGGGTTGGATGGGATTCGAGATGGCCATGCAGACACGGTTTTTATGTTTAGAAACTTATATCTTAATTTCAGTTTATATGGGATGTTTTGATGTAATAAGGCCATTTAATTATTTTGGGTTTCAATGTGGTTATGTTAGATTAGACCTTGATTATTAGTTGCAAACAAAGTTTCAAGTTATGACGGTTTCATATCTTAAAGACTTATTAAAGGTTTTTACTCGATTTATCTTAACAAATTTAAAGGAAAAGAGGGACTCGTTTCAATTAACTCTGAACTTCAAGATATTTTTCAACCTAATGTTTTTTTCAGTAGCATTCCGAATTCGGCCGTAGTGTTTTGGGCCGAGTTTCGGGCATTACAAATTGGTATCAGAGCCCAGTTTCTACACTCGGCCTATGGATTTTTGAAGCCCATAAACGCTTTCATTTTGTGTTTTAGTGGGTCAAAGAAAATTTTCAGGAAAAAGGGTTTTGTGGAGCATGGCACTCGAATCGTCCGGCCCGAAATCCACCAGGTAAGTACCCCTAACCCTTTTATGATTGGTATGTGGGAATTATAGGGACGTAGATTAGTAGATTAGGAATTATTGAACCCTAGGATTAGTCTACCCCAACACCGGAATACATAAAATTTAAAGTCTAACCAAACAAACCTGTGACTGAGTTGCCAAGATAAGGGTGTGGCAACCACAGCGCTTGTTCAGATTGGATTAGGGGAGCTTAGTATTTAAGGTCCTAGTGACTCACCTCCTCTCCTCGAATCCTACAGTGCGTAATGATGGTTCACCCTAACCAAGAGGACTTAATCATGGGCTAAAATCCATAACTAAAACCCGAAAGGACCAGTCACCTTGTTTTGAATAATCCTTAAACCAAACCTTGGTTTCAAAATTGCCAAAGAACCCTTGATTCAAAATGACCAAAATACCCTCGATTTGCAAATTGACCAAATTACCCAACTGCTGAATTACCAAAATACCCTCAGTAAGGAAAGTTGCTAAAGTACCCCCGAATTAAAAATTTCCAAAATACCCTTATTTTGAAAAACCACTTGGAACCATATTTTACAAAATTATCGAAATACCCCTGGTTTGTAAAATTACAAAAATACCCTCAGTTTATAAAATTACCATATTACCCTTGAATCTTCTTACCAAGTATTCTTATTACGCAAAAATATCAAAAATCTCTATTTTGTGAAATTTTCAAATACCCTAATTTGGAAAATTACCAAAATACCCCTATAGGATAAATTACGAAAATACCCTTGGGTAGTGGAGAACAACAACAATAAAACCACAATACTTTTACGTGATGAGCATAAGTTCATGAATGGTGATGATTGGATGAATAGACTTGAGATCGTGTGTATGTATGAATTGAAAGAACCACTTTCTAGAACTATTAAACATAAGGATTCGCGATAAATCGGTGGAACAAAAACTGATTCATAAAATTCTTAAGCAGACTAAATTATGAACGTAAACATGAGCTCTAGGGGACGTGGACGCAATGTGCGAGGGCTTGGTAGAGGCGAATGATCGTGTCGAACCAGTGGGGTGCAGTCGGGGTTAGAAAATAAAGCACTGCCACCGGCTATAGGGGTAGAATTTCAAGAGCGCGGGAGGAGAGGATGCAGACGCAGAGCTATCTTTGCGAGTTTTAGAGCAGTGGCTGGAGTGAGTACATGAAATGGGGCTTGAAAGTCAGTATCTGAGAGACTTAGAGCAAATGGAGTTGAGGTTTTTAGAGGAGTATCGGGAGTAGCTCCGAACGTGGTGGAGTACTGGTTGGAGACAATGGAAAGGATCATGGACGATTTGGATTTCACTGCTGAGGAGAAGCTAAATGGTGTTTTCTCGTTACTCCGGGACGAGGCTTACCAATGGTGGCTCACAGTCAGGGAAGGTACTCCTGCGGATCGAGTGGACTAGGGTTATTTTAAGAACAAGTTTGAGGGAAAGTACGTAGGAGCTAGTTATGTGGACGCACAGAGGAAGGCATTTCTCAATTTGGTGCAAGGTGGTAAATCGATTCTTTGAGTACGAGGTAGAATTTCTACGATTGAGCGGGTATGCTCGGGGCATCGTGGCTCCGATTATGAGAGGTGTGTCGATTTGAAGATGGACTAAGAGATGAGTCATGAAAGTGTTGATTGCCCATGAGAGAAAGGGACTTTGTTATTCTAGTAGAAAGCTCGGATGAATGAGGAGGTCAAGAGGGTGAGAGAGCGAGGGATAGAGATAGAAACCAGAATAAGAGGAGTTATGGGCCGTCAGCATTATCTGGGGGTTTCTAGAAAAGACCAAGGGTTGAGAACTCTGTTCGTGCACTAGTACCGATTCTTGGGAACCAGAGTCGTCCATGTGCTAAATGCGGGAGAACTCATGCGTGGGAGAGTCTTTGAGGCGAGAATAAGGAATGTTTCTGGTGTGGGTCCAAGGCTCATTTGGTTAGGAACATCCTCGGGAGATTGAAAGGGCTCACAACGAGGCTGTGGATATGTTCGATCGAGGCGAGGTAGTCGGTCAGACAATGAGGGTCGTGGTTCAAACCATGGAGAGAATGGTTCGGTTGAGGTCATGGAGCACCGGCGGAGGTCTTTGGGGTTCAGTGTGAGACATCCGGGGTTGGTGTATGCCGCCAAATGTCGTGAAGAGGGAGATGCACCAGATGTTATCACGGGTACGTTCCTTATTTACGGATTACCCTTTATGGCTTTAATTGATGTTGGGGCAACTCATTCGTATGTTGCTAGTGTGGTGTCTGGAACTTTGGAAGTAAACTCTAAAACTGTCTATAGGAAAATGACTATACTCAATCCTTTAAGGCAATCTGTAGTGGTAGATAAACTCTTTAGAGACGTACCTTTAGAAGTTCAGGGGGTAGTGTTTCTAGCTGACTTAATAGAACTACCATTCGGGGAGTTTGACCTAATATTAGGCATGGATTGGCTAATGAAGTATCAAGCGAATCTGATCGCGGCCGATAAGCGCATGTCGTTGAAAACTCCCGATGACAAAGAGATTGTAGTGATAGGGAATGGAGAAATTACTTGTCGAATGTAGTGTCCGCCTTAAGGCGAGAAGATGGTGAGGAAAGGATGTGTGGTCGCTACGATGCTTGTTAGTGCCTTGGAGGCTAAGGGAGCAGCGGTAGGTGAGGTCAGGACAATGAAAGAGTTTAGGGATGTTTTTTCAGAGGAACTGCTGGGGTTGCCCCCAGATCACGAGGTGGAATTTGGGATTGATTTGTTGCCGCGTACAGCACCAGTATCTATCGCTCCATACAGAATGGCACCAAAGGAGTTGGTTGAGCTCAAGGCGCAGATCCAGGAATTACTTGATCGTGAGTTTATCTGACCCAGTGTGTCTCCATGGGGAGCACTGGTCTTATTCGTAAAGAAGAAGGACGGGTCTATACGGATGTGCATAGATTATCGGCAGCTGAATAAGCTGACCATCAAGAACAAGTATCCATTGCCAAGAATAGATGACTTGTTCGATCAGCTTAAGGGGGCTGCGGTATTTTCAAAAATAGATCTAAGGTCGGGATACTACCAACTCAAGGTGAAGGAGGCGGATATCCATAAAATAGCCTTTCGGACTCGATACGGGCATTATGAATTCTTAATGATGCCGTTCGGGTTAATGAATACCCCAGCTGCGTTCATGGATATGATGAATCGGGTTTTCCAACCCTACCTGGATCGATTCATCGTTGTGTTCATAGACAACATCTTGGTGTATTCTAAGTCTGAGGAGGAGCACGATGAGTATCTCCGGGTGGTGTTGCAAGTGTTAAGGGAAAGGAAGCTGTATGCCAAATTCAGCAAGTGCGAATTCTGGCTGAGGGAGGTTGCTTTTCTTGGTCATGTGGTGTCTGCGGAAGGGATAAGGGTAGATCCCAGAAAGATTGAGGCGGTGTTAGATTGGAAACCACCTAGGTCAGTGGCAGAGGTTCGTAGTTTCTTGGGATTGGTAGGCTACTACAGGAGATTTGTAGAAAGGTTCTCGTCTATAGCTGCACCACTTACGAAATTGTTAAGAAAGGAGGTACCTTTCGTGTGGATGAATAAGCAGCAGGGAAGTTTTGAGAGATTGAAGAAGGTTTTGACTGAAGCTCCGGTTTTAATTCAGCCTGAGGCAGGAAAGGACTTTGTGGTGTATTGTGATGCTTCCCATACAGGATTGGGATGTGTCTTTATGCAAGAAGGAAAGGTTGTTGCCTATGCGTCTCGGTAATTAAGGCATCATGAGGTTAATTACCCGACGCATGACATGGAGTTGGCTACTGTGGTTTTTGCGCTTAAGGTGTGGAGGCACTATTTATATGGAGAGAAGTCGGTGATTTATACAGACCATAAGAGTCTTAAGTATCTGTTGACTCAGAAGGAGCTGAATCTGAGACAGCGAAGGTGGGTAGAGCTGTTGAAAGATTATGATTGTTCTATAGAGTATCACCCGGGCAAGGAGAATGTGGTGGCGGATGCCCTAAGTCAAAAAGTAGTGTCAGATCTGAGGGCGATGTTTGCACATCTTAGCACTGCATCGATGATGGAAGTTTGCTAGCGAGTTACAAGTGAAACCGACATGGGTGAGTCGGTGAAAGAAAGGCGGTTGGTGAGCGATGATCTAAGTGCTAAGCTACGACAAGTGCAGGATGGGGGATTGGAAAGTTATGGTGTGAATAGTAATGGAGTGTTGTGTTTCAAGGGCAAGGTCGTATCTACCAAGGATAAAGAGCTTAGGGAGAATTCTTCAGAATCGCATGGTAGCCCCTATGCTATGCATCTGGAGGAAGCAAGTTGTCTGAGAGATCTACGGATCGATTTTGGCGGCTGGTCTTAAGCGGGAAATTCTGAGTTTGTAGGAAAGTGCTTAATGTGCGATGAGGTCAAAGTCAACACCGTGTACCTTCGGGTTACTTGACCAATAAAGATTCTGCAGTGGAAGTGGGAGAGAATCGCCATAGACTTTGTTAGTGGGCTTCCCCTTACGCCTACTAAGAAAGACTCGGTATAGGTAGTAGTAGATTGGTTGACAAAGTCTGCACATTTCATCCCAGTGCGGGTTGATTATTCTTTGCAGAAGTTGGCAAAGCTATATGTGGCAGAAATTATGAGACTGCATGGAGTGCCGGTGTCGATTATCTCGGATAGGGACCCGAGGTTTACGTCTCAGTTTTGGAAGGCACTACATCAGGCATTGGGGACCAGGTTAGACTTCAGTATGGCATTTCATCCACAGTCGGACGGCCAGTCAGAGCAAGTAATCCAAGTATTAGAGGTTATGTTGAGGGGATGTGTGATAGATTTCAGAGGAAGTCGAGGAATTCTTGCCTTTAGCGGAGTTTGCATACAACAACAATACTACCAAGCGAGCATTCAAATGGCCGTCTGAAGCGTTGTATGGATGAAGTGTCGACACCTACTTGTTGGACGGAGCTAGGGAACGTCGTGTTTTGGGCCCGTAGATGGTGGTGAGTCGGAGGAAAAGGTTAAGGTAATTCGAGCACGGTTGAAGGAGGCATCGACGAGCTAAAGTCATATGAGATCTTAAGCGGAAAGAGATAGAGTTCACGATGAGGTGATTATGTGTTTTTAAAGGTGTCGCCATGGAAGAAGGTAATGAGATTTGGTCGCAAGAAAAGTCTGAGTCCTGTGTTTATAGGGCCTTATCGGGTTTTAAAGCGGGTTGGACGATGACATATCAAGCTGGAGTTGCCTTGAGCTAAAGCGGTTGCACGATGTATTCCATGTCTCGATGCTACGTCGTTACCAATCAGATCCATCTCACGTGGTTCCAGTTGAAGAAGTGGAGTTAAGACTAGACATATCTTACGAGGAAGAACCAATTCAGATTCTGGAGCGGGATGTGAAAGTCTTGTGTAGGAAATCAGTTCCTCTAGTCAAAGTATTATGGCATAACCATGGATCGGAAGAAGCTTCATGGGAGCCAGAAGAAGCGATGCGACAGCAATACCCTCACTTATTTTAGCCAAGTAATTTTGAGGTTGAAATTATTTTAAGGGGGTAGAACTGTAATATTCGATAATTAGGGCTTGTGCATTTTTGCTTAATTGCATGTGGTAGTATGCCTATGTGTGTTTTGAATGTGTTTAGGAGACATTGGGAACTCTAGAGTGTAGGATAATGCCTTAGAAAATATTAGATTTTTAGTTTTAAAGAGAGAGCTAGGCAAAGGAGGCCTTAAGGAAATTTGTAGGGGAAATTGGACATAAAAATGGGCTTGTTAAAGTGGCAAGGAGGCGCCACTTAAAGCCTTAAAAAGTGACGCCACAAGCAGTGCAAAGGGGGCCTAGGTTCGAGCAACAAAGGGAGCACTTGTGGAGTTGTTTTTTTCTTCAGGGAGGAAGGGAGTTGGATGGCAAGTGGACTCTAGGAAGGAGGAGGTATAGATGGGGTGGGAGAGCTTGAGGATTAGGCTAAGATGGAGGGGATCAAGGGATAAGGGAGTGAGAGATGAGTTGGCCGAATATGGGACTATAAGGGGTGCATAATCGGTTTTGAGGCTTTGGTAGAGGGTGTGTGTGCTGAAATACTAATAACCTTCTTCTAAGTCTCCTTTTCTTTTCTCAACCTTAAGCTTATACCTTTTTCTTTTGTGGCTGAATATCCCATCACCATTGGAGAGCCATAGCCGAACCTTGTTGACCCTTACTCTCTTCTTCTTTTCACAAATCCATCAAAAGTCAAATACACAAATAACCCCTAGCCGATTGTTCATTAAACTCCAAAAGCTGAAACCTATTGATCAACATCTATCCTATATAGCCGAATCTCTGTGGGTTCAAGCAAGGGTGCAGTTAATTTCATCATTAGGGGTAAGATCAAATGTTATTCGATTTTCCTTCCTCTTTCTTTTAGATTGGCCAAAATCTAGGAACTAATTCCTTTCCCTCTCTTTGGCCGAATCTTTGAAGAGGAATTTTGGGATTTTGTTATTGTCGACTACAATGAGGAGATCTTCGGGATTTTACAATCCAAGGTAAGCCATGTGTAGTATTCGGCCAAGGGCCATTATCATAGATCTTGTGCAATAGGCTGACCCTAACATGTACCATGTAGGATTTTGACATCTTCATAAAGCAAGTGACTATTTTTGGATTAAGATCGCATGGTAAGAGGGCATTAATATTAGGCCAAGGCCATAGTAAGTGTTAGTGACTAATGATTCGACTATGATCTTTTAGGGCAATTAGGCAAGTGGGGAGTAAAGCAAAAGAGCCTTGAGTTATCGGTGTGTAGTTACTATGCAATTTCGAGTATGTCTCAATTATTGTTTGTGTTATAAATATGATGATTAGTGCGATGGCAATAATGGGATGGTTACCCTTAGTGGGTATGTCAATAATCGGTCGATGGTAAAAGTTGATAAAATTGTGGTTATTCTGTATATATATGTGTGGTATGTTTGAATAATATGAACATGCATTATTTCATCACATCACTATTGTATGTTGCATAATCATGGGGGGGATTTGTATATCGAAAGAAGGACGTGGTGTACATTTATGTGCGTGGATTAGTGATGGCTACAAGCCTCACATGGATTGAGCGTTGACTACGGTCACGTTGTGGATTATTTTGTGATTTGATCACGTGGACCGATGGCTCGACCACTTGGTAGATGGCATAATTTGCGAATTGGTGTGTAGAGGTTGGAGGGTCAATTTAGTAATCTCACGGTGTGTGGTGGTTGGATCACGGGGTGTGTAGAGGATGGACCCTAAAGTGGGTTGGGTGCATTTTGCATTATTATCGATTTGTGGATTGGTGTGGTTTTGGGCCAAGCCCATATGTGGAAATCTTTGGACTAATTACACTTGAGTCTGTTGACTCACCCAATTTTACCAAACAATGCGGTGGATCGTGATGTTGGACGGGTTGGATGGGATTCGAGATGGCCATGCAGATTTAATTTTTATGTTTAGAAACTTATATCTTAATTTAGGTTTATATGGGATGTTTTGATGTAATAAGGCCATTTAATTATTTTGGGTTTCAATGTGGTTATGTTAGACTAGACCTACATTATTAGTTGCAAACAAAGTTTCAAGTTATGACGGTTTCATATCTTAAAGACTTATTAAAGGTTTTTACTCGGTTTATCTTAAGAAATTTAAAGTAAAAGAGGGACTCGTTTCCAATTAACTCGAACTTCAAGATGTTTTCAACCTAAATTTTTTCAAGAGCATTCCAAATTCGGTAGTAGTGTTTTGGGCGAGTTTGAGGCGTTCTGAAGGAAGCGATTATTTGCAAAGTTCGTAAGTGTAAGTTCTGGTGAAGGAAGTGACTTTCTTAGGACATGTGGTTTGGTAGGGAATCGGTGGACCCTCGAAAGATAGAGGTCAGATTGGATTGGAAACCACCAAAGTCTGTGGCGAGGTTTAGAGTTTCTTAGGTTTGGCAGGGTATTATCGAAGGTTCATTGAAGGGCTTTCTCTAATAGCGGCTCCTCTAACTAAGTTGTTGAGGAAGGGAGTATTGTTTATATGGGCCGACAAACAGCAAGAGAGCTTTGAGAAGTTGAAGAAAATCCTAATGGAAGCGCCGGTATTAATTCAGTCGGAGGCAGGAAAAGACTTTACCGTCTACTGTGATACGTCACACACGGGTTTAGGGTGTGTGCTGATGCAAGAAAGAACGGTGGTGGCGTATGCGTCTCGATAGATGAGATCGCATGAGTTGAACTACCCTACGCATGACTTGGAGTTGGCGGTGGTAGTGTTTGCCTTAAAGATTTGGAGGCACTACTTATATGGGGAGAAGTTAATAATTTATACTGACCATAGAAGTCTGAAGTACCTCCTTACCCAGAAGGAGCTAAATTTGAGACAATGTAGGTGGATCGGGCTCTTGAAGGATTATGATTGTTCGATCGAATACCACCCTGGTAAGGCGAATGTGGTGGTAGATGCGTTAAGCCGTAAAGTAGTATCAGAATTAAGAGCCATGTTCGCTCATCTGAGTTTATTCGACGGTGGAAGTCTGCTGGCTGAGTTGCAAGTAAAGCCAACATGGGTAAGTCAGGTTAGGGAAAAATAGTTAAGGGATAAAGACCTGAGTGCTCGATTGTTGCGAGTGAGGGATGATGGAATGGAGGACTATAATCTGAACAATGATGGAGTTCTGTGTTGTCGTGGGAAGATTTGCATGCCTAAAGACAAAGAGTTACAGCAGATGATTCTTCGGGAATCGCTTAGTAGCCCTTATGCTATGCATCCTGGAGGAGTCAAGATGTACTGTGATTTGCGAGAGCAATTTTGGTGGCCAGGTCTGAAGAAAGAGGTAACAAAAATCATAGGAAAAAGTTTGACGTGTCAGCAGGTCAAAGCTGAACATCAAGTGCCATCGGGATTGTTGCAGCCGGTGAAGATTCCCCAATGGAAATGGGAGAGAATCATAATGGATTTTGTTAGTGGATTACCCCTTACACCCACTAAGAAGGATTCGATTTGGGTGATCGTAGATCTGCTGACGAAGTCTACTCACTTCATACTGGTTTGAGTGGACTTTTCTTTACAAAAGCTGGCTAAATTGTATGTGGTTGAGGTTGTAAGATTGCATGGTGTGCCGGTGTCGATCATATCAGATAGGGACCCTAGGTTCACGTCACGATTTTGGAAGGCTCTTCATCAAGCAATGGGAACAAGGTTAGACTTTAGTACTACCTTTCACCCATAGACTGATGGTCAGTCCGAGAGGGTAATTCAAATCTTGGAGGATATGCTAAGGGGTTACATCATCGACTTTAGGGGTAGTTGGGAAGAGTATTTGCCCTTGGTAGAATTTGCATACAATAATAGTTATCAAGCTAGCATTCAGATGGCGCCTTATGAAGCGTTATATGGAAGGAGATGTCGTACTCCAACTTGTTGGATGGAGTTGGGAGAACACAAGGTGTTAGGTCCAGAATTAGCGTCGAAAATAGAGGAGAAAGTGAAGTTAATACGGGCTAGGTTAAAGGAAGCGTCTGATCGATAGAAGTCTTATGCGAATCTAAATCGGAAAGAGGTGGAATTTGCGGTAGGTGATCAAGTCTTCTTGAAGGTATCCCCGTGGAAGAAGATAATGAGGTTTGGTCGAAAGGGGAAGTTATGTCCATGGTTTATTGGGCCTTATCGGGTACTAAAATGTGTGGGCCCAGTGGCTTATCGGTTGGAGTTGCCTTGAGTGGAGCGAGATACATGCGTGTTCCATGTCTCGATCTTTGAGGCGTTATCGATCGACCCATCGCACATAGTGCGATGAAGAGATAGAAGTAAGGCGGACTTGTTTTTGAGGAGGAACCGGTACAAATTCTAGATCGAGATGTGAAAGTGTTGAGAAGGAAGTCATTCCATTGGTCAAAGTTTTGTGGCAAAATCACGGTAGCAAAAAAGCGGCGTGGGAGCCGTAAGATGTTATACGATAGTAGTATCCCATCTCTTTTGATCGTAAATTTTGAAGCGAAATTTATTTTAAGGGGTAGAAGCGTAACATCCTAAATGTGGGCTGTGCATTTATATGTTGGTTTAACATGTTAGTTCAAGAATTTAAGTCTCGGGCTAAGGCATTGATTAACTATATGGATTAGGTTTTAAATTAATGTTACGGGTAGTTTAAGTGATAGGTTGGGCTTTAAAGTTTGGGTTAGGTGGTTGACTGATGGTGTTAGTTCATAATTTAAGTTAGATAATTAGCTCGGTGACAAAAGTTGGGCTTGTAACTCAAGACAAAAGGTGCTCTAAGTGGGTATTAATGGTGGCATCACAAGGAGGAAGGTATTGGGCCTAGTATGGCCGCTTGGTGCCCAAATGGATGAGTCCAATTTCGGCACTAAGAAGGGAAGGGGGTTGGACGGCAATTAGGCTTCTTTTTAGGAGTCTTTTTCTTTTAATTTATGTGATAAAAGTTGATAATTAAAGAGGGAGGAGTTGGCTTTGATGTGGGCTCTCCTAAAGGTAAGATAAGGATTGAGTTATCATGAGATTTAAAGACTATCAAAAGAGGAGAGAGTTGGCCGAAACTCAACTACAGGAGGGGGGAAATCGGTTTAGTATAGGCTAGCCAAAATTTTGCTAACAATTCTCTCCATCTTTTCTTTTCTCTCCGAAATCTCCACTCCATTCTCCCTCTAAGTTTTCTTTCTTTTCTTTTTTTTCTAGTTGGTCAAATACTCTGACAACACTTCATTCATTCTTTTCAAAACACTCTAGCCGAATTCTCTTTTTTGTACCCTCATCTCCCATAGCTGAAACTACAAGGGTGGTTTCATTTTCCCGAAGGTGCACCATAGCCGAATACACCCATCTAATTTGGTAAGTTTTGGGATTTTGCTTCTTTTCAAATTCTTCGTTCTTTTTATCAAGTTTCTAATCCGATCAGTTTTCTAAGGCCTTGTCAATTTCACTCTCTAATCTTAGAAGTGAATCCTTTCTTGCCGAGATCTCAAGTGCCAATTTGTGAAAAGTCAAGGTAGGTGGTCAAGGGTAGGTTAGATTATTTAATGGCCACTTTCTGTTCTTTTGTTTTCGGTAGAATGACATAAGGTGTTAGATGGATTTCGATCATCGGTTTGGTTAACTATTTTGGTGATGGCGAATGTAGGAAAGGAGGTGACGAGTTCTCAACGACATTCGGATTCAATTAACTAGGTAAGAATTGATTTAAGTGTTATAGTTGTTAAGTAATTAGATCTCATCGTTTAAATGATTTAGTGATTAAGGATGGACTCGAATAACGATCAAAGGTAAAAGGTTGGATCTATACAACCAACACCCAAATACAAGAAGCGATCTGTCTCGGTAGTGCGAGATTGGCCATTAGGGTGTAGGTCGATATCAAAGTCAGATCGAGGGCCGATAGTGGTAGTCTCGAGTGATAGTAGCATAGACGTAGAGAAAGCATTAGTACAAGAATTAGGTGTGTAATACTTCCCCACGATCTAGATCTGATTATTAATATATATATATATATGCTCATAAGTTTTATATGTTACGTTGAAAGCCAAAATCTCGGATTTAAACAGCGGACCACCAGGTTAGTAAATAATCTGATTATATGTTACAAGTAAATTGCTGTACATGTTTGGCTGGGTTGGGCGATGAAAGGAGGAAGTTATATGTATATGTATATGCGTGGCGATTTATACCGTGATTCTTTGAGCGGCTAATGCCGTGATCATTATAAGGGCTTGACCATAATATGTTGATGAAGCGACATGACTACCATCTTAGAGTGTAGCGGTGTGGGTTGATTGTAGAAATCCCCAATGGTGTGTTTGGTTGAGTGCAGGCGTGTAGCGAGATGGAAACCTAGGCAAATGTGTTGGGCTTTGCATATTATTTGTTATCCATGTAAATGAAATTATTATTATGCTTTATGAGGCCCAAATCTAGTGGTGCATGAGGGTTGCACTCTGAGTCTCGTGACTCACCCAATTAAACTAACCTTTCAGGTGACAATTAGTGCATCGGACCAGGTCGGAGTGGAGCGTAAGGTGGCCATGCAAAAGAATATGTGGATCCAGCAAAAAGTTCCACTTAATAGTTTCTTCTTAAATTATTTTATGTTATGGATTTAAACTACGTTGTAATAAGGCCATGTGCCACTAGTTTACCTTTTAGTTTTATTATGGGCCTTTATTATTTATTTTTATTTATTTTTAAACTAAGACATGTAATTCAGTTTTAGGCTTTTGATTATTAGGGCATATTTTATATAAATTACATTTGGGCTTCCTTTCAACACGATTGGTTTTACGAAAATTTTCTTACTGATATACCAGATCCGGTTGTAGTGTTTGGGCCGGGTTTGGGGTGTTACATTTTTTATCAATATTATTTCTTTCTTTTTTTGATTTGATGACTATCGACTTTGTAATATTGGCATATGAAGCAACTTTTACCATCTTAGTGAAGTGGCGACATGAATCGATGTTGGCTAGAAACTTTTGATGAGGCGGCTTGGTAACATCCATGCCCCACATATAGGAAATCTTATTTACGCATTGAGCTAGAGCTATGATCTTCATCTCCTTTTTTGGCTCGCGATGTAGGATCTGTTTTTCATCCATTATTAACAAATTAGAAGATATGTTACAATTTCTATCATCTTCAAAGTCCGAGATCCCTTAGACCCTATTTCACTCAAAAAGGGAGTCAATAATGATGCCGCACATGTCATTGATATCGGGGACCTATTGTAAGTTCAAAAGAATATGGAAAGAACGAATGAACTTATGAATGAACATTTGTATATATAATCATGAATAAAGAATGAAAGAATATTTGGATAGAAATCCAAAGTACGAAAGAATCTATAAACAAAAAGATGCATTTCATTGAAATAAGAATTCTGAACACAAGCCTATTTCACAAAATAAATCTTATTGCTCTTAGGCTTAAAGCAACAAGTGCGTTTTGTACATTACTCTGAGTAAGCTCTAAATACTACATGAATTTTTTTTCACAGTCCAATTGTGTAACACCCCAAACTCGGCCCATGAGTCCTGACCGGATCTGGTATGTCACGGAGTAAAATAATTTGAATCCTTTTGAGTGTCTAGTGAAAACTTGTTAAAATGTGGCTAAGGTATTAAAACAGTGTTTGAAAACTCAGTTGGGATTTTTATAAACATGGTTGTGTTGATAAACCCTCCAAAGCGATGTGATCATGTAACATTTTAAAATCGTCAAAGTTATAGTTGACTCGGTTTATTTTTGCTACCCGATGGTAACATCGTTGAAAAACCCGTAAAAGTTATTAAGTTTGAAAAAGATTACTTTTATTCGATTCACTTATCATTTATAAATTTCATTTATGACTTAAGTAAAATAAAGCAATTATATAAACATCCAAATAATAAATAGCGGCCTTATTACAACCCAAATTAAAAAACTTAGAAAAGAAAGTAAATAAACTTAAAGATAATAAATTAAATCCAAATCCATCGAATAAGCATGGCCGCCTCGAGTCCTCTCCGGCTCCATCTCCGCGATCTACTCATCTGCAAAATGGTAAGGGAAGGGGTGAGTCACCAAGACTCAGTGTGTAAATCCCCACCCGTAAATGTAACTCATACACGATTATTAATAAACATGCAAATATGCAATCCCACTAACCATCCGTACTCTTAACTACCCGTGTGGTCAAAACCATCGGTGGTCAAAACCATCGTGACTAGTGTCACAATTTAAATGATGGGGCCAACCCATCGTGTGGTCAAAACCATCGATGACCATAGGTCACAAAATATCATAATGTGGTCAAAACCATCGGTGGTACCAAACCACGGGACTTAGTCACAATTATCATCGTGGTGGTCAAAACCACTTGGTGATCAAGTCTGTCAACTGATGGGGCCAGCGATCTTGTGGTCAAAACCACTGGTGACAGTCCATAAGATCATCCCCTTCCTCTCATCAATCCCACCATCATCATGCATTATGTACAACATATCATTTAACAGCATATGATGGCAAACTCAATCATATATCATAGACAAAGTAATAGGGGACTTACCCGGCAACCATGATTATGCCACAACCTAATCACTACCAAAAAGATTAAAAAGGCAACAATATGGCAATGTGAATTAATAAAGTGTGTAAAGAGTTTTACACACATTACTACTAGAAATTCCTAGATTTGAAGATCCGATCTCGATGCTAAATCCGACCTATAATTGGCCAACAACGGGGTTAGGGACTTTAGCCTATTCTACCAAACCAAATAATACCAAAGGCTCTTGCAAGACTTACCTTAAACGATTTGATTTCCAAACAAATCAAGCCTTAACTAGCCCCTAAATCCATGGCACACATTAGTTTGACATTTAAACATAAACTTTTTAACAAATGGCCCTTAGCCGAATGATGTATAAGCCTTACCATCACTTACCAAAATAAATTCGAAATCTCAGAATTATCACTTGAGTCTTCGAGATCCCTACCAAAACACTTGTTAGAATCATCTTGCACAATCACACATAATCAAGGCCTATGGCCGAATGTTACTTACCACCCTATCTTAGGAAAACAAATCCCGAAAGCTTCCTTCAATCGGCTATGACTTCCCTACAATCAGCTTTTATCACTTCATTAGAGAACTTAAAGGCCATACGGCTAAAACATAAATCTCGGAAGGGGAAAAAGAGTTGCCGCACCCTTACCTTAAAGATGGATTAACAAGTCACACCAATATTTGGCACCCTATTTGATGTCAATAGCTTTGGCTCCTTCAAAGAACAAGAACGGGGTTTTAATACTAAGATTTAGAATGAAGAAAGAAGAGTAGTAAAGTTTAGTCACTACACAAAATCGGTCAAGGGAAGAAAAGATTACCCTTACCAAACTATTGAAATCAGCAGCACCTTAGTTAGGGAGGATTCGGCTAACACAAGATGGAAGGGCTGGAATTTCTTGAGTGGAAGAGGGGGTAGGTTTGGCTAATAGGAATAAGAAAAAGAGAAGGAAGAGATGTAGGGACTTAATGGTGGTTTCCATTTGAGAAAGAATAAAAGAAAAAGATGGTAGCTGAGAGTGTTAGAGAGATTCGGCCAAAGCTAAAAGGAGAAAAAGAATCAAAGGCTTTGGTTTTTTTGGTATGCCTTAGCCGAAAATATCAAGCTAGGTGCCTAAAGGAGTTTCGGCCACCACCCTTGCACTCTCCTTGCCGTTTACTCCTCTCTAACAAGGAGTCCTATAACCGGCCATCACCTTTCTTTTTGGTGATAATTCCAGCCTTTAATTATCAAAAATAAAGCAAGGTTTATCTTTCATCTTTATCTCCTGGCCACTCTTCAACAATTTAAAAGCAAATAAACTACTAACAACTACCCCTTCCAGCCGAATATGTGCAAAAATTAAGCTTTATCCTCCTCAATTTAAGAGTCCAACATGCATCCATGAACTCTCTTTCCATGCATGCCAGCTTGCATAAAAAAATAAAACCAATTGCTACTTCTTTGGTTCGAACCCAGGACCTCACTGCTGCAGCCCTCTTTACAACACCCCATGCCACTCCACCATTTCGACTTTCATGTCATAAAACCTCACCACTTATTTATAAGGCCTTCCTACTTTAGCCTATCACCGCACATAAAAATAAAACCCCAAACGCCACTCCAGCCGCTCGAACCCAAGACCTGCGCCCATCTTCACCTCCAACCCCTTAAGTGGCGCATGGAAGCCACTTTGCCAATTAGTTCTTTATGTCATGCTTCACCCGAAATTTTACTTAACCCTTATCTCACCTAGCTCCCTTCTTTTAAACACTTAAAAAGAAATTTTGTTAGTACTAAGTCAGGCCTAGCTCGGGGTTATGACTAGACCCTAAAACATGCTTAGCAATCAAGATATTTATTCTTTCAAGCACACACATGGAAAAATAATCAAATTTTCAAACAACACCTAATCCAGGATGTTACAGTTCAACCCCCTTAAAAGAATTTCGGCCTCGAAATTACGGATCGGATCAAGAGTGGGGTATTCTTTGCGCAGATCACATCCTCAGGTTCCCATGTGGCCTCCTCCGTACCATGGTTTCTCCATAACACCTTCACCAAAGGCACTGACTTCCTACGAAGAACTTTGACATCTCGATCCAAAATCTATACCGGCTCCTCTTCGAAAGACAAGTCTGGGCTCACCTCAATTTCTGCTATCGGCACTACATGTGATGGATTCGATCGATAGCGTCTCAAAGATTGAAACATGGAAGGCGACATGTATCGGCTCAATTCTGCGGCAACTCAAGGTGGTAAGCTATCGGTCCCACACG
>CP106730.1:67577894-67615696 GCA_025506655.1 Gossypium rotundifolium | reverse complement strand
AGGAGAAGAAGCTAGAAGCCTTTCTCCAAATGATGAGTAACTGGTACACTGAGTATGTGCGGGCAAACCCCAATGCTCAACCTCCTCCACCTCCTCCTATGCCTCAGTCAGTTTCTATGGCTCCCCAAGGTATAGAATTGGTGAGGACAACTAAGCCCCCTGTAGACAAAATTCGGAAGCATGGGGCTAAGGACTTTCGAGCTAAAATAGAAGATGACCCTGAAAGGGCAGAGTTCTGGCTTGAGAACTCGATGAGAGTATTTGATGAACTCTCCTGTACACTTGAGGAGAGCTTAAAATGTGTCGTGTCCTTGCTGAGGGACTCGGTATACTATTGGTGGAAAACATTGATATCAGTGGTCCAGAAGGAGAGAGTGACGTGGGACTTCTTTTTGGAAGAGTTTCGAAAGAAGTATATAATTCAAAGGTTTGTGGACCAGAAACGGAAGGAATTCCTTGAGTTAAAGCAAGGAACAATGACTGTGGCAGAATATGAGCGCGAATTTGTTAGGCTCAGCAAGTATGCGCAAGAGTGCGTGTCTACAGAAGCCATTTTATGCAAGCGATTTGAAGATGGGTTGAATGAAGATGTTAGACTTTTAGTCGAGATTTTAGAGTTAAAGGAATTTGTAGTATTGGTGGATAGGGCCAGTAAGGCCGAAGAATTAAGTAAGGAGAAGAGGAAAGCCATGAGTGAGGCCGAGAATGCAAGAAAAAGGTCGATGAGCAAATCCTACCAAGCTCAATCGAAGAGGTCCAAGGAAGTGAACCCTCGGGCGACTACATCAGTCAGGTATTCGTAAAGAGAGCGAGGAAACACGTACTCAGGTTCAAGAGTTCAGACCACCTCAATGGCAAGTGTGGGCACTCCAAAGTCCAAACCATAGTGCCCAAGTTGTGGCAGGCATCACAATGGGGAGTGTTGGGGAAACAATTAAAATTGTTATAAGTGTGGGTCCCCCGACCATCGCATCCGAAACTGCCCTAAAGGATGACAAGGGGAGGAAGCAAGAGTTAAGATTAGGCAGTGCATGTAACATCCTGAAAAGGGCCTATGCATTTTCAGTTTAATTGTACATAATGACATGTCTTATGTGTTATGAATAAATTTTGAATATTTTTGGAAACCTGAGAATGTATAGAAATGTTACGTGAACATTTTGGAAACCTAAGTAAAATAGGAAAGTGAACATTTTGGAAACCTAAGCAAAACAGGAAAGTGAACATTTTGGAAACCTAAGTAAAATAGGAAAGTGAACATTTTGGAAACCTAAGCAAAATAGGAAAGTGAACATTTTGGAAACCTAAGTAAAAGAGGAAAGTGAACATTTCTGGAAACTTGGATATGTAAGGAAATGTCGAGTTTAAAGAGCCAAACGAAAATTTTTGGAAACTTAGAAATGACTTAGAAATGTCAAGTTTTAAAGTTTGAAAGAGGAAATTAAGGCAAGGTGGCCTTAAGAGAAAGAGTATGTGAAATTTGACACACAAACAGGCTTGGAAAAGTGGCCTAAAGATGCCACTTAGGGCCTCTGGAAATGGCGCCACATGCAAGGGTGTTGGGCCTGAGTTTGAGTCACTTAGGAAGCAAATAAAAGAAGTTTTATTTTGCTTCTAGAAACACAGAGGTGGACGGCACAAGGCTTGCAAAAGAAGAGTTTTATTCCCTTTAAAATTTTGGCTAAATAGGGGATAAGTAACAGATTTAATGATAGATTATTTTAAGTAGATTATTGATGAGATTAATTAAGTGATAAATAAAAGATGAACTTTATCAAAATAAGGAGAGTTGGCGAATAGGGGAACTAAGTGTCGTAATTTAATTTAAAAGGAGTAAAGGCCATTTGTTTCTTATTTTGTTTTTGAAAGTCTCTAGAAATTTCCTTGTCATCTTCTCCATTCTCTTTTGTTGACCAAAGCGCAAGCTCTCTCTCACACTCACCATTGCGAATCCCCTATCCTATTCTTCTTCTTTGTTTCAATTCACCAAAATCGAAACCTCAAAACAACTCTTAGCAGATCCTCCTTAAAGGCCTTAGATCCTTCTTTCTTTTAGTCCTTGTTGAGCCGAATACCTAAGTGACCATAATGATTCTCCTCCAAGTCTCAAGGCGAAACTTTGTGTTACTTATGAGAGCCATAGTCGATTATTACTAAGGATCATTAGGGATTGAAAACAAGGTAAGTACATATATGTACATTCTACCAAAGGTCTATTCCCTACTTTAATATTAGATCAAATCTAACATATGGTTATAGGAATTTCGACTGACATTAAGGAAGCAAAGATCAATTTGGATTTAAGAACTCCAAGGTAAGTGTATTCACATATTCGCCAAGGCCCAATCTTAAGTATTTAGATCTATTTAATCGAAAACTAACTGATTCAAGGGATTTAGGATTTGGCCGAATATAAGGAGAAGAAAACGAAGTTTTCGAGATTTGAATAGTCATCAAATCGGCACCAAAGGTAAGAAATTGATGACATGAATCCTTCGGGACTTGGATTATAGCCGATTAGCTTTAAAAGAAAACACTAAGTTTGGCCAAATAGGCCTTTGCTAAATATACCATGTTGGCCGAATGTAGGCATTAAAAACTTAAAGTAGTAGATCAGATTTCGGATTTTCAATAAAGTTGTTAAGCGAATCAGGTGTGTACCCCACACTAATCTTAATTGATTTATGGCTTAAAATTGATATATGTGTTAATATGAAAGTGTAAGAATGTGGCTAAAGTACCATGTTATGGTACAAAGTACTGAAGTACGCTTCCTACTCCTACTAGGATTCTGAAATATGTTATATTTAACATGTGAAAAGTGAACATGAATGTGAAATTATGTATGATATGCATGATATGAACAACTTGAGGCATTCGGGTTATATGAGAAAAGGGAAGTGTATGTGGTGACTTCGGTCCCACTATCTGAATGTGGTGACTTGGTCACATTATCGAATGTGGTAACCGGTTACATTATCGAATGTGGTGTCACATGACACAATTATTAAATCTGGTGGCTATGCCACGAGCTTTTATATGGGCGATGAGCACGTCATTGCAATGATCGCCTTCGATGGTGTGTAGTGGATAGAGGGTTGACTTAGTAGTCCCCACGGTATGCGAGGTTGATGCAGGGGATGTGTAGCGGATGGCATCTAGGTTTGGGTTTGGGTTGCATCATTATCTTGGGTTATTATTTGAACATGATATGTATGGTATGCACGAATTATTAATTTTAGTGCTTGTGTACACATTGAGTCATTGACTCACCCGTTGTGGGATCATGTTTGGTGTGACGGTGATGGATGGGTTGGTGAAGCTTAGGGATGGCCATGCATGCAAGAAGTTTATGACTTGGACTTTTATTTTAGTTTAAGTATTTTAAAGTTTATTTTGGTTTTAATTTTGGGAAATTATTTGATATAATAAGGTAGTAGTAGCATTTACTTTATTTTTTATTATTATTAAGCCTACATCTTTATATTTATTAAAAGATTAAGTAATTTAATACAAGCCCAAACGTTTTGTCAACTAAATCGAAAGGATTTTCAATAATGATATAAACTTGTTTTCAAACTCAAGCCCAACCCACTACAAACTATCTTTAAAACCCATAATTTTCAAAGTAACAAAAGAAATTTGAATTGGTTTACATCGAGAAACATACCAGATCCGGTCGGGCTCGTGGTAGGGTGTGGAATGTTTCAATTTAATATCGAGCCAGTTTAAACTCTCGACACGTGGTAAGGCCCAAAATGTTTTCAAATTGAGCCCAAATAAGCTTTATAAAGTATCTTATGAAATAAGCGTGTTTTTACGGCATGGCACCTAAGTCTCCGATCCATGATCCACCAGGTAAGTACCCCTAACTATCTGTGTGATTATGTGAATTATAGAAGGGTAGAAAAGGAATGGAACTTAGAATAGCATGATAGGAACTTGAACCCTAGGATTAGTCTACTCAAACACAAATACATAAGACTTAATGCACTAAACAAACCTATGGCTAAGTCAATCGAGTTAGGGTGTGGCAACCATGGTACGCATGTCTAGGATTGGATCCAGGAAGAGCATGGTATTTAAGCAGTCCTAGTGACTCACCTCCTCTTGCAGAATCCTACAGTGCGTGGCTCGGTTCACCCTAGCCCGAGAAGACTTAGTGGGTGTGGCAATCTCATGCATGTCTAAGAATGGTTTCAGTGGGAGCTTGTTATTTAAGCAGTCCATGTGACTCACCTCCTCTTCACTCGAATCCTGCCTGGTGCGTAGTTTTGGTTCACCCTGACCAAGAAGACTCAGTCATAGGCTAAACCCAATAACTAAAACCCGAAAGAGAACTAGCTATGTTTTTTTTAATAAGAACCCTAATTTTAAAACTCTTAAAATCATTTTTCTTTAATTTGTGGAAACTATCTTTTCTACGCAATTTTTTTTGGAAAAATTTCTGATTTATAAAATTACTAAAATACCCCTAGTGGTAAAATTACAAAAATACCCTTGGTTTATAAAAATGTCTAAAATACCACAGTTCTAATCAACATTTTCATTATTTTATAACCAGTCCAAAACCCTTATTTGCAAATTATCAAAAATATCTTGATTTTGGAAAATTACAAAATTGCCCCTAACTTAAAAATTACCAAAATGACCTTGATTTTTAAAATTTATGCAACACCACCGTTTTGGAAAGTACAATTCTCAAAAAGAACCCTCAAAGTTTTGCAACCTCTGAAATATCCTTGATTTATTAAAATTTTACAATTTACCCTGAATTGTGAAAAATTACTAAAATACCCCTAAGGTCCAAAATTTCTGAAATACCCTGGAATTTCTAAATTTACCGAAAAGCCCGAGATTTTAAAACTTCTGAAATACTTTTTGACAAAATTACAAAGGAACCACATTTGACAAATTACGAAAATACCCTTGTAGGATAAATTACGCAAATACCCCTAGGTAGTGGAAAAACAACAATAATGAAAACTACAACATACCTCTGAATGAACGAAGGTTCATAATTGTTTGATGGATGTATGAATGAATGAAAAGACTGTGTGCATGTGTGAATACGAAAGAACCACTCCTAAATTCCTTTTCATAAAATTTCTTCGCGGGTAATCAAGTGAAACAAAAGTACTAATTCATAGAACTTTCTCAAATTAGATTAAAGCTCACAGTTAGATATGAATTCTAGAGGACGCGGTCGTCATGGACGCGGTAGAGGAAGAATGGCTGTGTCAGAACCCGTTAGATCGGGTCAAGGGTCTGACAATAAGTTACCACCACCACCCCCCAGCTGTCGGTGGTGAGCAGCAGGCTCAGACGGGGGATGATGCTGCATCGCAGGCTGTGCTGCGAGTTTTAGAAATGGTGTCTCGTGCCGGTGGAAATGCGGGAGCTCGAAAATCTATACCCGGCGAGTCCGAGCCAATGGGGTGAGGTGTTCCGTGGAGTATCCGATTGTGGCACCCAGTCTGTTTGAAATCTTGGTTGAAGCAACCGAGCGTGTTAGATAAGCTCGATCGACCGGAGGAAAAGTTGAAAGGAATGGTGGCTTTATTACGTGATGAAGCATACCAATGGTGGTTAACTCGGGATGGTGCCACGGTGAGGATCGACACAGGAGTATGCTAAGGAGGCATATCGTAAAAAGTATGTCGGCACACGGTATATTGATGAATGGAAGAAAGCTTTTTGAAATTTGGTTTAAGGAACGAGTCGGTAGCGACATATGAAGTTGAATTTACGAGGTTGAGCCGATATGCTAGAGGAGTAGTAGCAATCGAGCATGGCGTTGTGTACATTTTGAAGACGGTTTAAGGATGACCTCGGGTTATTGATAGCTCCACATCGAGGCAGGAGTTTTCTGCGTTGGTTGAAAAGGCTAAGGTAGCCGAGGGAATCAAGGACTCGATTAAGCGAGCTCGATAGGAATAGACCCAAGAGGGTTATGGGTCGTCAAGATTATCGGAAATATCGAGAAAAGGCCCGAGTGATGGTAGAGGGTCGACAAGTTGGTACCGGAGGTAGTAAATCCTTGTGAGCATTGTGGAAAGAAGCACTTAGAGGAATGCTAGAAAAAGACCGGAGGATGTTTCAGGTGTGGGTCCAAGGACCATATACTCAAAGATTGTCCTAAGAAACCGGATGAAAGTCGATCAGCAGCTCAAAATGTTAATCGGGCTAGTAGAGGAGGACAGCGACCTCAACGAGGTCGTGGTTGAATAATGAGGTAATGGTGCCAGCGGAGGGCGTGGAACTCAAAGGCGAGGTCTTGCTAATATTGAGGCAAAGCGGTCGGGTTCGGTTTACGTAGATTCACGGAGAGAGGATGGAGACGCCTTGGGACATCATAACCGGTACGTTCTTTATCTATGACAAGCCTTATTATGCCTTAATTGATGTGGGCTTAACCCATTCTTATGTTGCCTATAGTGTAGTTGAAACACTAGGCCTAGACTCTAAATTTTCTGGTAGGGAGATGACGGTAGTAAGCCCATTAGGACAAACTGTAGTGGTGGATAAGATCTTTCAGAATGTACCCCTAGAAATTGGGAGTGAGCTTTGGGTTGACTTAATGGAGTTACCCTGAGAGAATTTAACCTCATACTTTGTATGGATTGGTTGGTAGAACACCAAGCCGTGTTGGATTGTCTTGACTAAGCGAATGGAACTAAGGACCCCTAAGGATAAGGTGGTCATTATGATAGGAGAGAAGAAACTACTTGTCTAATGTAGTTTCGCACTTAAAGTGAAAAGATGGTTAGGAAAGGTGCGGCGCTTTTAGCCTTTGTAAATCGTTGGATGGAAAGGAGGAAGGTGTCAATGGAGTTAGAATGGTAAGGGACTTTGAGGATGTGTTTCTAGAGGAATTACCAGGAATACCCCCAGATAGGGAGGTGGAATTTGGAATAGATTTGCTACCGGGAACAGCACCTGTGTCAATCACTCCATACCGAATGGCGCCAAAGGAGTTGGTTGAGCTCAAGGCTCAAATCCAGGAATTGCTTGACCGTGGGTTTATCCGGCCCAGTGTGTCTCCGTAGGGAGCACCGGTCCTGTTTGTGAAAAAAAAGGACAAAACTATGCGTATGTGCATAGATTACCGTCAGTTAAATAAGCTGACCATCAAGAACAAGTATCATTTGCCTAGGATTAATGACTTGTTCGATCAGCTTAAGGGGGCGACAGTGTTTTCAAAGATCGATTTAAGGTCGGGATATCATCAGCTGAAGGTGAAAGAGGCGGATATCTATAAGACAGCCTTTAGGACAAGATACGGCCACTATGAGTTTTTGGTAATGCCGTTCGGGTTGACAAACACCCCAGCCGCATTCATGGATATGATGAACCGGGTGTTTCAACCTTACTTGGATAGATTCGTCGTAGTGTTCATCGATGACATCCTCGTATACTCTAAGACCGAAGAGGAGCATGATGAGCATCTACGAAGTTGTCTTTGCAAGTGTTAAGGAGAAGAAGCTCATGCCAAATTGACCAAGTGCGAATTTTGGCTTAGGGAAGTTGCGTTCTTAGGGCATGTGGTATCCGCAGAGGGAATAAGAGTGGATCCTAGGAAGATCGAAGTGGTGTTGAATTGGAACCCACCTAGGTCCGTGGCTGAGATCCGAAGTTTCTTAGGTTTGGCAGGCTATTACAGAAGGTTTGTGGAAGGGTTCTCGTCTATATCCGCGCCTTTGACAAAGTTGTTGAGGAAGGAAGTACCATTTGTGTGGTCAGATAAGCAGTAGGAGAGCTTTGAGAAGCTTAAGAAGGTTTTAACGGAAGCTCCAGTATTGATTCAGCCAGAGGCAGGAAAAGAGTTTACCGTGTATTGTGACGCTTCTATCTGAGTTTGGGTTGCGTGTTGATGCAAGGCGGAAGGTAGTAGCTTACAGCGTCCCGACAGTTGAGGCCACATGAGGTTAACTACCCAACCCATGACTTGGAATTGGCGTGAGTGGTTTTTGCCCTTAAGGTGTGGAGGCACTATCTCTATGGAGAAAGGTCGGTGATCTACGGACCACAAGAGCCTTAAGTATCTGTTGACTCGAAGGAGTTGAACTTGAGGCGTGAAGGTGGGTAGAGTTATTGAAGGATTATGATTGCTCGATAGAGTACCACCCAGGCAAGGCAAATATGGTAGTGATGCCTTAAGTCGGAAGGTGGTGTCGGATCTTAGGGCAATGTTCACCCATTTAAGTTTGTATGAGGATGGACGCCTGTTGGCTGAGTTGCAAGTCAAGCCAACATGGTTGAAGGAGGTGAAAGAGGGACAGTTGATTGATGAGGATTTGAGTGTTAGGTTACAACAAGCACGAATGAAAGTTAAAGGACTATGAAGTTAGTGATGAGGAATCTTGTGCTTCAAAGGAAAGGTCGTATCTTGAGGGACAAGGAGTTAAGACAGAGGATTCTTGAAGCGCATAGTAGCCCTTATGCTATGCATCCGGAGGTACTAAGTTGTCTGAGATCTAAGAGAACAATTTTGGTGGCACGATCTTAAGCGAAAATTCTTGAATTAGGTGGGAAAATGTCGGCGTGTCGACAAGTTAAGGTGAACACCAAGTTCCATCGGGATTGCTTGACCAATCGAGATTCCGCGATGGAAGTGGGAAAGAATTACCATGGACTTTGTTAGTGGGCTTCCCACGCCTACTAAGAAGGACTCGGTATGGGTAATAGTGGACCGTTGGACTAAGTCGCACACTTCATCCCGAAGAAGAGTGGATTATTCCTTCAAAAGTTAGCCAAGCTATATGTGGCAAAATTGTGAGACTACACGAGTGCGGTGTCAATTATTTGGATAGAGACCCGTGGTTCGCGTCTCGGTTTTGGAGGGCACTTCATCAAGCTTTAGGCACTAAGTTGGACTTTACTACGACTTTTCATCCACAATCGACAGGCGGTCTGAGCAGGTGTCTAAGTGTTGGAGGATTTGTTGAGAGGTCGTGTGATGGATTTCGAGGAAGTTGGGAGGATTACTTGCCTTTAGCGAGTTCGCCTACAACAACAGTTATCGAGCTAGCATTGAATGGCACCATATGAAGCATTATGCAGTGAAGTGTCGAACTCCTACTTGTTGGTGAGTTAGGAGAACATCGAGTTTTGGGACGAGTTAGTGCGTAAACCGAAGAGAAGGTTGAGATAATTGAGCACGGCTAAAAGAAGTCGATAAGTAGAAGTCGTCTGCAGACCTCAGCGAAGGAAATAGAGCTTGAAGTGGAAGACCAAGTGTTCTGAAAGTCTCGCCTTGGAAGAAGGTGATGAGGTTTGGTCGGAAAGGGAAGTTAAGCCCAAGGTTTATAGGGCCCTATCGAAAGTACTAAAGCGAGTTGGGCGATGGCATACCAACTAGAGTTACCACTTGAGTTGCGGCGGATGCACGACGTATTCCATGTGTCCATGTTACGTCGCTACCGATCGGATCCATCTCACGTGGTACCAATTGAAGAAGTGGCACTAAGGCGGACTTATCCTACGAGGAAGAGCCGATTGATTTTGGAGCGTGATGTAAAAGTGTTACGGAAGTCAGTTCCTCTAGTCAAAGTGTTATGGCACAATCATGGATCGGAGGAAGCAGTGGGAACCAGGAGGAGGCAATCGACGACAATACCCTCAATTATTTTAGCTAGGAAATTTTGAGGACGAAATTATTTTAAGGGGTAGCGTAACATCCGAAAGGGCCTATGCATTTTCGGTTTAATTGTACATAATGACATGTCTTATGTGTTATGAATAAATTTTGAATATTTTTGAAACACGAGAATGTATAGAAATGTTACGTGAACATTTTGGAAACCTAAGTAAAATAGGAAAGTGAACATTTTGGAAACCCAAGCAAAATAGGAAAGTGAACATTTTGGAAACCTAAGTAAAATAGGAAAGTGAACATTTTGGAAACCTAAGCAAAATATGAAAGTGAACATTTTGGAAACCTAAGTAAAAGAGGAAAGTGAACATTTCTGGAAACTTGGATATGTAAGGAAATGTCGAGTTTAAAGAGCCAAAAAAAATTTTTGAAAGCTTAGAAATGACTTAGAAATGTCGAGTTTTAAAGTTTGAAAGAGGAAATTAAGGCAAGGTGGCCTTAAGAGAAAGAGTATGTGAAATTTGACACACAAACAGGCTTGGAAAAGTGGCTTGAAGATGCCACTTAGGGCCTCTGGAAATGGCGCCACATGCAAGGGTGTTGGGCCTAAGTTTGAGTCACTTAGGAAGCAAATAAAAGAAGTTTTATTTTGCTTCTAGAAACACAGAGGTGGATGACACAAGGCTTGCAAAAGAAGAGTTTTATTCCCTTTAAAATTTAATTAAATAGGGGATAAGTATGATTTAATGATAGATTATTTTAAGTAGATTATTGATGAGATTAATTAAGTGATAAATAAAAGATGAACTTTATCAAAATAAGGGAGAGTTGGCTGAATAGGGGGAACTAAGTGTCGTAATTTCGGCTAACAAGGAGTAAAGGCCATTTGTTTCTTATTTTGTTTTTTGAAAGTCTCCGCCGAAATTTCCCTTGTCATCTTCTCCATTCTCTTTTGTTGACCAAAACCACAAGCTCTCTCTCACACTCACCATTGCAGAATCCCCTATCCTATTCTTCTTCTTTGTTTCAATTCACCAAAACTGAAACCTCAAAAACAACTCTTAGCCGATCCTCCTTAAAGGCCTTAGATCCTTCTTTCTTTTCAGGTCCTTGTTGAAGCGAATACCTAAGTGACCATAGCCGATTCTCCTCCAAGTCTCAAGGCCAAAATTTGTGTTACTTATGAGAGCCATAGTCGATTATTACTAAGGATCATTGGGATTGAAAACAAGGTAAGTACATATATGTACATTCGGCCAAAGGTCTATTCCCTACTTTAATATTAGATCAAATCTAACATATGGTTATAGGAATTTCGACAGCATTAAGGAAGCAAAAATCAATTTTGGGATTTGAGAACTCCAAGGTAAGTGTATTCACATATTCGGCCAAGGCCCAATCTTAAGTATTTAGATCTATTTAATCGAAAACTAACTGATTCATGGGATTTAGGATTTGGCCGAATACAAGGAGAAGAAAAATGAAGTTTTTGGGATTTGAATAGTCATCAAATCGGCACGAAAGGTAAGAAATTGATTACATGAATCCTTCGGGATTTGGGTTATAGCCGATTAGGCTTTAAAAGAAAACACTAAGTTTGGCCAAATAGGCCTTTGCTAAATATACCATGTTGGCCGAATGTAGGCATTAAAAACTTAAAGTAGTAGATCGGATTTCAGATTTTCAGTGAAATTGTTAAGCGAATCAGGTGTGTACCCCACACTAATCCTAATTGATTTATGGCTTAAAATTGATATATGTGTTAATATGAAAGTGTAAGAATGTGGCTAAAGTACCATGTTATGGTACAAAGTACTCAGGTACGTTTCCTACTCCTACTAGGATTATGAAATATGTTATATTTAACATGTGAAAAGTGAGCATGAATGTGAAATTAAGTATGATATGCATGATATGAACAAATTGGGGCATTCGGGTTATATGAGAAAGGGAAGTGTATGTGGTGACTTGGTCCCACTATACGAATGTGGTGACTTGGTCACATTATCACGAATGTGGTAACCCGGTTACATTATCTGAATGTGGTGTCACATGACACAATTATTAAATCTGGTGGCTATGCCACGAACTTTTATATGGGCGATGAGCACGTCGACTGTAGCGACTGCCTTCGATGGTGTGTAGTGGATGGAGGGTCGACTTAGTAGTCCCCACGGTGTGCAGGTTGGTACGGGGATGTGTAGCGGATGGCATCTAGGTTTGGGTTTGGGTTGCATCATTATCTTGAGTTATTATTTGAACATGATATGTATGGTATGCCCGAATTATTAATTTTAGTGCTTGTGTACACATTAAGTCTGTTGACTCACCCCGTTGTGGGATCATGTTTGGTGTGACGGTGATGGACGGGTTGGCGAGAAGCTTAGGGATGACCATGCATAGCAAGAAGTTTATGACTTGGACTTTTATTTTAGTTTAAGTATTTTAAAGTTTATTTTGGTTTTAATTTTGGGAAATTATTTGATGTAATAAGTAGTAGTAGCGTTTACTTTATTTTATTATTATTATTATTAAGCCTACAATCTTTATATTTATTAAAAGATTAAGTAATTTAATACAAGCCCAAACATTTTGTCACCTAAATCAAAAGGATTTTCAATAATGATATAAACTTGTTTTCAAACTCAAGCCCAACCCACTACAAACTATCTTCAAAACCCACAATTTTCAAAGTAACAAAAGAAATTTGAACTGTTTACATCGAGAAACATACGGATCCGGTCCGGGCTCGTAATGAGTGTGGGTGTTTGATTGCATCCTCTAGAGGTAGGCCACAAAAGAATCTGGGAGGTAGGACTAGTGGTAGAGGTGTATCACGAGACTACTTTGAGGCGGAGGAGAGCGCAAAGAAAGACTTATGCTATTCGAGCTCGAGAAGAGGCATCATCACCGGATATAATAACGGTACATTTCTCTTCATGACACCTTTGTTATTGCTTTGATTATCCGGGGTCAACCCATTCTTATATTTGTATGAGATTGGCATCTAGTTTGAGTATGACTATTGAGTCTACTAAATTTGTGGTAAAGGTGTCAAACCCGTTAGGTAAACATATGTTAGTTGATAGGGTGTGTAGGAACTGTCCTTTGACAAGTAGGGGTCATTGTTTTCCGGCAAACCTTATGTTGTTGCTGTTTGATGAATTTGATTTGATTCTTGGTATGGATTTGTTGACTACCCATTGTGTTCTAGTGAATTGTGGTAGTAAATTTATTGAATTGAAATGTGAAAATGGAGATGTTATTCGGGTTGAATCGGTGAGTCGATAGTTTCTTGGTGATGATTTCTTTCATGGTAGCTAAGAAATATCGAGAAAAGAGTACGAGTCTTATCTCGCTTTAGTGTTAAATACTCAAGAGTCCAAGTAAAGATTGAAAGCGTCTTGGGTTGTATGTGAGTATCCGGATATATTCTCGGAAGAATTACCTGGATTGCCCTCAGTTAGAGGGGTTGGGTTTGGAATTGAGTTAATTCAGGGAACGGCACCTATTTCAGTTACTCCGTATAGGATGGCCCCACTAGAGTTGAAAGAACTGAAGGTTCAGTTGCAAGAGTTGATGGATAAGGGTTTTGCGAGACCGAGCTATTCACCGTGAGGCGTTCCGATACTTTTTGTAAAGAAGAAGGATGGGTCGATGAGATTGTGTATAGACTATAGATAGCTTAACAAAGTAACTGTGAAAAACAAGTATCCTCTACCAAGGATAGATTATCTATTTGATCAACTAAAAGGAGCTATGGTGTTCTCTAAGATTGACCTGAGGTTCGATTATTACCAGTCGAGGGTTAAGGAGTAGGATGTACTGAAAATAGCATTCCATACGAGGTATGGCCATTATGAGTTTTTGGTCATGCCGTTTGGTTTAACGAATGCTCCTGTGATTTTTATGGACTTAATGAACCGTGTCTTCTGACCGTATTTGGACAAGTTTGTGGTTGTCTTTATTGACGATATATTGATTTATTCTCGATATGAGAGTGATCATGCGGAACATCTGATAGCTGTCTTATAGACTTTAAGAGACAAGCTGTTTATATGCTAAATTTAGTATGAGCGAGTTTTGGCTTCGAGAGGTAGGATTTCTAGGACACATTGTGTCAAGAGGTATTAGAGTTGATCGGAAAGATCTTGGCTATTGTGGAGTGGAAACTGCCGAGGAACGTGATTGAATGTAACACCTAACTTTGAGGTATCGTGGAATAGGGTTTAGAGGCATTACCAAACAATAGGATCATTTCACATCACATTCACGACACAAAGTCAATCATCATCAAACACATTCATATACAATCATAGTGTCCCTTAAATGAGTCATCGAGACTCTAAGCATGCTTATAAACCGAGTCAGGACTAAACCAAAACACATAAAATTTTCATGAAAATTTGAAACTTTTCTAAATTACAAGGGAGATACGCCCGTGGGGGTAGGCCATGCCTCTTCCACAGCTAAATGACACACCCATGTGACCTCCCCGTGGTTATATACTACCAAAATCAACACGGTTGACAAGTACGCCCATGTGCTAAAGTCATGTCCTATAAGGTCATATCTCGCCATTTCTCACGACACTGTAGGCACACCGTGTCATGGTAGTGTCTTTATTTAAGCCACATTCTACCAATTTACCCATGGTGCGAGGCACATGGTGTGTGCCCCAAGTGTGACATTATAGGGCATTTTTTGCAAGGCCAACATGCCACCCACTTAGGGTCAAACCTACAAGCCAATCAACCAAACATCTCATGCACATATTGCCATCTAAAAGCATACCAATTTAGCAATTTAAAAGATGCAATCGATACCAACTCTAATCATACTCAATTCAATACCAATACTTATTCTATCACAAGCATAATTCATTCCCAAATCTCACTACCCCTACTAGCATTTATCAACACAAAGTTACCACTCAATAGAAAATTTATCAATCTACAAATCATGCCAAAAGATGCATCATATATATACCACATTCATTCATGCCAAACCTATCACATATCTAGCCACATCTCATGGCTACTTACAAATCTCAAACTTGATTTAATTAACTAGCCTATACATGCCATATTCGAGCTATATACACCTTTCCAAAAGTACCAAAATAGAATGCTGATAGTGTGGTTGAGAAGCTGACGATCTCGGATCTGAGCTAGCTTTACTGACACTACAAGGCAGAGAAACAAATCATACAGTAAGCTTTCCAAAGCTTAGTAAGTTCGATATGCAATACAATTATCGTATCAAATTAATTCAATGCATAAATAAACAATCACTTAGATCTATTATTTCATATTCACGCCTTCTCATCCATGGCTACAATGCTCACTTCCTCAATCAAAGCTTGATTTTACTCATCAACCACAAAGGTTCAATACGTACCTTAACCACACATAGTTATTAAATCTCCAAGCCATTCAATGCTCGATATTATTCGCCGATCATTCTTTAATTTAATCGCACACTCAGTGCCAGTTTCATAACTGAAACATAATCATCACCGCACACTTAGTGCCAATACATTAACCTTATATTGATATCGCACACACAGTGCCAAGTCGATAAGTCGAAGCTTTTATCTTTTTGCACACACAGTGCTAGTCATCTCTTTCTCATTTATAACTTCGCACACTTAGTGCCCATTTATCTTAATTCAGCACATAGCATTTCTAATCTCATAGATACGTATACATCCATTCCATTTTATATTACATAGATATAGTTTACAACTAGTAATATAGACATCGAACTATCGATACGGTCGATTAATCGAGCACTTTATCTTTGCCTCGATCTCAATATGAACTTCTCCCCTCTTGGTCTATACACATTCAAATTCAATCCATTCAATCATCAACTCATTCATTTTAATCCAAACACACATATTTAGGGCATTTTACAAAATAGTCCTCACATTTTCACATTTCGACACTTTAGTCCTTATCTTACAAAATCATCAAATACTCAATTTCACCAAAAGTTCAAATACAAACTATGTTAACCCAACATTAAAATTTTATATTCCACCAACTATCATCACAAAGCTCATATATTCAACAATGGCATATCTCAAAATCACCATCATTTTCTAAAATTTAAGCATGGGTTAGCTAGAGCACAAAGCAACGATCACAAAAACGTAGAAATTATCAAAAATCGAGCATAAAGCACTTACTAATTGAAGCTTGAAGTGGCCTAATGTTTCAACACCTTAAACCCTTTATTTTCTTTCTTTTGCAAACGGTGGAAGAAGATGAACACACCCACTTATTCATCATCTTTGTTTTATTATAACATATATATTATAATTATGCCATTTACTAATTTAACCTTCAAATAAATAAATATAACATTTTAACATTAAGGTCATTCTAGTCCATTGCCACCCACTATCACTTAATATGGCCTAATTGCATCATAAGGTCTTCACTTTATAAAGACAATCACACTTAGGTACTTATAAATCGCACATAGCTTTTATCATTTACACAATTAAGTCCTTTCTCTTAATCCGACACTAAAACGATCAAATCATCACACAGAATTTTCACACAGACTATGTCACATATCATTCAAATAGAAAATATCATTATAATATTTTTACGACCTCGATTTTGTGGTCTCGAACCATTGTTCTGACTAGGGTCTAAACTGGGCTGTTACAACTCTCCCCTCTTAGGGATTTTCGTCCCCGAAAATCTTACCAGTGAATAGTTGTAGATGTTGCTCTCTCATAACGTTCTCAGGCTCCCTCGTAGCCTCTTCAATTCCGTGTTTGTGCCACAATACCTTCACTAAGGAAATTCTTTTGTTTCTCAACTCTTTAGTCTCTCGTGTAAAAATTTGGATCGGTTCTTCACTATACGATAAGTCTGACTGAATCTCAACCTCAGGTGGAGCAATCGCATGAGATGGATCTGATCTGTACCGTCGAAGCATTGACACATGAACCACATTATGGATCTTTTCTAATTTAGATGGCAATCTCAATCTATAAGCAACTGGTCCAATTCGTTCAACGATCTCATACGGTCCAATGAACCTCAGACTCAACTTGCCCTTTCTGCCAAATAGAAGCATCTTCTTCCACGGAGATACTTTCAAAAACACTTTATCGCCAACCTCGAATTCAATATCCTTTCGTTTCAAATTTGCATAAGACTTTTGACGATCTGAGGCTGCTTTCAAACTGTCACGAATTACTTTCACTTTCTGCTCAGTCTCTTTTATAAGACCAACCCCGTGAATCTTGTTCTCACTCAGCTCGGTCCAATACAATGGGGTTCGACATTTTCAATAGTAAAGAGCCTCATATGGTGCCATTTTGATACTAGATGAAAACTATTGTTATATCATAAACTCAATCAATGATAGATGCCTTTCCCGTGCTTTCAAATTCAAGTATGCAACATCTCAAAGATGTATTCAAGGATTTGAATGATTCGCTCGGATTGACCATCATTTGCGGATGAAAAGCAAGATCTTGAAATGCAATTTTGTGCCTAAAGCATCTTGTAATTTCTTCCAAAATCGTGAGGTAAATCTCGGATCTCTGTCAGACACTATAGATAACGGTACTCCGTGCAATCTCACAATCTCATCGATATACAATTCTGCCAACTTATTTAAAGAATAATCAGTTCTCACCGGAACGAAATGAGCTACTTTCGTCAATCTGTCCACTATCACCCAGGTCGTATCTTTCTTACTCGGAGATAAGGGTAAACCCGACATAAAGTCCATTGTGATCCTCTCCTATTTCCACTCAAGAATCATAATTGGTTGTAATAAACTGGAAGGAACTTGGTGTTCATCCTTAACTTGCTAACAAATTAATCATTTTGACACAAAGTCGAAAATATCTCTTCATACCATGCCACCAGTAAAAATTTTCAAATCATTATACATTTTCATACTCCCGGATATGCGGTCAAATGACTATTGTGAGCTCGGTCAAAATCATTTGAATCAACTCTAACTTTCTCGGAATGCAAATTCGATCTACGAATCTCAAACAATCATTACTATCAACTCAAAATTACGATTACGCATTGAATTACATTGAACTCTTTTGCTAACAACTCATTATCAATCTTACGAGTCTCACATATCCATTTGTATAAACAACGGTTTTACTTTCAATTCAGCTACAACGCATCATCATCACACGATCTATCGATTATTCATAACTCGTAAGGTATATAACGATTTCTGACTCAAAGCATCAGCCACAACATTAGCTTTGCCCGGGTTGTAATCTATCACAAGTTCATAGTCTTTCAAAAATTCTAACCATCTTCTCTGTCACAAGTTCAAATCTTTCTCAGTCATCAAATACTTTAAACTTTTATGATTAGTATATATATGACATTTTTCACCGAATAAATAGTGACACCAAATCTTCAATGCAAATACAATCGCATCCAATTCAAGATCATGCGTTGGATAATTATTTTCATGCGGTTTTAACTATCTCGAAGCATAAGCAATGACTTTTCCTTCTTGCATCAGCACATAGCCCAAACCATTCAACGATGCATCACTATAAACTATAAAATCTTTGCCTGATTTAGGTTGAATCAATATTGGTGCTTCTGTTAACAACACTTTCAACTGTTCAAAACTCTGTTGACACTTTTCTAACCACTCGAATCTAACATCCTTTTGCAACAACTTTGTCAATGGAGTTGAAATCGTCGAGAAGCCTTTCACAAATCGTCTATAATATCCAGCTAGTCCTATAAAACTACGGACTTCAAACACATTTCTCGGAGGCTTCCATTCCAAAATAGCAGAGATTTCATGCGGATCGACTCGTATCCCAGCAGCGGATACAATATGCCCCAGAAAACTGACCTCAGGCAACCAAAGTTCACACTTGCTAAGCTTTGCATACAACTATTTCTCACGCAGAGTTTGTAGCACGATTCTCAAATGCTCGGCATGTTCTGTCTTATCACTCGAATAAATCAAAATATCATCAATGAGCACCACCACGAAGCGATCCAAATACAGTCTGAATATTCAATTCATCAAATCCATAAACACTGCAGGGCATTTGTTAGTCCAAAAGGCATCACTAAGAATTCATAATGTCCATACCTCGTTCTGAATGCAGCTTTTGGCACATCGGATTCTTTAACTCTCAACTGATAGTAGCTCGATCTCAAATCTATCTTAGAAAATACTATAGCTCCTCTCAACTGATCAAACAAATCATCGATCCGAGGTAACGGATATTTGTTCTTTATCGTCACTTTGTTCAATTGTCGATAATCAATGCGCATTCTCATAGTTCCATCTTTCTTTTTCACAAATAATACAGGAGCTCCCCAGGGTGAAAAAACTAGGTCATGCAAATCCTCTGTCGGTCAATTCTTGCAATTGAGATTTTAACTCTTTCAATTCAGTTGGGGCCATACTATATGGAGCTATCGAAATAGGAGCAGTTCCTGACACTAACTCAATACCAAATTCAACTTCTCTAATCGGAGGTAATCCTGGTAACTTATCTAAAAGCACATCTGGAAACTCACATATCACAGGCACAGATTCAAATTTCTTTTTCGACACCTTTGTATCAATCACGTACGCAAAATAAGCTCCACAGCCCTTTTTCACATAATTCATGGCTTTCACCACAGATACAACAACTGGTAATCCTTTCATATCACTAGACTCAATTCGAACTATCTCACCATTCTAACTTTTCAATTCAACATTCTTTCTCTTACAATGCACAATGGCATTATGCAAAGTAAGCCAGTCCATTCCCAGAATTATGTCAAATTCATCAAATGGTAGCAATATCAAATTGACCGGGAAACATAATTCACGAAAAATCAATGGGCAATTCTTACACACCTTTTCCACCAAAACACACTTGCCTAAGGGGTTCGATACTCTAATCACAAATTCAGTAGACTCAACAGGTAGAGTCTTATTCAATACTAAATTCATACACACATAGGAATGAGTTGATCCAGGATCTATCAATGCAATGGCATCAGTATCAAATAAAGTGAAAGTACTAGTGATCACATTTGGGGATGATTCTTCCTCTCGTGCACTTATAGCATAGGCTCGGGCAGGTGCTCTCGCTTCTGACCTCACAATTTGTCGATTGCTCCTCTCGCTTTCGCCATATTTACGATGTTTCGGGTGGTCTACCCTTGTTGTCACATTACTCGGTCTTTCATTCGAATATTTTCTTTTCAACTATCTTTGGGCAATCTCGAATGAAATGATCTCGGGATCCACACTTATAGCATGTTCTATTGTTATACTTGCCCCAGCACTCTCCTACATGTCGTCTCCCACATTGTCTACATTCAGGCTTGTTACTCTTAACACTGCCAACATTTGTTTCATTCGGAGTTTAAATTCGTAAACCAGTACTTTATCTCGAATGATCTCTATTTGAATGTCCAAATGAGGTATTTGAATGATTGTTTGCATCTTTATATCTCTTTGCTGAAGATTAAGAGAACTTATTCATCGATCTCTTTCTTTCATCACGACCCTAAGAATCAGCTTTCTTCTTTTCTTTACCGAGCTCCTCAGCTTTGCATGCTCTCTCCACAAGTACAACAAATTCATTTATATCCAATATCCCAACCAATAACTTAATGTCTTCATTCAATCCCTCTACGAAACGTTTGCACATAGTAGCTTCAGTAGAAACACACACTCTAGCATATTGACTCAATCGTACAAATTTTTGCTCGTACTCAGTAACAGACAAATGACCCTGTTTCAGCTCTAAAAACTCTTTACATTTCTGATCAATAAAGTTACCGACCGATATACTTCTTTCTAAACTCGACTTGAAAGAAATCCTAGGTTATTCTCTCTTGAACTACGAGATATCAATGTTTTCCACCAATTGTAAGTCAGTATCTCTCAACAAGGAAACCGTACTTAATGCACTCTTTAGGGTTCAGTGACATGTCATCAAATACTCTGATTGTATTTTCAAGCCAAAACTCGGCTCACTCAGCATTGTCATCAGATGTGGCCCTAAACTCTTCGGCCACATACTTGCGAATCTTATCCACAGGAGGTTTATTCAATCTGATCGGATCTATAACTTGTGGCACAGCAGGTACTTGTGGGGGTGGAGGTTGCAGGGCAGTTGAATTTGTTCTAACAAATTTCGAAAACCATTCACTCATCATACAGAAAAAGGCTTGCTTAGCCTCACCTTCATCACCACTATCATTTGGCCTTGATGTGGCCGACGCTGTCCCTTGAGCGAGAGTAGGCGTATTACTCTCTACATCGTCAGTAACTGCTCGATCGGGATCCATTACTATATTAAAACACATTTCAACTGTCAGATTTCACCACACTATCGCAATATTACAATATGGCATGTATAGCTAGACTCACACACGCTACGTTAGCCCGAAAATCGACTAAACTGTAGCTCTGATACCAATAAAATTGTAACACCCCTAACCCGAGACCGTCACTAGAATAGGGTTTAGAGGCATTACCGAATAATACGATCATTTCACATTACATTCACGACACAAAGTCAATCATCATCAAACACATTCATATACAATCATAGTGTCCCTTAAATGAGTCATCGAGACTCTAAGCATGCTTATAAACCCATGACTAAATCAAAACACATATAAAATTTTCATGAAAATTTGAAACTTTTCTAAATTATAGGGCGGAACGCCTGGGGTAATAATCGTGCTCGTTCCATGGCTACATGACACACCCATGTGACCTCCCTGTGGTTATACACTGCCAAAATCAACACTACCGATAAGCACGCTGTGTGCTAAATCCATGTCCTATAAGGTCATATCGCCATTTCTCGACGACACAGCAAGCGCATGAGAGTGTCATGGCGTGTGCCTTTTAAGCCACATTCGCTTAATTTACCCACTGCGAAGACGCAGGTGTGCCCCTAACCGTATGTGACATTATAGGCCATTTTTGCAAGGCCAACATGCCACCCACTTAGGGTCAAACCTACAAGCCAATCAACTAAACATATCATGCACATATTGCCATCTAAAAGCATACCAATTCAAGAATTTAAAAGATGCAATCAATACTAACTCTAATCATACTCAATTCAATACCAATACTTATTCTATCACAAGCATAATTCATTCCCAAATCTCACTACCCCTACTAGCATTTATCAACACAAAGTTACCACTCAATAGCAAATTTATCAATCTAGAAATCATGCCAAAAGATGCATCATATATATATATATCACATTCATTCATGCCAAACCTATCACATATCTAGCCACATCTCATGGCTACTTACAAATCTCAAACTTGATTCAATTAACTAGCCTATACATGCCATATTCTAGCTATATACATCTTTCAAAAGTACCAAAATAGAATGTTGATAGTGTGATTGAGAAGTCGACGATCTCGGATCCGAGCTAGTCAGTCCGACATCGCAAGCGTAGAAACAAATCACACAAGAAGCTTTCCAAAGCTTAGTAAGTTCGATATACAATACAATTATCATATCAAATTAATTCAATGCATAAATAAACAATCACTTAGATCTATTATTTCATATTCACGCCTTCTCATCCATGGCTACAATGCTCACTTCCTCAATTAAAGCTTGATTTTACTCATCAACCACAAAGGTTCAATACGTACCTTAACCACACATAGTTATTAAATCTCCAAGCCATTCAATGCTCGATATTATTCACCGATCATTCTTTAATTTAATCGCACACTCAATGCCAGTTTCATAATTGAAACATAATCATCACCGCACACTTAGTGCCAATACATTAACCGAACTTATATCAAGATCGCTTTTACGATTGCCAAGTCGATGTCAAGCTTCTATCTTTTCGCATACACAAGTGCTAGTCATCTCTTTCTTATTTATAACCGCACACTTAGTGCCCGCTTATCTCAATCTGACACATAGTATTTCTAATATCATAGATACATATACATCCATTCCATTTTATATTACATAGATATAGTTTACAACTAGTAATATATCCGAACTTACCTCGGACGTCGAACTATCGATACGGTCGATTAATCGAGCACTTTATCTTTGCCTCGATCTCGATCCGAACCTCTCCCCTCTTGGTCTATACACATTCAAATCCAATCCATTCAATCATCGACTCATTCATTTTAATCCAAACACACACATTTAGGGCATTTTACAAAATAGCCCTCATATTTTCACATTTTGACACTTTAGTCCCTATCTCACAAAATCATTAAATACTCAATTTCACCAAAATTTCAAATACAAACTATGTTAACCCAACATTAAACTTTTATATTCCACCAACTATCATCACAAAGCTCATATATTCAACAATGGCATATCTCAAAATCACCATCATTTTCTAAAATTTAAGCATGGGTTAGCTAGAGCATAAAGCAATGATCATAAAAACATAGAAATTATCCAAAATCGAGCATAAAGCACTTACTAATTGAAGCTTGAAGTGGCCGAATGTTTCAACACCTTAAACCCTTTATTTTCTTTCTTTTGCAAACGGTGGAAGAAGATGAACACACCTACTTATTCATCATCTTTGTTTTATTATAACATATATATTATAATTATTCCATTTACTAATTTAACCTTCAAATAAATAAATAAAACATTTTAACATTAAGGTCATTCTAGTCCATTGCCACCCACTATCACTTAATATGGCCTAATTGCATCATAAGGTCTTCACTTTATAAAGACAATCACACTTAGGTAAATCAGTACATAGCTTTTACCATTTACGCAATTAAGTCCTTTCTTTTAATCCGACACTAAAATGATCAAATCATCACACAGAATTTTCACAAAAACTATGTCACATATCATTCACATAAAAAATATCATTATAATATTTTTACGACCTCAGATTTGTAGTCTCGAACCACTATTTTGACTAGGGTCTAAACCGGGCTGTTATAATGAAAGTCAGAAGCTTTTTGGGTTTAGCGGGGTACAATAGGCAGTTGTGAAGGGATTCTCCATGATTGCTACCCGATGATGAAACTATTGCATAAGGATGTTAAGTTTGAATGGACTGAAAAGTGCCAACAGAGTTTCGAGAGATTGAAAATGTTGTTGATGAAAGCACCGATTTTAGTGCAACCTGAGTCGGGCAAAGAGTTTATGGTCTACAGTGATGCGTCGTTAAATGGTCTCGGTTGTGTGTTGATGCAAGAGGGTAAGGTAGTCGCTTATGCCTCGAGGCAGTTAAAACCAGATGAGAAGAATTATCTGACTCATCATTTGGAGTTGGTCACGATTATTTTCGCGTTAAAAATTTGGCGATATTATTTGTATAGAGAGAAATGCCGAATTTTCACAGACCATAAGAGTTTGAAGTATTTGATGGATCAAAAGGACTTGAATTTGCGACAACGGCGGTGGCTTGAGTTATTGAAGGACGATGAGTTAGCTATTGATTACCATCCGGGGAACACGGATGTAGTTGCGGATGCTCTAAGTGGAAAATCTTTATATGCTTTGAGAGCTATGAGCACGGGTTTGTCATTGTCTAATGATGGTGCTATACTGGCTGAGTTGAGAGCTAGGCCACCGTTTGTTAAACAAATATGTGAGGCTCAAAAAAATGATAACGAGATCCAAGCTAAGAAAACTAAGTACGAATTGAAGAATGATTCTAAATTTTGGGTGAGTTCGGATGGTTGTTTAATGCTCCATGATAGAATTTGTGTACCCAGAGATGACGAGTTGGTCCGAGAAATTTTACAAGAAGTACATAGTAGTTATTTGTCGGTACACTCAGGCAGTACAAAAATGTACAATGATCTGAGGAAATTTTATTGGTGGCCAGAATGAAAAGAGACATCTCGGAGTATGTAATAAGATGTCTGATTTGTCAACAAGTGAAAGCTGAGCATCAAGTGCCTTTGGGATTGCTTCAACCGGTGATGGTTCCCGAGTGGAAGTGGGATCGATCACCATGGATTTTGTTACGGGCTTACCTATGACTCCGAAAAAGAAAGATGCTGTGTGGGTTATCGTTGATAGATTAACGAAGTCGGCTCACTTTATACAGGTGTGTGTTGATTATTCGCTGGATAAGTTAGCTGAGTTGTATATTACAGAAGTGGTAAGATTAAATGGAGTGCTTGTATCCATTATTTCGGATAGAGATCCAAGATTTACTTCGAGGTTTTGGAAGAAGTTACAAGAGGCCTTAGGTACAAGGTTGAATTTTAGTACTGCATTCTATCCTCAAACTAACGGTCAGTCTGAGAGAGTAATCCAAGTTCTTGAGGATATGCTCCGATGCTGTGTGTTAGAGTTTGAAGGTAGTTGGGAAATATATCTACCCTTGATCGAATTTGCTTAAAATAACAGTTATCAGTCGAGTATACAGATGGCACCGTATGAAGTCTTGTATGGTCGTAAGTGTCGGACTCCTTTGTATTGGACCAAGTTGAGTGAGAAGCAAATTCATGGGGCTGATCTGGTTAAAGAGACCAAGGAAAAAGTGAAATTTATTTGGGATAGTCTGAAAGTTCTTCAGACCAACAAAAATTGTACACGGATTTGAAAAGGAAAGAAATAGAGTTTAAAGTGGGAGATAGGGTATTTCTGAAAGTGTCCCTGTGGAAGAAAATATTGTGATTTGGTCGAAAAGGGAAATTGAGTCCACGGTTTATAGGGCCGTATGAGATTACCGAAAGAATTGGGCAGTGGTATATTGGTTGGATTTACTGGTAGAGTTAGAGAAAATTCACAATGTGTTTCATGTATCGATGATAAGGTGTTATCGCTCCTATCCTTCACATGTGATCTCTCTAACAGAAATTGAGGTGCGACCGAATATGACATATGAGGAGGACCCGATTAAATTCTTGGCTCAAGAGGTGAAACAGTTGAAGAACAAGGATATAGCCTTAGTAAAAGTGTTATGGAAAAAAACACGGTGTGGAAGAAGCTACGTGGGAACTGGAAGAAACCATGAGAGAGCAATATCCAAACCTCTTTACCGGTAAGATTTTCGAGGGCGAAAATCTCTAAAGGGGGAGAGTTGTAACAATCCGATTTTGAGGCTAGTCAGAACAATGGTTTTGAGACCACTAAACCGAGGATAAGAAAAATTATTTGATATTATTTTATGTGTTTTATGTTTTATGGAATTTAAAATATGGCTATGTAGAAATTTTGGTGCTTTAATTTTAGCAATAGCATGCTTAATTGTGAAAAAGGACTAAATCGCATAAGATGCAAAAGTTCTCTTTTGCAAGGTAAAGGTACCTAATAGGTATAGGGTGTAATTTGGAGGATTTTAAAATGCAATTGGGCCATTTTGGAGTGTGATGGCTGGCCATAGGGTGCATAGGGAACAAAACATTAATTTTAGTCAAATTAGGTGATAGTTGGTGACTAATTGACTAAAATATGATAAAACAATATGACTAAAAGAAGCTATCATATTTCACTATTCATTTCCCCCTTTACTGCCAAAAATTTTAGCAAGTTTAAGGGTTTGAAAGCTTGAAAAATTCAGCTACATCTCATCCTTGCAAGTAAGTCCTTTTGATAATTATTTTTGATGATTTTTATACTTTTGGAGCCCCCAAAGCTTAAGCTAGCTAATGAAGGGACTATTTGTGATATGGTTGAAAGTTTAGGAACTTTCCATGAGAATGGTTATGTTGTTAGCTGGGTTTTTATGGAATAAAATGAATGTTAGGAGGATGGGAAACAACTTTTGTGAAATGTGTTAGCAAGAAAACACCTAAGTAGGACATAAATGCAATGAATGAATTTGTGTCATAAATGCATGAAACAGTGAAAATGGTGAGTAGTTGTAAGAGAAATAAATGTTCAGCTAGGCTTATTTATTAGGAACATGTGTTGAAAAATAATTTACGAGCCCAGGGGCAAAATCATAATTTTGCCATAATACAATGGCAAAATGGTCATTTTTGCCCAAGTGTAGATTTTGATGTATTGTGCTTATAGAATGATCTAAATGAATGAATTTCATTGTTATAGGGAATCGACCTTGACCATGGAAAAGGCAAGGTGACAGATTAAACCGTTAGTTAACACGTTTTATACTGAGGTAAGTTTATATGTAAACAATACGTTTTCCTTATATACATTATGTTGCTAATTGGTGTATGGTATAATTGAAAACATGTGTGATTCAAGTGGATCTAATGTGGTAGTCATTGAATAATTATTGTGTGAATGACGAAATAGTCATATGAACATGTAATGATAGCATTTGATGGTAGGCTAAGTCCGATACCACCTTGTGGCTTAATTACGATGGGCTATGTGCGATACCATCGTTTATTTATCATTAGGTGGGCTATGTGCGATACCACCGTAACTAACCTTTTTGGTGGGCTATGTGCGATACCACCCTAATAAAGACGGATGGTGGGCTAAGTGCGGAACCACTGAGTAATTTGACTATGAGTAATTGATTAAGAGGTTGTGATGTGCTGTTATGTGATATTGTGATGCTAAGTGCAGGGGAACAAGCTAATGAATATATGTACTAATCTTTTGTTATGGTTGGAATATGGAAATGGTGGAAATGAGTAAGAGTGATTATGAATGTAGATTGTTTCTTGCTTAGTATGTATTGCTATATAAATGATTAGTACATGCTATAATGTTATATTGTTTGCTTGTAAACTTACTAAGCTTAAAGCTTACTGCTATAATGTTATATTGTTGGCATGTAAACTTAAGCTTAAAGCTTCTCCCTTTTTTTTCCCTTGTTTTATAGAGTTTAAGAGCCGAGCTAGGATACGCCGATAACCAGGAGATCATACAAGATCTTGTAACACCCCTAACTCAGAATCGCCGCTAGATTAGGGTTAAAGGCGTTACCAGATAGATCAAAAACTTCCATAATATTTCATTCATTTCATTCATCAATCCAACACACAATGTCCCTTAAGTGAGTCATCTAGACCCTAAGCATGCTTATAAACTGAGTCGGGACTAAAACGAAACACATACAAAGGTTCTCGAAAACTTAAAAACTTTTTTAAAATATAGGGGATACATGCCCGTGGAAGCCAACCGTGTGCCATCTACGGCTACTAGACACACCTGTGTGTCTTCCCCGTGGTCGAACCTGATTACACACCATGGCCACAAAGCACGCCCATGTACCCTGACCATGGTCGATCCTGCCAAAACAACACGGCTATCAAGCACCCCTGCGTACTAAGGCCATGTCCTACTAAGCCATATACTGACTTTCTCACACGGCCTCTAGGCACGCCCGTGTGACATGGTCATGTACTCTTAAGCTAGCTACTGACTTTACCCCACAGTCACTAGGCATGCCCGTGTGCCATGGCAGTGTGACATTATAGGTCATTGCAAGACCAAAATGCCACCCCATTGGGTCATACCTACAAGCAACATTTACCAAATCATATCATGCATATATGGCAACCAAAACATACCAAAATATGTATCATATAACTCATTCATTCAAGCATTTTATCAACTCAAAACTAGCCAAAACCATGGCTAAGTTCACTTCATAAACATATACACATATCTAGCCTATACATGCCATATCTAGCTATATACATTTTTCAAAAAGTACCAAATAGAGTTTAGTAGTGTGATGATGGTCCTTGCTGGTCCTGAGACCTCAGTAGCTTTGACGACCTATAAAACAGAGAAAACACACACACAGAGTAAGCATTCCAAAAGCTTAGTAAGTCATAATACAGATAAACTTAGCATAACAGGCGTATATGCATAAGGTACATTGGCACATATCATTTACTTAGCAAACTATCACATCTATGCTTTGGTTAATACACTTGGCCACATTTCCACATTCATCAATTCAAGAATCATACATATATACTTAGCTCTTTTATAACCATTCTTGTATCTCGCTTACATTCTCATATTCAATCATGCTTTCCTTCAAATCCAAGTCATATAGGTACTTACCTTTTATATACACTTAGTGTATATACCAAACATACCTGAAACGAATAAACATTCACGTAATTATTCATAGCTCAGATTTGCTCGTTGAACCAATAGGAGCTTAACAGGATACTCAGAAAGCTCAGAATAGTAGTACAATGCCAACATCCGAGACGAGGTCTTACGTGTACTCAGATAATGATGCCGATGTCCCAGACATGGTCTTACACGTAAAGCTCATATCAATGCCAACGTCCCAGATGTGGTCTTACACGTAAAGCTCATTTCGATGCCAACGTCCCAGACGTGGCCTTACACATAAAGCTCATATCGATGCCAACGTCCCAGACATGGTCTTATATGATAAAATAGAACACATACCTATGTATTCCTAGGTTCGTACAGAACTTTTTGGACATTGTCGCTAAATTGGTCTTATCTCGGGATTCATTTGCATAACACTTCATAAGCATTCATTATCAACGATAGGCATATGAATATGCTCAACTTAATACAATTACATTTATTTGTAATATGACTTACTTCGGATTCAGTTTAACTGAAATGGAACCGGCTACTCGATTACTTTCGCTTTCTCGCGGTCTAAGTCCATTTTCCTCGGTTCTTGATATATACATATTCAAAATTAAATCTTTTATTTTCTAACTCATTCAATTTAATCAAAGGACACATATTTTGGGCTATTTGCAAATTAACCCTTATACTTACATAATTTATCAATTTAGTCCATTTTTCTCAAACATCAAATATACAAAATTTGTTCACACACATGCATAGCTGAATCTCCATAGGGACCATACAAGTCTATATTTTCCATCAAATTTTTAATTTAGTCCCTCAAATTACTATTTTCTCAATTTAGCCCTAATTAGCTAAATTCATCAAAAGTTCAAGAACAAAGTATGTTAATCTAGCTCAAATCTTTCATTTATCATTATCAAACATCACAAAGCTCAACATAACATCAATGACATTTCTCATGAACAACGTCAATTCATCAAATTGAAACATGGGCTTGATAGCACTCGAAGCAACAATTGCAAAAACGTAAAAATTATTGAAAACCGACTCAAAATCATACCTTGAATTTGACCACAATAGTGCCGAAACCTAGCTTGGCTTAATCTTTTCTTTTCCTTGATATTTTCGGTTCAAAAATAAGATGTTAACTATCATCTTTCAATTGTTTCTTTTACTAATTTATACTAATAATCCAATTACTAAATTGCCCACCCATTAAACATATAAGAAAATTTAATACCAAGGTTATTATGACATTCTACCATCCACTAATTCAATAATGCCTTAATTGCCATATAAGGCCTCCAACTTTACTAAGCCACAACATATTGGTACTTTAACAAATAGCATACAACTTTCACATTTAATGCAATTCAATCCTTTTGTCAAATTAAACACACGAACGGAAAAATTAACTTACAAAAATTTAGCACATGCTTAATCACTCATCAAAGACACAGAAAATAATATTAAAATATTATACGGACTCAGATTTGTGGTCCCAAAACCACTTTCCGACTAGGTATAAACCGGATCATATAATTCTCCCCTCGTGGATTTTCGTCCCGAAAATGTTACCGCTAAAGCAGTCGATATTCTTTGTCTCATTGAGTCCTTAGGCTCAATGTAGCCTCTTCTATTCCGTGTCGATTCCATAGTACTTTTACTAACGAAATTTTCTTATTTCTCAACTCTTTCACTTCACGAGCTATGATATGAATCGGTTCCTCTTCATACGTCATATCAGATCAAATTTCAATTTCAGATGGAGCAATCACATGTGACGGATCAGATCGATATCTACAGAGCATCGAAACATGAAATACATTATGAATCTTTTCTAGCTTAGAGGGCAACTTTAATCTATAAGCAACAGGCCCAACACGTTCAATGAGCTCATACGGTTCGATGAACCTAGGACTTAACTTGCCTTTATGTCTGAATTGAAGCACTTTTTCCACGGTGACACTTTCAGAAATACTTTGCCGCCGATCTCAAATTCTATATCTTTTCGTTTCAAGTCCGCATAAGACTTCTGACGATCAGATGCTGCTTTCAAACAATCTCGGATCAATTTCACATTCTATTCTGAATCTTTTATCAAATCAACCCCGTGGAGCTTATTTTTACTGAGCTCGATCCAATACAGAGGCGTACGACATTTATGTCCGTGCAAAGCTCCATATGGTGCCATTTTGATGTTCGACTGAAAACTATTATTATATGCAAATTCAATCAAAGGCAGGTACTGTTCCCACGTACCATTAAACTCAAGTATAGAACATCATAACATATCTTCTAGAATTTGAATGATCCGCTCAGATTGACCATCTGATTGCGGATGAGAAGCTGTACTGAAATGTAGTTTTGTGCCTAACACTTCTTGCAATTTCTTCTAGAATCGTGATGTAAACCTCGGATCTCTGTCTGACACAATAGACAATGGCACTCCATGCAATCTCACAATCTCAGAAATGTAAAGCTCGGCTAATCTATCAAATGAATAATTAGATCTTACCGAAATAAAAAGGGGCAGATTTTGTCAATCGGTCCACTACAAACCATATGGCATCTTTCTTTCTCGAAGTCAGGGGTAAACCAGAAACAAAGTCCATTGTTACTCTATCCCATTTCCACTCGAGAATTAGAATCGGTTATAGCAACCCAAGCAGAACTTGATGTTCAGCTTTGACTTCCAGATAGATTAAGCATTTCGAAACAAAGTCAAAAATGTCTCGTTTCATACCAGGCCACCAATAGTGTTACTTTAGATCATGGTACATCTTTGTACTTCCCGGATGAATAGATAGACGACTGTTATGTGCTTCACTTAAAATCAGCTGAATCAACTCCGAATTTCTCGGAACACAGATGCGACCTCGAAAACTCAAGCAATCATCAACACCCAAAATTCAAATTTAGAATTCGAATCACACAGAACTCGTTTCACTAATAACTCATTATCAGATTTCTGAGCATCACATATCTGCTATACAAACAATGGTTTCACTTTTAATTCTAAACTACCATCAAACAAATCTAACTGATCAAATAAATCGTTTATTCAGGGCAACAAATATTTATTCTTTATTGTCACCTTATTCAACTGACGATAATCGATACTCATCCTCATCATGCCATCTTTCTTTTTCACAAACAGAAAAGGAGCATCCCAAGGTGAGAGATTCGGTCTAGTGAACCCTCTATCAATCAACTCTTGCAACAGTGACTTTAACTCTTTCAATTCTGTTGGTGCCATCCTATACGGAGCTATCGAAATAGGTGTCGTACTAGACATCAATTCAATACCAAAATCAACTTCACGAATTGGAGGCAAACCCGGTAACTCTTCAGGGAGCACATTAGAAAACTCGCAGACAATAGGTATTGACTCAATTTTCCTTTCAGACACTTCCAAATCAATTACATAAGCAAAATATGCTTCATATCCCTTTTTCACATAACTCTGAGCTTTCAATACTGATATCACAGCAGGCAATCCATTCAAATCATTAGACTCAACCCGTACAATTTTGTTATTCAGACATCTCAGATCTATATTCTTTCTTTTATAATTCACAACAGCATCAATACAAAGACAACCAGTTCATACCCAGAATAATATCGAACTCATCAAATGGCGAAGCATCGATCGTAGGAAATAGATATCTCTAAACATTAATGAGACAATTCTTGCATACTTTATCAAACAAAACACTTTTACCTAAGGGTTCGATACTTTTATAGCAAACTCGAGAGACTCTACAAGCAAGGTCTTCATCAGATACTAAATTCATGCATATATATGAATCGCGAGAACCGAGTCTCACAATGTAATCACAAAAGTATCATAAAGTGTAAAAGTACCCGTTATAACATCTGGTGATGAAGCTTCCTCATGAGTTTGAATAGCATACGCTCTAGCTGGCGCTCTCACTTCAGATCTTGTGATAGTGTCTCTCGTAGTTCTCTAACTACCACTGTATTTCTTACATTTTTCGAAGGTCTTCTTCTCACAGGTGTATTATCCGATCTCAGATTCTGAACAATTTCTGGCTCAATAGACTCAGAGCAATCACGGATAAAATGATCAAGTGATCCACATTTGAAGCAAGCTTGATTATTCAATCTATAATTCCTCGGATGTCTTTTACCACAATGCTTACACCCGAGTCACTCAGATTTGACATATCCAACACTCACCATCTTTTGGCAGTCTCGAATGAAGTGATTTCGTGATCCACATTTATAACAAACTCTATTATTATACTTGCTCCAACATTTTCCCATATGTTGTCTTCCACACTGTCTACACTTAGGTTTGTTGCTTGTAGTACTTCCATCATCTGGTTCAATTGGGGTCTGATTTTTCAAAGCGTACAAGTCAAGACTATTACAGTCGGTGATGCTTTAATGATAAAGTGAGATAAAACCTTATAGATTTCAAATTTGGATTGACATAACTCCTAAGGAGGGGGATGTCATTCGAATTGTTGTGAATCAATCGGTAAAGATTCGAACGATCATTTGGACACGTACAGAGTTCCCAATTGGTAGATTACTGAGTATATGCCCAGGAGGAAGAGTAATCTAAATCTCAAATTACGCTTTGACCTTGTGTATTACAGGTTAAAGGTTATAGGCGAGAGAAACTTGAGGATAAGTTGAATTACGATTTTGAAGAGTTGATGGAAACATTTTAAGAATATTGGTAGCAACTCCTCCTGATAAGATTTTTGGGACGAAAATCCCTAAGGGGGGAGAATTGTAACAGCCCGATTTAGAGGCTAGTCAGAATAGTTGTAACATCCTTAAATAAGGCTTATTGTGTTTGAGCTTCCTTGCATGTGTGTGGCCGTTGTGTTAATTATTTGTGGTGTTGTAAGATCTAGTTATAAGTTTAGAATAGGTAGAAACAGGAAATTTTTGTTTTTAAGTTTTAAGTGAAGGGAGGAAGGAGCTAGGGTTAAGTATAATTAGTGGGGATTAAGCACAAGATTGGGCTTGGTAAAGTGGCAAGGAAGTGCCACTTAGGGCCCTGTGATTGACGCCACATGCAGGGAAGGGAGAGCTCAGGATCGAGCAGCAGAAATCTCACTTTCTGCTTATTATTTTGATGCCAAGGGGGTAAGAGTTGTGCTCAGGACAAACTCTATCAGATAAGCATTGAACAAGTCAAATTAATCTAAATGATTGGCCAGGAGTGATTTAGGGAGGTTTACCGAAATCTGGACTCTAGTATGAGAGGAGTAACCGGTTGGGAGACTTAGGGGGGTTAGCTAGGTGACATTTTCGGCTAGCTTGGAAGGGCCTCATTCTTTGTTTTGTGTCAAAGCCGAAACCACCATAGGCTTGATGTTTTTCCCCTCTAAAACATCCAGCTGAACCTACATAAGGACCATTTGGAAACTTTCTTTTCTTCTTTGAAAATCGAAACCCTCTCTTGAATTCTCTCTTTTCTTTCTCTCATTCTTGCTCAAAGTCGAAAGTTTTTCCCTTCCCCTTCATCTTTTTCTTTTCTCAAACCTTGTGCCGAAACCCTCTCTTTTTCCCCTTGCCCAATCTTTTCTCACCTACTACACATTCTTTTCTATTCTCAACATCCATTTTAGCTGAATCCCTTTTTGGTTGCCATCCACCATTGTCGAAAGTCCTCAAGCTCTTCCTTCCTCACTATTGGCTGAATATCAACCAAGCCTTGATTTTCTTTGGTCTCTTCTTCAACCGATTTTGAAAGGGGTAAGTAGTCTTGGCCAAAACTCTTCCTCTTATCTCTGTCGACATATAAAGACAAAAGCCTAATTTCAGCATTTGTCTTGGCTTTTAATCAACCATGCGATTGGTTTCTTGTAGGGTCTCCGGGATTTTGAAGCAATAGATCTAAGCCCTCTATTCTCTGTCAATCAAATTCGGTAAGTCAATGGTAAGGGTTATGCCGATTCAATCTTTCCATTAGATGTTGAAAAGCCGAAGGCTATTGAGACAAAGTTGTGATGGTTGGCCGATTGTAGGGGGATGAGCAGTCTCGCATATCTTGTGTTGAGATTAGCATTCGTAAGGCAGAAAGGTAAGGATTGTGTTAGTTATGCGTTATCACATCCTTCGGGATTTATGGGTATAGCCGAATGGTCTTTGGTAATAACCTGAGTGTTGGCCGAATGTAGGATCAAGTGGATCTAGTACAGTAGATCGGGTCTTCGGGATTCAGTGGTTGCATTAGTAACAGGTGTGTAACTTACACATTTTATAGCTAAGTAAATATATTAATAACATGAATATGTTAAAAGCCGGAAAGTGTGTAGATCTTGATATGATACCGTAAGGGTATGAGCAAGGATTTGGGTAAGTCCGTTTCGATATAACTTGCTATATGATGCTTAATACCATGATCTGTGATATATTTGCTATATGATCCATAATAAAGCATGATGGCATGACTTGCATAAGTTTTGTATTGTGATGGGTGATATGAGAGGAGGGGGGAGGTTTGATATCTGTGTCTTTGGGACACCAGAGGTTTGGCACCTCCAGTGGTTTGGTACCACAGATTATTTTGTGACTTTCGGTCACCAGAGGTTTGACACCTTATAGTGACTCATCCCAGTGGCTTAGCACCACAGTGGGTTGGCCCCACAATTGATTTATCGGGATTGTCGCCAGTGATTTGGTATCACACGTAGGTTGGCCCCACACTTGGATTATTGATATCTCGTGACTTTGGGTCACCAGTAGTTTGGCACCACATTTTTATTGGATATCGTGACTTTGTGTCACCAGTGGTTTGGCACCACCAGTGGTTTGGTACCACACGGGGTGGAAACGGAGTTATGGATGGCTAGGTATGCGTGCATTATATGTATTGCTTGGTTATGATTTGTGTAAGTATGTTGCATTAACCGGGAGGAGGATTTATGCACTGAGTCTTGGTGACTCACTTTCTCCCTTATCTTTTTAGGTGACTCGTAAATTGCGGATGAGGAGCCGGATGGACTCGAGGTGGCCCATGCATTAAAACATTTAGTTTTACTTGGATTTGAATTGGGTAATTATTTCATAATTCTTTTTTTATTATTTGGGTATTGTAATAAGGCCTTTTAAATTATGTTTTGAATTATTTATATGTTTTGGATTTGACTTGAACATGGTTAAGTGAATTATTTGATTAATTTAATAATGTGAGCGCAAGGTTTTCTAAACTACAAAAGCAATGGTTTTCAAAACCTTACCATCGTAATACAAATCACTTGATAACAAATGACAACTTAATTGTTTTCGACATCTCAAACGGTTTCCAAATTAATCATTTGGGTTTCCTTTAAAAATTTACAAAAAGGTTTTCTAATCTATGGATTGACAACTAAGTTTTAAAGATTTATTTCCTGGATTTCAAAGTAAACCATCAGTTTTTAACTAGTCATGCACCTGATTTCTACAAACATAGAGCAACAAAGAGTTTTCCACAAAATTTAATCGATAATTCGATTTTCTTCAAAACGTTTTCCTCTGTGACATGCCAGATTCGATCGTGGTGTGTTGATCGGGTTTGGGTGTTACATTTTTGTATCGAGCCAAGTTCAAAGGCTCATTTGTGGGCCGAGGCCCAAAAATGTTTTAAAGTATGGTTCTAAAATGTTTTGTTTGAAAATATATGGTTTGAGAAGCATGGCACCGAGTCTCCGGCACCAATCCACCCTGTAAGTACTTGACTATTGTGTGAACTATATGTGGGGAAAGGGTATTCGGACCGTAGATTAGTAGATTAGAACTGTTGAACCCTAGGAATAACTTACTCCAACATAAATAGCATTAGACTTAATGATCCACAAAACAAACTGTGAGTACGTCATTGGGCCAAGGGTGTGGCAACTGCAGTGCACATGTCTAGGATTGGATTCTGGGGAGCTTGGTATTTAGCGCCCTAGTGACTCACCTCCTCTCCACTCGAATCCTACCTGCGTGCATAGTGATTGCTCACCCACCTAAGACGACTTATTTCTGAGCTAAAATTAATAATTAAAACCCGAAAGGGACGGTATTGCTTTACCTCGAAACATTTTAAACTTTAGTTTTGAAATTACCACAATACCCCTGATTTGAAAAAAAAGACCAAATTACCCCTGACATGTAAAATTACCAAAATGCCCTCAGTGTGGAAAACTGCCGAAGTACCCTTGAATTGGAAATTTTCAAAATACCCTTATTTTTTAAAATCACCTTGAGCCATATTTTGAAAATTTTTTTCGAAAATACCCCTGGATTATAAAAAATTACGAAAATACCCCTGGTTTGTGAAATTACCAAAATACCCTCCGATTTTGGGAAATTTTTGAAAATATCTATGATTTGTAAAAGTTTTTGAATTAACCCTATTTTTATTACCAAAATACCCTGATAGGTTAAAATTATAGAAATACCCCTGGGTAGTGAAATGATGAGAATACCCCTACAAGTGGAATGAGGGTAGGAAATTGAATTGAAAACTGTGTGATGATCGAAAGAACCACTACCAAATTTCTTTACATAAAACTTATTCGTGGGTAATTAGTGAAACATAAGCTAATTCATAAAAATCTCTTAAACAGATAAATCGCAACTATAAACATGAATTCTAGGGGACGTGGTCGTAATGTACGTGGCCGTGGTTGAGGCTGAATGACCGTGTCGGAGCCCATTAGGTCTGGTCAAGGGTCCAAAAATAAAATGTCACCACCACCAGCCGCTGATGTGGAATATAAGGATCGACGGGGATGATGCGATCATCCTGACGATCTTTGCGGGTTTTGGAAAAGAGTAATTTGGGAGCGGTGGAGGCATGGGAGCTCAAAAGTTGGTACCGAGTGACTCGAGCTAATAGAGCTGAAGTTTTTAAATGGAGTATCACGGTGTGGCGTACTCTGGTGAGTATTGGTTAGAGGCAGGAGGCGAATCATGGATGACTTGGATTTGACCACCGAGGAAAAGCGAAAGGGATAGTGTCGCTTCTCCGGGATGAGTCATACTAGTGATGGCTCACGGTTCGAGATAGTCTTTGAAGCGGATGATCTCATTGGGACTATTTTAAAGCGACTTATCGGAAGAAGTATGTTGGGACCGATTATATTGATCTGTGAGAATGCGTTCGAGGTGGTTCGAGGGAGTAAGTCTGCTCTCGGTCTGAGGCAAAATTTTTAAGGTTGGTAGGTATGCTAGGGCATCGTGGCTACAAAAC